>WBNH01001130.1:3759-25244 GCA_013401255.1 Urocolius indicus
CTGCCCTTGTCTCAATCCACAACAACCTTGCTTATCTTTATACTCCTATTTTGCTTGGGGCCTCCGCCATGCTAACAAGGGTGGGGGTGAATGGGGGCACCGAGCGAGAGACTATCATGGTGCTGCTGTGCTAGCTGGGCCAAACCATGATAGTGAGAAAACACTGATCTAGGGCTTTAGTTCTTTTGCACATTGAACAGCAACTAGGTTGGTTGACTTGCTTGGCCTGGTGAGGAAACCTTCTGAGCTACTTTTCAACGCCAAAACTGGTGTGGTTTGAGAGAAGATTCGAGGACAGACACAGGGAGCTTTTAAACTGGAGAGACTGTCTGGCTCTAACTGAGGGACTGTATTTTTCACCATCATTCAGATGAATTAAAAAGAAGACAGCAGGGGAGGAAGCATCCGTCTGGCCATCCATTATTAATGAAAGGATCAAATCTAAAACTCTTTCTGATACTGATACAGAAGCCCTTTAGCATGATCAAATTATTCTCTTTAGTCCTCACCCTCTTTTTACACAAACCTTCTCCAGCAGCCAGCCTCTTTACCATGTTCAGGTCATGTGAGACAATGGAAAAAGCTTTGCAATTTCTAAATTACTTTTTAAATCTTTCCAATATTCTTTTACACTGTATGTACTATGAATACTGGAGGAAGAGAGGGTTGCCTTTTTGCATTCACTTAAACCAGAATGAAACAACTTCAAAGACAAGGCTTAAAATCAGCTAATTCTCCCATGATCTAATGTCCCAGACTGTATCAAAGCAAACTATAGCTGTCAGATAGTTAATAATATCTATTCACCTATGAGCCCTTAAAGAGTACTCAGTTTTGTAGCAGAACAGAAAAAGTTTGCATAAAGAAACAAGTTTTTGCAAGCTTGTTGAATGATGGAAGAGCTATATTTAAAGAGTTTCTTGAAGAACAGTGCCCATACAATTCTGCAATTGTTCAGCATCTTCTGTATGTCAACAAGCCTAATTATCCTTTGGATCTCTTCCAGTTGCTGAACAGTTCAGAGTCGGTGCTGGGAAGCACCACTGCAATTTTTCAGAGTATTCAGAACTCATTTCTGACATCATTTATACAAGAAAAAAACTGGAGTAACATAATTAAAGTCAGTGATGCTTTTCTCAATTTACGTTACAGTTGCACAGCAGAAATATCATTTTAAGTATGCGAGTTCCTGGAAACATCCCTTTAACAAGAAGTTTTAAAACAGCACAGGTCTCACACGCAAGCACACAGAGGACCAGTCAAAACTACAGACACATAAGTCATAGAGAGAGAGACTTAAAATTTACATTTAGGCACCTAAATAAGTGATACAGTTTTCAAAACCTGCTCCTGTATGACCTTGAAATAAACTCATCTACCTACACCTCGACAGCCACATCCCCAAATGTCTCATTTGTAAGGCTTTCTGAAGAAAAGGACTGGGCTTCCGTGTAACGTTTTAATACTCCAGTTCTCTCTGAAAATAACACTTAGATAAGAGACAAAAAAAGGCTTTGTAGATCTGTAATTGTTTTTAAATGCTTCCCATCTTCTTAAGATCTTCCTGTGGGAAAGACCTCTGCAATAATTATTCATAAAACAAGAAAATGCAAATGACATGTTAAGTTTGGACCACATTGTCTGCAGGAGTCATGAATCCAGCATTACAAAAACCCACAAGTATCTGTGACCCTATATTAAAAAACCCCAAATTGTTTAAATTAAATTTTTATAAGCACCAAGAAAACATACAGCTTAAAACCCTGCAATCTGAATACAGCTGGAAGATAGAGTGATGTGATTTCACTGTTCCTGCAAAGTCCACAATTTAAAAAAAAAATTAAAAGCCAAAAAAAAAAAAAAAAAAAAGATAAAGAAGCTGTTTTCTATTATCTCTGAACTCTGAATTAAATGCAGTTAAATTATTATTATTACCGGATTTAGCAAGATGTATTTCCATATCACTGTTCCCAAAATCCATTAATCAACTCTAATCTGACCTGATCATTGGAAATAATTACTAGTCTACTTTCAGCACTCTCAAGCATCTGTGCCAAGCAGAGCTTAAGAAGGGACTTCAGAGAAGATCATTCCTATCTTATCCTTGCCAGATCTCAGAATCATAGATTCACAGAACCATTATGGTTGGAAAAGACCTCTAAGATTATCGAGTTCAAACACTAACCTGACACTACTGTGCCCACCACTAAACTAAATCACATCCCTCACCACCTCCTCTATGCATCTTTTGAATATCTCCAGGGATGGTGATTCCACCACCTCCATGTGCAGCCTGTCCCAATGCTGAATAACTCTTCTGGTGGAGAGGTTCTTCCCCACATCCAGTCTAAACCATCCATGGTGCAACTTGAGCCCAAGTCCTCTTTACAGGAGATAAGAGATCAATCTCCATCTCACTACAACCTTCTTTCAGGTAGTTGTAGAGAGCGATCACTTCTCCCCTTAGCTTTCTTTTTTCTCTAGGCTAAACATCCCCAGCTCACTCAGCCACTCCTCATCAGACTTGTGCTCCAGACTTTTCACCAGCTTTGTTGCCGATCTCTGGATGTGCTCCAGCACCTCAATCACCTTACTGTAGTAAGAGGCCCAAAACTGAACACAGTATTCCAAGTGTGATCTCACCAGTGCCAAGTACAAGGGGATGATCACTTCCCTGGCCCTACTGGTCACACTGTTGCTGATACAGGTCAGGGTGCCATTGGCCTTCTTGGCCACCTAGGCACACTGCTGGCTCATGTTCAGCCACTGTCAATTAACACTCACAGGTCATTTTCCACTCAACAGCTTTTCAGCCACTCTGTCCCAAGCCTGTAGTGCTGCCTGGGCTGTTGTGGCACAAGTTCAGGATCTGGCACTTGGCCTTGTTGAACCTAATACAACTGGCCTTAGCCCATCGCTCCAGCCTGTCCAGGTCCCTCTGAAGAGCTTTCCTGCCCTCAAGCAGGTCTATGCACCTGCTCAGCTTCATGTCATCAGCAAATCTACCAAGAGTGTGCTCGATCCCCTCATCCAGATCATTGATAAAGATGTTAAACAGACCTGGACCCAACACTGAGTCCTGGGGAACACCACTAGTGACTGTCCAGCACTAGATTTAACTCCATTCATTGCCACTCTCTGGGTACAGATATACAGCCAGTTTTCTACCCATCTTGGAGTAGGCCCATCCAAGTCATGAGCAGCCAGTTTCTCCAGGAGGATGCCATAGGAAACACTGTGTTGAAACACTGTTCAGTTCCTTATCATCACCAATGATCTCTGTCACTTTTCAAAAACCTGCATCTCTTTTAAGTCTAAGGGCGTTCAGACAGTAGTTTACATCTCTGTCCTCAGTATCAACCTGGAGGCTATAACTGTATTTGCCTCAACAGTACGTAGTCACACTTCATTCTCCATGAAGGGTCAATTTAGCTATGTGAAGCACTTTGACACATTGTAAGAGGTCAGCTTTCCTTCATACAACCCTGACAGGCCAGCAAGAGCGCCTGTGAAGCCAGCTGCCCATTGCTATCTTAGGGAGCACATCTCTGAAACCAGGACATATCTTCAAACTACAGAGAGCAGCATGGTGCATGCACCTGAAATACAGGATTTCCACTACTGAAGGGGGTCGGTCTCTTCACTCTGCAGATTTAGCTTAGCTCCTGTTGCCACTCTCAAGTCAATGCAGAGGGTTTTGTGGCAATGAGGGTTCATCTGTGACCTCCAAAGGACACAAGCCACTGAACCATAACCCTGCCATTCCTGCCTCTGTCCTCTTAAACTCCAGATGAACTACAGCAGCCTCCCAAAGCATGCACGTCAGACTGCATTTTTCTTTCCCAAATTGAAGGTTAACCCTGCTGGTAGAAACTTGCTGGAAGCAATGAGCTGTCACCTCTCGGAGACAAGATACTGCTGATGCTGACCCTGACCACAGCACTCATTTCCTTCTGCCAGTAGAGCTCATGGGGGAGGGATTCAGGAGACTGACACCACTGTACAGTCATCAAGAGTGAACACCCTGCATTCAGTTGCCTGAACAACACCAAGGATGTAAGCAGCATTCACCAAGAAAGCCTGTGTGAGACCAGCCTAAGCCTCCTCTGGCCTGCCTCGGGCAATGTGCAATTGTGATTTTGGAGGCAGGCAAATTTTACATCTGTTTCTGAGGTTTCAGACAACTAAGCCCAAGAGGGTATACAGCCTTTGGTCCAGTTCCTCTCAAACAGATTTTTTTTGCTGACTGAAAATTATCTGTTAAGAAAAATGAAGGGAGAGGCCAGGCTAGAGATAGAGCAAGTTGATTTCATTAGAATGTAGGGTTTTTTCCATGTTTTTGGCAATTACTAAGTATTTTCTGCCAGGACTGTAGGACCTATACTGAGCCAGTAGACCCTATTCTCTCAGAGTAGCTTCAAGACATGCTTGCCTCCTGGAAGTCTCCACAAAAAGGTCAGCAGTGTCCAGATGCTACAGCCCAAACATGTACTGGACAGGCAACAGTCTAACTCTTTGGGGAACCCCGTTAGCACCATGCATTTGTTAGGAGACTCATTTTTACCCCTTTACATTACATACAATCTCACTAAATCTTCACACAGTCTGGCACAAAAGTTTCAAGAACAGAAGTCACTGTCATGGTAGTTCTCGAGTATCTCTTCAGTGCTTTAAAATACTTCAGTTCTGAATTGAGTCGCAATTAAAAATACATAAATAAATGTTATGGTCTATAATTAATGATTCAATGTTTTACATAATCATTTGGTTTTATGCAGTCATCATCTCTGCAAAAACAAGGAGTAAATTCTGGAAAGCAAAGTCTGGCCTTCAGGCACTTTAAATATTGAAGTTTCTGACCCACTGTTCTTATTGCACTGAAAGAACAAAAGAGTGAATCTGTTCAGAGCAAACACACATAATAATCCTTACCATCCTGTACACTATTGGTATATTAATCATACCCTCGACTTACAGAAACATCATATGCACTTTCATGTATTATGATGTTCAGATGTGTATAACAGCAGATACTATCTAAAAGAAGCCAGACAGGGTTTCAGAGACTGGCAAAGATTTAAGAACATGCAACAAGCCAACTCCCCCACATAAGGTCTCATCCTCTAATCATTTTCTGTAACAGGATACAACCACTAAAAGAAAAAGAGATAAAACAGGAATACCCCACACACATTTCCCCCTCACTACACAAATCTCATACCATTAAGCTTGAGCTTCAAAGTCAGCCTCATTTAAACTAAATAGATTTTATAAAACTCAAATAAATGGCTATGTTGGACTCAAAGATTATAAATAAAACACACAAGTACCATAGGCAAAAATCCAGATATTGGAAACTAAAGTACTAATCCTTCAAACACTGAAGCAGCTACAGAATATTGCTCATATCAACAGACTTACAATGCATCTGTTTCATCATGTGCTTCCAAATACTCTTGGAGCTCTTGGGAGCTAAAAATGTGTATGTTGTCACCAGAATATTCCCAAACACTGTGTGATATATATTCAGTATTCAACACGTATTTCAGCACAAGAAAATCCAACCCACCTCTTCATATTTGAAAACTCTTTTATTAAAACACTTCCAGCTTCAAAGTCATCACAGTATCCTAAACAAGACATTAAGAGAGGAATTTGATAGCTACATCACTGTATGACGTATCTAAGCAAAAAGTCAGTTTTAGTGCTGTGATGATTAAGGTTCACTTCACTTCACTTCACTTGGGCAGGGAAGACCTAGCAACAAGGAATATAACAGAGAGAAGGAAATACTCTGAAATTGCAGCAAGTACTGCTCTTCCCAAACAGGGAAGAGCATGAGGAGCTGCCAGCAAGCACTAACAACGCAGCAGCCAGGAAAGCCATAGCATGACAAAGTGTTGTTCCTTCCACCCAGCGCCAGACAGAGTGGGTACACCCTTCCCTGCTTTGCTAGCCCCACATTCTCCTGTTCTGGCAACAAGCAGGCATAGGCCTGATTAAATAGTGTCTCTTCTCAAATAGTTGCTATCATAGTCCAGTTTGGGCATGGTAGGTAAGGAAAGGAGGAGCAAGGCACCATGCACAACTTTAAAAAGACCTCATAAAACCTAAGCAACCTACTCCTCTAAAAGAGAAAAAAAGAGAGCAGATGACAAAATCAGCAACAATCATCTGCACGCTGTTCACAGTGGGTGGCAAAAGAGGATTTACTCCAATGGGCCTGATTCGCCCTTGGAGATGCATACAGAAGGCATAGCAACCTCTGTCTCTTGATGGATTTATTCAGCCACCTTCAAAGATCTTCCTAAACTGTCTCAAAATCCAGTGGAAGTTCCGCTATGTGGAGGATTTCCCCAAGAAGGAATGGCAAGAGCACTGTGGAGGCCCCACACTGTCCTAGGCACCCCAAGCAGATGTGCAGCCGGATCAGTCTGTCTCAGAGCTATGGTCACATACTACAACAGGGCTGTAACACCTCAAACTCAAACTAACAACTTAGTGCCACCAAGAAACCATGTGGCAATGGCAGCTTTATTGGCAGCCTCAAGATGAGTGGGCTGACACCTCCTAGACCAGCCTCAAGAGAGCGAACTCCTCTCCTGTCTGTCTGCACTGACATTTCCTCCATTAATTCTACTAAAATATGCAAGGCTCCCCTTAGATTACTGCATTACTTCCTATGTTGGCTGACAGACAATATCCAGGACAGAAGCCATCATGAGGTTGTACTGTGTGGAGAGGGGCAGAGACAAGCCACAATCTCAGCTTCACCCCTGAAATGATTTCATAGGAAAACATGCTGAAGGAGACCCAAAAAAATAAATCAGAAATTATAATTACAAATTACAATTATAACAATGCTCTTACTACCTGGAAAAAGAGAATTCTCATTTAATTCCCTTTCTTATTTCTATTTTTACCACAGCCAGAAAAGCTCTTCTATGAAGTAATGTTGCTGCAAAGCATTGAAACTCATTCAATGACATCTGGAAAATAGCAACATGATAGTCTTGTAACTCTAGGCTTTATCAGGTGAACTGATACATTATCATAGCATCTATTTCACATATTACAGCACAATAGTTTGTAACTTTGGTTGCATTTTCTTTGCTCTGTCCCATGATGAAATGCTGGGCAAGTACATATATGTCAGCAGGGCACTTTGCTTCTAAAACCTAATTAAAAATACATTATTTAAAAAGGAAATATATGGAAGTGACTTTGGAGGCCTAGATTTTAAGCTTCTTTCATTTTTTTTTTGACATCTGTTTGCTGAGCACATATAATTTCTCCCTTGAATTATTTAACCATCCCAGTGCTTTTGTCAGAAAAGGAAAACTGAAGGCAGATGCACAGCTTCTAGATAAAAACCCATAAAAATACAACAAACTAGAGTTAGTAAATAATTTGGATTATCATCCAGTGGGAAACCTCAATATCTTAAAGAGACATATTCACTGAAAATCAGACAAAAACACCTATAGAGCTCTAAAAGCACCACAGAACTATACTAAGAAATTTCAAAATATTTCAAATATTTCATTTTCCCCGCCTTCAGCCTTAAAAGGCTGAAGAGTTTGAGTGTCTGATACTGTTCTTCCAGATAATACAACGATCACACATCCTGATCCTTCCAGTCCTTGCTCTGATTCTTACAGCTCAATGTTGTCATAGTTTGACATGACAGCCTTTTCTGGTAAGAGGGAAGGGTGCTGTAAAGACGGCTCCTGTAAGAAGTTGCTCGAAACTCTCCCCAGCTCTGAGCCAGACCCACTGCTGGGGCTGAGACAATTAGATGCCTCCATGATCACTTTTTAAGAAGAAGCCGGAAGAGGACAGTTCTTCCTGTTTCTTCCTTCTTCTGTCCCTCTTCTTTTCCAGCTGGTGGTGGTGCAAGGAGTGGGAAGAGAGAGAGAAGCAATCATGCAGACTCCAAGATCAGTGAGGAAAGAGAGGAGGAGATGTGCTGGAGCAGAGGTTCCCCTGCATTCTACAGAAAGGACTGGTGAAGCAGAGATTTGCATTTTACTAAAGATTCCTGCATCAAGGGCAGAGACTCATTTTGCTACAGAAGACCCCGTGCCAAGGGCAGTGACTCACTTCATTAAAGACCCCGAGTCAGTGATTCACTTCGTTAAAGGCCCTGTGCCAGGGGCAGTGACTATGGCTAGAAGAGGTCGTGTTCCATGGGAGGGACTCTGCAGAAACTGCAACCATGGAGAAGACCCCATGACAGAGATACTAAGGATTATGTCCCATGTGAGGGACCCTGTATTGGCAGAAGCTGCAACTGCGGGGAAGAACCTACACACCAAAGAGGTTCATTAAGGACTGTGTCCATGGGAGGGACCCCATATCGGAGCAGGGGAAGAATGCCAGGAGTCATCCTCATCTGAGAGGAGAGAAGTAGCAGAGCCCATCTGTGAGAGACTGACCATATCCCCATTCCCTGCCTCCCTGAGCCATTGAGGGGGGGGAAGGTAGAGATATGGGGAGCAGTGAGCTGGGCCCAGGCGGAAAGGGGGGATGAGGGAGGGAGATCTTTAAGTGCTGGTTTTAGTGTTCTCAATCATCCTACTTCCTTTTGCTTTTTGTTCAGTTTCTTGTAAGTAGTATAATAAACTTTCCTACTTTCCTCTCTAAGTAGTGGAGTCTGTTTTGCCCAGAACTGTAATTGGTAGTGAGCTCTCCTTGCCCTTGTCTTAATCCACAGCAACTTTTGCTGGGTCCTCTGCCATCCTAATGAGAGTGGAGGTGAATGAAGAGCAATGAGCAAGAGACTGCCATGGTGCTTCTTTTCTGGTTGGGCAAAACCATGACAAACGTGCAGCACAGGAGGCAAGCCAGAACAGGAGGTGCTGTCGATCACAAGGAACAATAACCCACATAAATTGCCACTGCAGGCTTTCCCACAAAGAACAGCTATTTTATGGACTCTCTATTCTCCACCAACAAAATACACTGACAAAAATTTCCCACTACTTCTGCAAAAAACTTGCAAGTGTAATACATAACAGGAATCTAATAAGGAAAAATGCAGAATTAAAACTGGATTTCTTAAAACCATAACCTGCCAAGAGATATTTTGGATTACTTTCCTTCAAAGGGCCTTAACACCCTAGGTAACAATATTTTTTTAAAATCCAACAAATTAAACCATTGCTTTACTCTTTTCAGATACTCATCCCTGAGGTTTCCAATTTTGCAGCCCTGCCAAGTTCTCTTGGGGATAAGTCACAAATTCTCTTCCTTCATTAAAACACCGTATTTGTACATTTGCACCTTAAAACTGACCATCTTTCATCAAAAGTTAATTTTATTACACACACACAAAAAAAAGAGGATGCAAGCAAGCTTTCTGGACTGTCACATGAGAGGGATAAAAATAAAGCAGACCCACTTCTGAAGCAGAAGTACAACACTTGGAGAGGAAGAGGAGAAAAAAAAGCCAAACATAAGGTTGCCCAGATACATTATGTTGCAGGTCATCATTTTAGGATGGAAGGAGACGTGTAAGGCTTAGTTTTAGCCTCGTTATCTACATGGTTGCAGGTCTTAGGACACCAATCTCCCCCACAGGCCCTAACCAGGCCCTGAGGGGTAGGTTGGTTGCTGAAGTGTAAACTCTTTCCTCAAACTGCTGACCACTCACAGATCTCAACAAGGAGACTCAAAACCTCAAGCAAGGGACAACAGCTTAGTCACAACCCAAAGCAGCTACAGTGCATTCAGGCAAAATAATTGCAATGCACCTTAATGACGATCAAGTGGTAGCTGCCAGTTTGCCACTTCTTCCGACACTTTGGGAGCATGAGCTGCAATGCTAATTTTTACATTTAACATAGTAAAGGCTTTGGAGAGAAGCTATTTATTTAAGAGATCAGACAGAAATTCAGCCAGGCTGCCCTTTTCATCTGGCATGCAGTGAACCAAGCACAGAACTGTGCCCTCAGAGAGGGGTTTTTCTTTCTTCCTCCAGCAAACAAGTCCCAGCCTTCCTCTCGCAAACACCAGACACCAGCTTTCCTGCCATCTTCCTGCTCCTCTTCCCTTTTCTACGCTCTCTACTTACCAGCCTTACTTCAGGATGTTGTGATCAAATCCTGCCCTGTTCTAACCACTGCTCCAAAAAGCCTCACCCATATGAAATACCGCAGTGGTTCCTAAGGCTGAAGGCAGGATTTTCAACCCCTTCAACAGGGCATTTAGAAACTGAGCCACTCACTTTAGAAGTATTGGTTTCTAAAAACCTCAGCAAACTTCAGATTTATTTTGCAAGTCACTAGACCAGATGCAAATTTCATCTAGCACTAGGAAGCAATTTTCTTTTCTTCTTTAGTCTTGGAAGCTACACAAAACATTCACTGTCATAAGAGTAGTGAGAAAGTAGAAATTCAAAGTCTCACAATCTAGCCCCCAAAACATGTTCCAAGCAAGGTCTTCATGGGTGGGCAAGATCCTTGTTTCAGCTTTGGGGATCCACAATGTCTTGATGGTCTCTCTCATACCAAGGATGCAGACAGTAGCTGGGCAGAGGTTGGTCCCCTTACATTGCTTGAGGTTGGAAGTCTGATGGGTGCACACAATCACAGTGGCATGCAAACACACAGATATGGGCATGCAAACCCCATTGCGTGTGAAAGGGAAGGCACGGGTCCACACAACAGCAGCAAGAGGGGCAGGAGCCCTCTACTATAACAGCTCAGCTGACCTGAATGAGTCGTTACTCTATGCAAACTTCACTGTGTGCCTGAGTCTAAATTTCCCCCCCAAATATAATGTCTTGCTCTCAAGCCATCTATGATTTTTATTGCCTGTGCAGACCAGGTTTCATGCAGTGCTGTGAACTGTCTGTTGGGGATATTAGGTTTCAAGGTCTTCTTAATCAGCCTTCCATTGAATAATCAGTGAAGAAAATCTTCCTTAGTTTTACTTACATCTATACCACTCGTTGAACAAGAGCAACTGAACAGAGTCAGGAAATCTCTCAGTTACGGATATGTGCAAACATACACGACCAGGTGCTGAAGACACTACCTCAAATATCTTCCCTCTTTGGGAGAGGAGAGACATCTTGGGCAATAACAAGAAGAAAATCTTCCTGAAACATAAAATATGGAGCTTTTGTTCAAACTCAAGGGAACTACAAAGTGTTACAAAGCTAAAGAATAAACACTATTTTAACATCATGGAAAACTGTTACTATTTTATCCCTATGACCTGTTTAGTGTCAGGGTATTTCAGAGGAATTGTGTATGTGTTACCATGATCACTACATGTCTTCCAAGCAAATTTCTTGGACTTACATTCAGTAGGAAAATATAAAGTTAATCACAAGACCTGCCAGCTTTATACTTCCAGTTCTCTGAAAAGCCCTTAGGCAGGGAACTTGCTGCTAAAAAATCTAAAGGTCTGGAAAAAAATCAAAGCGACTTTTTGCAGCCATGGGGATCTGGTCCTTATTCTGCTCTGGTTGTACATAATCTTTTTATGTCAAATATTCTTTGCATTAACATGCTTTCCTGTCTTGGGCAAGGACAAAGGGATGTAGGACTTCTGCTTTCTTGATTTTAACCTAGTACAACTGTCTTCAAAGGTTGGCTGCTCTTTTTCTGTCAGAAGAAGCATACTAACCTAGTTTGGGAGATACCTCAATGGGCCTCTGCTTGATCTCCTTGCTTGAAATAGGGTTGAACAGAACTAGCACAAACTGGCAGATTCCTCCGTGACAAACTTTAAAATCTCCACTAATGTGGATTCCCCAGTCTCTCTAGGTCACTTCTCCCAGTCACTCCCACCCTTACGGTCAGAGTTTTCTTCTCCAATGTCTGAATTACTCCTCCTTTGCTGCAAGATATTTTCAATCTGGTGTTAGAAGAAGAAGAGGTATGAGAGCTTTCATTTTGCTCAACTTCAAAGTTCTTGGCAAATCGCAGACACAGAACAAAGGAGAAAGAGGGCAGAATTCACCTGTTAGTTTTATTCTTACATTAGATAAATTTGTAATTTTATTTTATTCTACGTGCTAACATGTGGCAACACTAGCTGCCAATTTAGAAAGACATACTTGGCATGTCAAGATTTATGTCACTAAGATTTACATCTCTTACTTAATTCTTCTGATAGTCACCAACCCTTCCAGAAAACACAGATTTATTTGGCACTCTTCAAAAAACACTTACTTGATGAACGATGCTACCTCAAATCATGAGTCTCCCAAACTCAAAGCTCTTTGTCTAATGAAAACTATTACTGCTTTTTAATAACTTCTTCAGCATTTAAAAATAGCTCTCCTAATTTCCTGCTCCACCGAGCACCACCTTGACTTCAAGTCAAATTATTCACAACCTCTTCTCCATCAGCCCTGGGGGATACAAGTCTTGCATTTTGGGGCTAAGTACTTCTCTCAACAGCTGTGAGAAGCTCTCTGAAGCAGGAAAGAACAGCTCACTCTTAACTGTATCAGACATCAAAGCTAAGCCACCCTTATTTTCTTACTATTTTATCCCAAATATTGGCAGATAACAGGTAGCAACACCAGTAGGATTTCTTTGAAGCAAGCGGCATTATATTGTGGGAGAGCAATAGTATTAACTCAAGGGTCCACCAAAGAGATTGGCATTCCCACACAAATAAGATTTAGCAGTTTTATCTTGCTCTAGTTCTCTTCAGGTGCATTTCTGCTAGGAAAACAACAGAGACAAAATACCCACAACACAAAATCAAACAGAAGTGTGTCATACAAAACTAGCACATGAGTCCTGCATAGAGCCCTGCAGAGGGGACTGGATGTCCTTGCAGAAGCATCGCACAAGCATCACCCTAAGATCCTGGTGTGCAAATGCTCCAAGAACTAGCAGAGCTTTCACATGGTTTGAAACTTCAACTGAGCATGGGCAGCATCAGGACCCATCCCACCTGGAGCGGAGAAACATCACCAAGAGAAATGATCTTTACATTTAGTTGTGTTACTCTTTGTCAGTTTTCATTTAACATTTCTCCCACCGCTTCTTGATTTCTTCCAGACCTCCAAACTAACTAAATTTCTTTGTACACTTTTGTAAATGAATTTTTACATTATCTTATTCTTCCCTGTTGACACTTCATGCATTTCAAATGTTCTTACAGGTAACTGAATCTCTTAAAAGTCTGATCCTTCCCCAGACCGCCTGGCTTCCTGGAAAGCTGACATTCATCAAATGCTTTTACAAATCTCCCTGTTAATTGCCTCATTAAAACACATCCTTCTATGATTCCATTTTTGTTTGTAAGCCATGAAAAGAAAGAGTGCACCCTAGTGTGACCTACTTTAGTGTAAACTAGAAAAAAGAATGTTTTTAACAAATCTGGGAAGTAAATTCTGCATGGTATCTGCCTTATAAGTTCAAAGATAATTGTTCTAAGAACTTGACAGAAAATTGTTTTCCTGACAAATGCTGTAACTGAAAGCTTGGTCAAGTGGTGAATATTGAGCACAAAGAGAGCTCCCCAGCTTTGTCCTAATGTTTGGCTTATGTTATTTTTCATTTTGCAACCTATGCAATAGGAGAAAACACTCAAGCACAAGCTGCCTGCGTTTGAGGATTCAGCTATCCAATGTCTCTGATAAGACTTTGCATTCTGATGCTATGGATCTCTGGAAAAAAAAAAAATAGCAGCAAGTTTTTTCCTTGCAGAGTTTTGTTTGGGTTGCTCACGCAAATTGCTTCTTCTGGAACAAGCTGACAAAAATAACATTCAGACCCAACCCCTGTTTTGCCCAGTGGATAAAACTCAAGCTGACTCCAAGTAAATACCTGTGAAGGTAAAACAGCATTCAGAGGACAATGCAGGAAGAGAGAATGAACATGAACACAGTGGGAACACATAAAACATGGAAAGGCCCCTTTGCAGTATTTAATGCTGACCCTCATACATTTAAAAGTCCATTTGAAGCTTCTATTCTAAAACTTTTTTTTTTTTTATTCCATCACATTACATGGTAGCATGTATCCAAAGCTTCCAGTGAACCCAGTGGCAGCTTCCCCTTAATCCTCCCATTTGCGAACCAAGACAACCTTCACTCCATGTATGTGTATGACTTTCCTGTGCTAAGGACACAAGTGATGCAAACATAAAATGAAGTTTTTATTAAAAAGACAGGAGATGAGCAATGCCTAGGACACAGCAAGTTCTGCCTCTATTCTCTCATGTTACAAACCTTCCCTGAGGATTACTTTTCCTCTTTGCTGTGAACAGTCTTGCTGGACAGACTGCTGACAAAAAAAAAAAAAAAAAAAACAAAAAAACCAACAATAAAACCCCGAAACAGATTGTTGCCATTTTCCTTCAGATTTTACTTCAGAGTATCTTTATATTCTGTATATCTGTATGGATTTGGAGACGGGAAAATTTTAATCTATATTCTAGGAGCAGTATGAAGAAAGAGCCTCAGGCAGATAGCTAAAAAACAAACTTTTGACTATGCCTAAATATATATGGGCTTTTATATATACACAAAAAGAGAAGCCATAGTCAAGACAACCCATTTTCCTAGGGAAAAACTATACTTTTTTTTTTCTTTAATAGCACTGCTTGGGAAATGACTATTAATAACAATTACAGGTATGTGGATTCCTTAAGTAAATAGCATATCCCCCAACTAACACTGCCTTAGGCATATTATATATGCAAAAGAATCTGGACTGTGGCCACAGAGCATTTTTGCACTGTGTTTAAACAGAGCTTTCTGAAATCAATAGCATCCATATGCTCCAGTGCACTAAGCTTGTTCCTCCAGAGCCAGGGAAGAGACTCAGTTTAAAACGCACTTAATTCAATTAATAGCTACACAGCAACAGCCTCTAGTAAATTTTAACCTCTCCTCCATGCATCGTTTACTAACCCTCCATTAATTAAACACAGTTATTAAGCTAGTGTGTTTATAATTACTGTATTTTCCATGAATGAACAAAAGCTATTTCTGCTATCGAACCAAACGGCGCTTGTTCATTCGTGATGTGGAACTGTGTGCGGTGCCTGAAGCCAGCTGGCATTTTGACAGCGCAAACAGTAATCAATAGGCACACAGAGGCAGGTCAGTACAAATATCTTTTGCCCAGAAGAAAACATCATGCTGGAATACTTAAAATTCCTGCTTTGAACACTTTACTGCTGAAAAAGGCACCACTGCCAGGGCCCTGGATAGCCAGTGCATACATTAATAAGCCCAACTCATAGGTATCACCCTTCTGTAGATCAAACAAGTTGCAAACCATTGTCTTCACAAGTGTATTTTAAATGGCTTAGCACAAAGGGCCATTAGATTTAGGAAATATTAAATACTAGTGTTAAATGTTAAATACTAGTGTACTCCCATCAAACAAACCTCTGGAAAGAGTCTGCTCTTGGTGGTGTACAATGGACACACGGCCATAGATGGGTGACTGACAACTCCTCTGTGTAACCAGTGGCATGATGTCACACGAACCTGCACAAGTGGACAAGGACACAGGACACATAGCCCACAACTTCCTGCTAAATCAAGTTCTGCACCTTCAGTGAAAAGATAAAGATTCTTCAGATGAAGCAGTGGATCACTTAGCACGTAGGTTTGATGCTGCATGCAATCTAAGGCAGCTGTAACACTGAGATTAGCCTCAGGTCTATCATCATGCATTATAAAATTTAAACAAACTAGTGAAGTGACAACAATGTTAGAGAGACAAAGGATTTTTTGCTCATACCACTAATCCAGAAATGTGTAACAAACACATGAAAACTCACATACAGATTTGAACTAAAAAAATACTTGAGGTTTTTCCCGTCTTTGTCAAATTAAAATACTAAAAAGTTTGTGCATGTAGCTTTTCATTCATGTGTAATTATGTGACTCAAAACACTCACATTGTTTCTATCTGGGAATGTTTTTAGCAAAATAGACCAATGTGAAAAGAAGACTGGGTTTAGGGGCAGTTCACAAAATCAGCAAGAAAACTGACAGTCTTTCACTCAGACATGTAGTGAGTAGGGCCATTCTCAAGATAAAATAGGACTTATTTGTCATACTGGTTTCATACCTCTCACAGAGAAGATAATTACACTCTGGCCATCTGCCTTTGGGATAAATCCCACTAACATCTTCCATTTTATATCAGATACTTCCAATATTCAACATAGATGGTTCTGCAAGGCACTTGAAGACAAAACCTGGGCTGCACTCAATGCTGAGGCACAGTATAGAAAAGCAGGTAACCTTCAACATTGAAACAACCGTCATAACTCTCCCCACTCTCCCAAACTGGTAGAGGCCTTGAGAGGAGAGGAGGAAACAGGGTGAACAGTCTTACTATAGGGCCAGATGGCAAAGGATGTTGATGCCATCTGATGATGTGATTGTAGATCCTCCACCCTGAAGTCAAGAGTAGGGTTTAGCAAACTGAGTGAGAGGCAGCTCTTGTCACAAAGTCACATCTTGCATTGGATAAATGGCTCAATGTCCACACGGAGATCACCGACAAGTGCTGTCTCTCAGGAGCTGAAAGAAGTACCAGTCCTGTTTAACTCATCAGCAATGCAGGCAGTGGGATCAGGGACACTCTCAGCACATTTGCAGATGACACCAAGCTGAGTGATGTGGTTGGCATGCCTGAGGGACAGGATGCCATCCAGAAGGACCTGCACAAGCATGAGAAGTGGGCTCATGTGAACCTCAGGAGGTTCAACAAGGCCAAGGACAAAGTCCTCCACATGGGTTGGGGCAACTCTTCATATCGGTACAGAGTGGGCAGAGAAAAGATTGAGAGCAGCCTTGTGGAGAAGGATTTGGGAGTAATGAGGGACGAAAAGCTGGACAGGAGCCAGCAATGTGTGCTCACAGCCCAGAAAGCCAACTGAACACTGGACCATACCAAAACCAGTGTGGACTGCAAGACAAGGGAGGAGATTCTGCCCCTCTGCTTCACTCTGGTGAGACTCCACCTACAGGGCTGTGTCCAACTCTGGGCTCCCCAACAAAAGCAGCACAGAGATATGTTGGAGTGAGCCTAGAGGAGGCCATGAAGTTGATCAGAGGGCTGGAAGCACCTCTGCTATGGACACAGGCTGAGAGAGTTAGGGTTGTTCAGCCTGGAGAAGGCTCCAGGGAGACCTTATTGCAGCCTTTCAGTACTTAAAAGGGGATTATAAGAAAGATGAGGATAGACATTTAGGGGGGGCTGTAGTGATAGGACAAGGTGTAATGGTTTTAAACTAACAAAGGAGAGATTTACATTACATACAAGGAAGAAATTTTTTATGCTGAGAGTGGCGAAACATTAGAAGAAGTTGCTCAGAGAGGTGGTAGATGCTCCATCCCTGGAAATATTCAAGGTCAGGTTGAACACTGCTCTGAGCAACTTAAGCTAGTTGAAGATACCCCTACTGATTGCAGAGGGGTTGGACTAAATGACCTTTAAAAATTCCTTCCAACCCAAACTATTCTATGGCTCTATGATTTACCAATCAAGAGCAGAAAGGCAACTACATGCAATGGGATATCATGCTGTAGATCCCATCCTTAGGTCTCTAGTTTTACAAACGGGAATGGTTCAGAAGGAGACAGATAAGCACAAAACCTTTCACCTTACTCTTCATTTCCAAATTATTATGAAATTCTTCTTACTCTGCTTCATGGTCAGAAACAAGCACCATTCTGCTTTGCCAGCAGCATGAAAAAGCTTTCACACGTCCCAACAGTGTTGCTACATAGCCCCTGATCACAAAAGACATTTGCAACTCAGAAGCAATTACCCGTGGAGCATATTGCATTTTGACCTGCTCATTTGTCTTCTAACAATTATTCTGCTTTTCAAAGGAGAAACTCCTCCCCTTGCATGAGCAGATGGCGAAATGTCATCTCTCGTTCTTAGAGGAGCTTTGACCAATGTTCTGACTTGGGCATTAAATAGAGCAGAAGTCTGCAGAGCTACCTAGCCTTTATGGCATATTTTTTTTTATGCATGAGCTCTGCTGTCAACAATGTCAGCAAGAATATGCATGATGTTACGTGCAGTGTTTGTCAGCTGGTCGCTTACTATGCAGCAAGGGTCTGGGAGCAGAGAAGAGTGGAAAATCAGAGTCCCCTTCATTTAAATTTATAATCTGCAAAATCAGGACAAGGAAGGAAAATAGCAGAAACTGCCCCAAGTAGTAAGATTCAGACCAAGATTCAAGATGCTGAAGGTGCAGGAGAGCTGAGAAGCACCAACAGACTCACAGCCTGTTAAAACATGTGAGAGGCACACGACTCAAACAGCTGGAGGAATACATATATCATTGAAAGCCATAAGGCAGCAGAGTCTGCCCCGGACCAGAGAAGGACAAAAGCAGCATAGTGACAAGAAGCACGGAGAAAGGTAGCCTGCAAGGCATCTCTGCTCAGCCAGGGCTACAGGGAGACGACTGGCAGTGGTGGGGACTTGCTCCTGGGGACAGCCTAGAGGAATGTGCCCGCTCCAAGACAAGGTGTGACAGAATGCACTTGGCACCACTCATAGCATTGCTGGAGATGACAGCAGGTTCACAATGTGGGGACACTTCTGGGTTGTGAGGTCTACATATGAAACTATTTCTCATCTTGTTTTGCTCCCTTCATGCAGGGATCTACTTAAAGACTTTCTCGTGACTTGATCACCATCTTCAACACAGTGTTTACATCACCAGGGATGCCTGTACTGGGTTTGGATACCTAAAATCCCTTATTTTATTGGGATGTGGGTATTTTGAGACTTTACTTTTGGAAAGTTAAACAGCGAATTTAATCATTCCAGCATCCTCACTCTTCCAGCACAAAAGCAGAGTTGCTCTGCATCCCTTTTAGCAGCATCCCACCAAGCCTGAGCACTGGGTTGCACTCTCAACAGCATGAGTTTAGAAGGCAGCACTAAAGCAAGCCTGGATTTATCTCCTGAAATTCTCTTCTCTGTTCCATCATCCTAACCTGGCTGACAGCATCACCCTTCCACCCAGTGCACTGAGACTACCATGGTCCATTCAACTTGCCCATGAAGCTGAGAAGCTTCAACTGAGTGAGGAGCATGGTTGACGAATACATCTCTACTGGTCGAGCAGCCAAGTCCTGCTAGTAAGGAGGACATCCTAGATACTTCCCTGCCACTAGCACTGTCTCTCCAGCCTCAGGGTGAGCTGCGCAGGGCAGAAATTCAGACCTCCAAAGCCAAAAAGCTTCTCATCCATTTTCAGTACCATGCTAAATATCATTCCCAGGGCTAATCAGGGGACATTCCTGGAGAGGATAGGAATGAATGTGCCACCAGCCATTGTGGGGCTTGGCTACACCACAAGACTACACCATGAGGGTATGCCACCAAAAGACTCTCACAGTAGACAGAGCAAGATGTTCAGAGAGGTTATAAACACTCTCACTCCCAAAGATTTTGGTGCATAAAATACATTATTTTATCAGACAGAGACTCTGCAGGGAGGTTAGGGAGACAGTCAGACTTCATTTGCAAAGTTAAGCCATTTCATTTGTGGAGCTGCTCTGCAGCACTTACAGTATTGACATGAGCAGACAGTAATTGCCAGGATTGTTTTCTGCTGAGCTCTCACTTTCCAGAAAGTCATTACCCAATCAGCATGAAAAGTCATTAGCTAATCCCCTTCGGATCACACTGCTAACAGAATTTGGTGGACTGCCTGGACATTGGCCGAAAATATTATATATGAACACAGAAACAAAGGAAACGTCTTAAACATTACTCAGTGGGGTCCTCAGCTGCACTGGGCAGAGCCCCGTGCTAATATACTGAGTGCTTTTCTGTGCCAAATTCAATCCAACCAATTTCCCAACACAATTCTGGCAAATTTCTAAACTGTCCTAAATTGCACCAGTCTGTAATTTCCCAAAGTCACTGATGCATTTCTAACAGCACATACCCTGTGCCAAGGAGAAGTAGAGCTGCAGAGGTGGCTTTGCACTGGTAGAGAGGATGACCATCAGTGGGCAACTCAGATTAACAGTGTGCCAGAGCAGGGCACTCAAGAGCTGTCCTCTCTCAGACTGCCAGGGAACAACTTATGTATTATCTATGCTAATAGAGGAAATAACTATGCTCACTTTTGATTCAAATTGAAATTGTACTGTGAGATAAACCAGGCATTTGCACAACCCAGATCAACTAATGGAAGACCACAGGCTAAAGGAAAAACAACCTTGAGATCAAAGATCAGAGGACAGGGAATTGGCTGAGGTATGGAGAAGACATAATAGGCAAAGGTTATCAAGGATACTTGGATTTAGCAAAATCAAGGAAACTAGGGAAAAAGAAAATTGCCATTTGAGATAAGGATTTGCAAGGATTACTTCATAAGAAAACAAATTCCAGAGAGAGTCTTGGGGTTTATTGGGAGACCATTATTGGCCAGGGTAAAGGTGGCCTGGGTGCCAGCTTGAGGAAACAATCTCTCAAGAAGTAATGATTTAGTGAAGGCACATCTTGCCTCTAAATGCACACCAGCTCTGGTCTTTTTTAGCAGTTATTTACCCACAAAAATGTGCCTTCAAATGAAAGACAGTGATTTGCACTGTTAGTTGACAGGTTACCATGGGAGAGAAAACAAACTCCAGTTCCCAGTAGGTTTGCAAATCCCATGCAACTCCCTAAGGGAGCTGCATGCATACAAAACGTCCCGCTTGGGCTCTGACACATAGGAGGGAGAGTATAACACTGTACAGACAAGGATGTGACAGCGGTTTTACGATCCTCTTGCACCTTGGGTTTGATCACTCTCAGCACCCTGTGGCACCCTGTGATATGACAGTGCTGGAAATAGGTAGAAGTAAAAAATAAAAAAAACACCCTACCTTGACTTACAAAGCACAAATTCATATTTCTAAAGAGGAGGGAATGCAAAGCTAGGTAAACACACCATGCACCTCTTGGTAGACATTGAAGGTTTTCTGTTTTAATTACCCAGAGTTCAGACCATATATTTGATGGAAACCCCCACCCAAAACTGTAAGCACCCCAGCAGCTACGAAGCTTTCTCCTAGTCTCTCTAGATGCTAGAAACTCTATAGGGTTTCTATACTAGAAACACTAGTATACAAAGCACTTTGTCTCAGATGCAGACACATTATTCTCTGCATATAAGCTATTATCCCAACTGTACCACTCTGACAGGCCCTTGTGTCAAGCAAAGGCAGTGCTTATCAGCCTTTTTCAACTGTATCTTTATTATCTGCAAAAAAGCACTTATTTTAAAGACTTAATTTAAAAAAAAAAAATCCCCTGCCTTCTACACATGCACATCCTTAGGTTATGCTTCACTTCATAATACCCAAGTGTTGTGGTTTAGCTCATCCAGGAACAAAAGATCACAATTAGACTTAAGTACCACAGACTTCAGAATTCCTGAAGGACAAGGACAGCTTAATTGCCACTTATGGTCCTGGACAAAATAGACCAGGCAACTCAGCTTGGGCGAGGAAACGAAACTTT
>WBNH01001130.1:25466-42795 GCA_013401255.1 Urocolius indicus
AGGGCAGAGTAGAGGAGGAGGAGAACCTTCTGTTCTTTCCTGGCTGCAACGTCTCAGTCGTCGCCTCCATTTTGCCCTTTCCTTCCATCTCCTTCCATGCATTTCAAATTCCCATCCTTTAATAGTGCTGGCAGAGGCACCAGATAGGTCCAGCCGAGCTGGAGGTGGGCCTGAACCTCAGAGCTGGGGAAAAGTCTGAGAACTCTTTAGTGGGCCTGCACTGCAGCCCCCTCCCCCTGTTACCAAGCAAAAGCAGCTCCTCACAAAACCAAGACACCAAGCCAATTAGACCTGTCTCAGGTGGAGACATCTTTGCACATATCTTTGCAACAGCCAGACCCTGAGCCCTCACTCTTTCCTTGCATGGCTGCTCAGTGTTTCCATCCTGTCGACATAGACACCCACAAGGGATCTTTGGAAGGCACTCTAAAGTTTTCATATCAGCAGCCCAAGTTCTGGGACATATACCATAGGAAACCAACCAGAAGTCCAGGCCAGGCAGCCATCAAGCTAGTTGCAGCCTGGCATAGTACTTGCAATTAACTTTGGCTGTCTATAATTTTAAGAGAGGATATGCCACATCACACAGCACAAATATCTCTCCATGTGTTACCAACTGTGCTTTTTATAGACTAAGTACCAGTTTCTGCGGCAATGTTTCTCCTGAGAAACTAAAGCACAGTGCAAAACAATGCCTGGAAAATGATCATTTTGTACATATGAAGAATCAGGACAGTTACATCGTATTTTCTGAAGTTAAATAACTGCAGGTCTATGCCACTGCTTCTCTCTTTGTTGGAAGTATTGGTGAGACAGGATGTATCCATGCTATAGAAGCTGTGATGTTGAAACATTTGGAACTAGAATTTATTAGTGCAGTTTCTTTCCCTTGTTTTACCATCACTTTTAGGAGAGAGTAACTAGAAAATCCACCCACACACCCAAATACTCACCTGCAAGGAAATAACCTGAAGTCATGCAAAATCACAGAACAACTCCAGCTCTAGTTGCCCCAACATTTAGAAAGTTGTTCTGTGATATCCTGGAAGATGCACAATTACTGCAGCAGGCATTCGAAGTAAGAAGGGAGAAAAAAATGTCCATGATTCCCTGAATCTTCACATATTATATTTTGAAGGAAGAAAGAAGAATTTTAATTGCTATTGTATGAAAAGGACCTTCAGTAAGGTTTTGTCTTACAGAAGAAGGGTTTTGAGTTTGTTTTTTTTTTGCTTACATGTGTACTCATATCTGGTAAAGCCATCTTTACAAAGACATTCAGAAAGAATAAATTTCTCAGAAATAAAGATAGCCATCATAGATTATAACCAGCATTTTTCCATGAATCATCTCCACTGTATACAGTAAGAAAGTTTCCAAGACAACCTACTAGGTGACCAACAGAAATACTCCAGATTTTTTATATTTTACTGCAAAGCTGTGTGCCCCTCTGAGGGAACAGTAGGAGAAGAAAAAAATGATTATTCTGAGAAAAAGAGGTCCAAACATAGTAACAGTCTTCAAAGCTGTGTAAGGTTACAAAAAGGACAGCAGTCAATTGTACTCCATTTCCACTAAGAGTAAACCAAAAATTAATCAACTTAATTGCCAGCAAGGAACATTTAGGCCATGTCTTAGAAAAAAGCTGCAAGGACAGGGCACATAAGAACAAACAAGTAAAAAAAGTTGTCTAGTTTGTCCTCCCCTTAGGTTTTTAAAAGAACAAGCTAAATAAGCTAGGATCCATCCATCAGAGGTGGTTTAAGTGTATTAGTCCTGCTCCAGGATGGCCAGTTAGATCCAACAATTCCCAATGTCCTTATGATCTTATATCTTGTTGACTTTCTGGTCCACATGCCTCCTTGAAGCAAAAATAGATACTCAGATATTCAGAAAACAGGCACACTTCCCCTCAATGGCTGAGAGCACTTCTGTCAAATGTTCTATCCTCACCAAGGGCACAGGTTTTTTTTTTTTTCCCCTATACTGACCTCAAAGCCCAGTGCAGGAAAACGGATATTTCACATGGTTGCACTCAATACCTATGTCAAGACAGCTACGCATGCATAAAAGAAATATCAGTGGAGTAAAAGTTTCTGCTCTGACTTTAAGAGCAAAGGCAGACACTTCCAATCCCCAAGCAAACTGGCCATCATACCATTCAGAGACAGCCATTCCCATAGTACCCTCAGAGGCATGAAAATCCATGAGTGAAACACAACATCCAGCATCAGCCACAACCAGGAGTGTCATTACCTTTGTTGCAGACCCACACAGAATTCAAATAACTTGTGGTAGCGATGCAGCGGAGACAATGACTCAGAGACTTGGCTAGTCCTGGAGCTGCAAATCAAGTGGAATGATCTACTGTGCTCCTGATGTCTATGAGCACCATCTCAGTGTCCAGAGGCAGCACACAGGTTTGGGATCCCTGTAAGTTTCTGCAGTTTGTACAGCAGCAGATCATACCAAAAGGGAGAGTATTTTCAAAGAAATTTCCTGAGGCAGAGAATAACATCTGGCACCCCTCTACATAAGCCTTCCCTGCCACCCACACATGGGCTGGACACCACATTGTGCTGTCAAAAACCTCAATCTGTTTTTAACAACTAAGGAAAAACATTTCCAGCAAAATAAATCTCAACCTACATATTCCTTTGCCAAATGATGTCGCCTCCTTTCTAGTTACATTTATGGGGGGATGAAATTCAGGAGTTAGGAAAACAAATTCATAAGTCACTGGTTGCTCGAATCTCACAGAAGGTCTCCCTACCCATGAGAAAAAAAAGCTTTCAAATGCTAAACCAGACCATTAAGGATCACCAAGACACTGACAAAACTTCTAAAATGAACTTAAATTCTACCTTGTCTTGATTTCTGATTGATCTAAAACTTACAAATCTCCCATGTAAAATGCTGGCAAGGGAAGGCACAAAGCATGACACCGTACATTACCCACCCCTGGGAGACACAAACACATGGCAACAGTGCATTTTTGGTCAAAACCCAGAAAAAATAACCATGATAGTGAGCAGCTCTTCCCCAAAAGAGCCACATAGCAAAAGCCAATGAGTCCCAGTCACAGTCAGATTTTCATTTTCAGGGCAGAGCTCAGTAAACCAGAGTTTAACACAGAGATTGGCTCTTTTCTTGCTGCTGGAGAAGTGACAACTAATTCACGAAGAAGAACAAAAAGTTTAAGTGCCTTTGAGGAGGCAATGGTTCTGGCTGACTGATGGCATTTGTCGGGGCTCAGCATTATTTGCACTTTACAGCGTGTTATTGCACCCCCTTCCTGTGCCTACACACTGCATCTAACACCATATCCAAATGCACACCGGGGTGTGGATTCCTGGGGAATGTCACTGGATGAGCTTATTTGCTGCTTGTTGCAGCTCCTCTGTGTCCTCTTCCTTGCTAACATACTCCTGACATTTTAAGAATGTGGAGCTGAACCATTTCTCCCATCATGTCCTTCCTCTAATACTGGTGTTGGCCTCAATGCCTCTCCATTGAATCTCTCCTTTCATTTTTAAGGGTTCTTAACACCATCCCATGGTAGGACATGGGAAGTCAGGCTGGTTTGGAGATTACCTGACACCCTGTCTTCTTGGCTACTTTTTAGAGCTATCTGAAAAGAACTTAATGAAGTCCTTTGAAGTCCATAAGAAGCACATGGGTAAGATGCT
Organism: Urocolius indicus; assembly: GCA_013401255.1. Lineage (NCBI taxonomy): Eukaryota > Metazoa > Chordata > Aves > Coliiformes > Coliidae > Urocolius > Urocolius indicus. Next base: position 29,156 of record WBNH01001130.1, read on the forward strand.
TACAAGTGAACACTGCAATGATTGGTTTTTTGTTTGTAATACTAAGCAATTATTGTTTTTTTTGTTTGTCACACTCAGATGACAGTCAAAGATACGTGGACAAGCATGACAAGAAAGGCCAATGGCACCAAGCCTGCTGTCCATGCAGGTGTGTGTTACCATCCAGCATGTGGTACCACCCTGAGAGCTAACCTCCCCATCAAACAACAGGATGAAAGCATGCTCATGTATAGCACAAATAGTTAGAAAGTCTCGTCTTTCCCAATAAATTCAGACCCAGCTCTAAGATTTCATGTAACTCAGAGAGGGCTCTCTGCATGTCACACTCTGCAGATACAAACTGATATGACAGGTCTTTGTGTTAATTCCCTTTTATTGGAAACATCTGGTGTTATTAGTCTTTACGTCCATTCATCTCCATTTGCTTTTCCTGACAAATACTTTTAAGACAAAAGAAATCAAAAATCACTACAATTAAATCCTTTGTGATGGCTTCCATTAAAGAAAAAATAATCAAAGCCATGTAAGAGAGGCAGACATTAATTAATAAACATATTTACAAAGCAAGCTCAAAAATCTCTAACAAGACTTTGCCAGAAATACTCAATAGCTGGGAATTTCTGATGAAAGCCGCATTAAGTCAGCTTGTAAATCAATTCCAGCTTTTCCTCTGTAACTCAAGAAAGTCTTGGGTACTTACAGAAATTACAGAAGTTGGAGAGGAGGAGGGGCAGATCAAGGATGCTAAGCAGAGGAGTTTCACACTAGATTTCCTTGGAGCTCTTACAAGTGTCTATTGTCATTTAGCTTAAAAACCCTTCACAATGTAGGCCGGCTCAACAATAATCATTGTCATCATCAGTCCTTTTGTAGGAAAGCTACTTGTCAAAGTAAAAGGACATGGACAGTAGTTTGCTCGTGGCTAGAAACAAGTCTTTTAAGTCTAACCATGATGAAGGCATTCTATGAGCCACTGTTTTGCTGTCTGGTTTTCTGTTTGGCTTCTGGTGGCTCCTCCAGAACAATATTTTGGCTAGATACTTGCCACACTTCAGAACACACCATTTCAGCCATCAGGGCCCCAACGTGTGCCTCACAGTGGGCTGGATGATGAGGCCAGCTCTTGCCGCCAGCAGTCCCTATCCCTGCACATGCAGGAGGAGAGCAAGTTTTTCTAACAACCCGAAGCATCACACTGACACCCCTCCAACACTGGATACACAGTAAACACACAGAGACTTCATAGTAAGGAGAGAAGGGAGTATTTCATGGGAGGTATTTTTAAGTTTCTCTTTTTACTTACGTTATAAGCAAAAATTTAGTTCCTACTCATCGCAACCTTCTTTTTTGCCTTAGCAGCTTTTCTATACATGCTCCCTCCAGTTAGAAACAACGGACTTAATTGTCCTGTTGCATGCAGCTTTTAAATCCAACAGTTCGTTGTATGAAGGCAGAAAACACAGTTTTATAATCCTTGTTAAATAAATTACTTACAAAAGCATCCAGCTCAAATAGATTTTCCACAGTTATGATAAATGGTAGAAGTGATTCGCTGGCATATTAGTTACAGATGCAGGTGTACCGGTCCGCTGGGCAAAACACTTCAAGATGGAAGAAGAAGCTGGGAGCAGACCAGATGATGAACACCACATTCAAGAAGTCATCACCATGGCCGTGTGCTGTACAAGCACAGAACAAACCAATGCTGTCCTCAAAAGCTGAGAGCTGAAGCACAGGCAATGAAACAGATCCAAGCGGGTGGTACAAGCCAGAGATGTATGGATGCATCAACACCTCACTTTTTAATTTCAGTGTATTTAAAAGGTATACTTAAAACTCTATCACTTCATCATGCTACCTCTGTCATTGTGTAACCATTATGTAAGGCAATATAATTAAAAATAAACTTCTCATTCCCCAGCAGCAGTTATGCAATAGCTCTTAACTAACTGAGATCCTTCATCTTTAAGAGAACATTTAAAGGGTTTAAGTTATAACTCAATGCTTTTCCTCATAGCTTCATATGAAAATACTCCAACAGAAACTATCTCCATCTTCCTTCTCATCTCTCCAGTACAAAAATGATTTGTCAGGTTTTATTTTGGTTTTATCTGCTTGAAAGATGCTGTCTCGGGGTCTTAAAAATGCAGAGACATACTTTGTGCAATCTGTCAGCAACTGTCTTCAGAGGCAAGGCTACAGGGAGCTGATGAGCTCTTTCTTATCAGAATGAGTCACAAAAATGGATTATCCACATTTAATTCCCCTCACACTGGCGAATTTCCCGATTTTTTGTTCAATAAAAATAAAATAATATTAAAATTAGCCTGATGAAACCTTGTAAAAACACTTGTCCCTAGGGATTCCCTGGCAGAAGAGAAATATTGCTCTGCTATTTTAGAGGACCACAGAGCTTCCAGTACCCATTCCCTTCTTCTCCAAACGCAAGCATATCCCTGCTTCCAGCACCTATTCCTAGCACTGTGGATGAATTTCCCTGCACCCTTTATTTTGGTTGTTCACATCATCTGCCCCTACATGATGTTCAATAGCTATATTTTGGGGGTTCTTTTGCTTTTTTTTTTACAAAGTTCTCTTCTCCTCACAAACTAAACAAGTTAACTGGTTTTCTTCACAAAATATTGTCAGTGTAAAAGTCTTACTTATCTACATTCTCTTGAAATGCAAATATTTTTCCCTGAATCGTTCTGCTAATTTTCATGAAAGCCAAGACCATAAACAATCACAACCTCCTCACTGAAGCTCTCTTTCAGTTAAATTTCAAAAGAACAAAACCTGAGCTTGGGCACTCTCCCTTCCAGGAATTTAGAAAGAGAAGTGAGAGTTTTGCTGCTGTTTGCTAATCCCACAAGAAATAAAAAGGAAACCAAACTGTCTGAAAGCTCATCCCTGAAAATAATGTGATTTTCCTCTAAGATTAAAAACATGCATCTATTCACACATTTGAGCTTAAAGAGGGTAAAAAAGAAGTCTTCTTACTTGTAACATATGGTCCACAGCCAACTTTTAGTGCAAAGCTGCCCCATCAGGCAGCAAGTTGATGGACAGAATAGAAACCAGGGCTTTGTCGTTATGGTTATTTCCTTGCTTATTGAATTTGGGTTTTTAGCTTCACTCTGAAATGCTGCCATGCTACATTTAGTATGTAGTAGCTGGCATCACTTTAAAGGCCCCAGCAGAGCTCAGTCAGCAAACCAGATTAGCTACACCACACAGGGAGGAGGGCCTGTGTGTTTTGGGGAGGGCTGGGGAAGCAGGAAGACATCCCATTGCGGTGGTGAAAGCAGCAATGTTGGAAGGAGAAGGAGGGGAGGAAAACAAGCCTGCTCTTAAATTTGACTTTCATCTTAGCCAGTGTGCTCTACTTAACTCCACAAGGCCATTACTCATGGATAAGGATCAAATGTCCTAGGAGACTTTGGCAGACTACTGCATGTGAAGGGTTATGTTGCTGGAGCAGAAGTTGGTGTCTTGTCATGCCACATCAAATTTCAGGTTAATGCATTCTGTCAAAGCTGTGGAGAAATGTAATTAGTGTCTGCATCAGTGCAGACAGCTTCCTTTTGGTTGACACATGAAAGCAGAGGTGGGTGAGCATCCTGAGCAAACCAAGGGTGCTCAACAGAGCAGCAGCACCTATGGCTAACCTTCCTTCCTACACAGAAAAGGTTCTGCTGCTCCAGGTCTCACCTTCTACCCATATGAGTAAGGCTGCAGTAAGATCCACCTACATGTGCCCATACTATACCTAATTTGCCAGCTACTTTGAAAAGGGTTTAGGGCCAAGTGTTTCCTGTAAATTACTCCTTTTTCTGCAAAACCTGCTTAATGAATTAAAGAAAGGATTAGTTTGGCCCATGGAGAATATGAAGGGCAGAATCAGATTTTATCTCATTCTAGCACAAAAAGCTCCAAAATTAAGAAAACATTTCAGTTATTACACAAGTACAACACAAAAATAGAAAGGGCTTTTCTCCTTCTATGGACTACTTTAAAATACATGGTTTAAAATGTATTCAAAGCATGTACATCATTCAAGAATTACAGATGACAGCTACAGGGAAAGCAGATAAGGAGAAAAGTTTAATTATCTCAAAATTTTACTTTTCAATTTTCCAGAAAGACAAGATATATTATTAAAGCAGAATCACAAAGATTACTCTGCAAGGAGGAAAAAGGCCTCTTGCAACTTAAGATACCAAATGAAGTTGAACATGTGTTCAACAATCTTCTGTTCATTAAAATACACATTGAGCTAATTCCCTTGGGCTTAAGAATTTCCCAAATGTATTTCTAATGTAAAGTTAAGGTACTACATTTTTCCCCTCTATCCTGTCACTTTTTTGAGGATTTCAGCATTTTTTTCCTCTAATACATGAAGAGGAAGGTTTTTGTTATTTTGGACTGACCCCTTGGAAACTCTGCTTCTTTAGCTGTCAGAATTTGTTTAAAGTGTGATTCACTTCCCTGTCACAGGAGTATACCCTGCACAGCTAATATTTTTGGGAAGCAATCAAGAAACAGCAAAATAATTGCATATAACACTATTAATATCTGGTAATTATAGAATCACAGAATTATAGAATAATTTTGGTTGGAAAAAAACTTTAATATTGAGTCCAACCACTAACTTACCACTGCCAAGTCCACCACTAAACCAAATCTCTCAGCACCTCAGCTACATGGCTTTTAAATATCTCCAGGCATGGTGACTCCATTACCTCCCTGGGCAGCCTATGCCAGTGTCTAACAATCTCTCACTGAAAAATTCTTCCTAATCTGCAATTTAAACCTCTCCTGGTGCAACTTGGGGTTATTTTCTCTTCTTGTATCACTTCTTACTTGGGAGAAGAGACCAATACCTCTTTTTACTACAGCCCCCTTTCAGGTAGTTGTAGAGAGTGATCACGTCTCCTCTCAGCCTTCTCTAAGCTAAACATCCCCAGCTTCCTCAGCTGTTCCTCATCAGATTTGTGCTTCGTAAACTTCACCAACATTGTTGCCCATTTCTAGACATGCTCCAACACATCAGTGTCCTTCTTGTAGTGAGCAACTCAGCACTGAACACAGACAGCAACTGAGATGTGGCCTCAACAGCACTAATAAAGGGAGACAAACTCTTTCCTGGTCCTGCTGCCCACACTATTGCTGACACAAACCAGGATACCCTTGGCCTTCTTGGCCACGTGGGCACACTGCTGGCTTATGTTCAGCTGCTGTTGACCAACATCCCCCATGTCCCTTCTCTCCAAGCAACCTTCCCACTTCTCTACCCCAAGCCTGTAGTGTTGATGTGGCCCAAGTACAAGACCCACCTTATCAACATGAAAAACATGCAAAAGCATAAAAAACTATTAGGTCATGCTTGAGGAACCAACCCATAGTTTGCTTTCAGCCATGAACCTCCTAGCTTTACCTGTGCCATCTCTGACATTTTTGCTGCCCTCATTGCCCATCACCCAAGGTCAGGGTAGCAATAGCCACTTGTTTGCTAGTCACCTCTGGCTTACTTCTTCTTCACCTTCCCAGGAAAAGTGTTTACCTAATAAAGATGGTCTTTTGCAACCATAATATTACTTCAGCATGATGTGCACACAGAGTGCCATCTTGGGGCAACCTGGTATTATGTTATATAGGTGTTTTGTCAGTACAGGAACTACAGACTGGATTAATTTCAGCTCACTTCCATTGGATATATTATAGATCTGAATGTGTGTTTTAGCCATCAGAAAAAAAAGCTGTCTTTTTTAAGGAATGATTCATCAGATTTTTCTAGCCGCTTACTCAAAGGCTACCTGAACTGCCCAAAGCCCTGTCAGTTTTGATGCACTGAATGCAAGAGGAAAGCTCTGACAGCATTAGTACTTGATCTGATGGGCACAAACCTAGACACCTATATACTGATTAAATCAATAAAACCACAAAAACCACACACTGCAAGAAAACTAGCCTCTGCCTCCAACAATCCAAGTAAAAAATATATGTCTGTCTATCTACACAGCTAATTCTGTAATTAAACCACTACATTACTGGCATAAACAATGAGATGCTCCTACTGTTCTCCTCCTGCTACACAGGCAGTGCAAAGTGCCTGTCTCAGGGCTTGGCTCTGCTAGAGTCAGCTCAGGATCAGTTCGGAAATTATGCAACACCTTACCTCTAATGTTCAGCCTTAGTTGCACATGGCAAGCACAAACTCGCCAGCCCATGTTCAAGAAGCATACAAAACCTGCCAGCTATCCTGCAAATGCAGCAATGTGATGGCACAGGGCAGTTTCTAGGATCTGTGCCTGACTCCTGCGGGAGTACGATTCAAATAGTCCAGTCTCAGTATCGCAGAGAGGAAACACACAGAGGAGAGGCAGAACCACATTCTAATAACTCTTCTGCCCTTCTTCCAATAATTCAAGACCAACAGGAAAAAAATACCATCCCTTTCTATAAATATATATAAAGTATTACTGCAATGTGTGTGGAGAAGAGTTTCTAGCACTTGACTTCACAGCAGAGCTAAAATCCTAAAGCGATCCCAAAAGAAAATTGAAAATGGGAGTCTGCTGCTGAGCCTGTATGTGCACCATAAACTGCCAGGCACCCTGGCACAGATCAGCCCTATCAGCCGCTGTGCTCTAGACATCCAAGACAAAACACCCAGGGTGGGAAAACTTCCAGAATCATTACATACTCACTTTTACTCTACCAAACACAATTCGAGCTAATTTTCAGAAAGGTCTCTGTTTTCTTCAGTAAATAATAAAGCTGCACGAGGAAAGCAGCTGTGGGATTTGGAGGAAAGAGGTTCAGTGCCAAGCCTAGCCCCCATGAAGATGTACAAGAAGAAAAGGGATGGGCAAGAAGAGAGGTTACAAAAATAAAAGTATGTCTTATCAATAGGACAGACACTGAAGCACTTTTTGCTTCAATCCACAGTGATGGCATCTCCTACTGCACAACACCTGCACACAACTGTCATTGCACAGAGCCTGAACAGAAAAGCACACATAGGAGAAAAGTCTCCAAGTTGTAATGAGATGGCCTCTACCTGCCAACCATCAGGCAGATAATCCATAAATTCATCTTCCTGTTTGCCCTTCCTCACAGGGTTGAGTTGTTGGATATAAAGAGGCATCTGTGAGAAGGAGGGATGAGCTATGAATGTCTCTGCATCACAACCACAGACCAAGCAACAGCAAACAGAAGGCTGAGACCACGCACATCATAAGAAGGGCAGCTGCAGGAAGTTCTCATCAGAGTGACCTCCTGCCACATGAAATGAAACACAAGCCACTGTCTCCTGTGCTGAGGGATCGGGGAGGGTCAGTCAAAGGCAGCTTTGCTGCCATGGCACTGGACCAGCTTTGCACAGCTTGTCTACACAGGCAGATTCATCCAGGTTAAAGCAAATTTGGATGCAAAACAAAATTGCTGTTCTTGGTTAAAAGGATATGGAAGGAAGGTGAAATAATTTTAAATAAAAGTTCTCAAAGGCTAACTGACAGGCAATTCATTGTGAACAGCACCTCATGAAGACAGGTCCTTAGTTTCCCTCTACACAACCTGAGATCCTCCAGCCAGGAAGAAAATCGCCAAATACCAACAAAAACAGTGAAAACACATAGTCTCATGCTTTTTCTGGAGATTGTTGCAGTGGGAAGCAGGGCCAGTGCCAAGCAGGGAGAATGGAGACTCACAGCCACGTGGTAAACCATTCCCTAACCCAGACATTGGCTTTGTGGAGAGATGTTGCAGACTGCAAGTTGAAAATCAAGCCCCAGACTTGCGTCATCCCACCCTTGAGTCATCTTACCACACGGCTCCTCTCCCCTACCATCACTCCTCAGCCAACTTCATGTAATTACTACTGCAGAGCTGCAATCATCGCTGTGCAGTTGGAGCAAAGCCAGCATCCTCACCCAAGCACCGAGGAAGAGCTGCGCTCTCCCCCAAATTCAGCTGCTGAACATGAAACTAAGACCTGAGGACAAGATGGGGAGGTGGGGAGGGCTCCTCCAGGGCTCGTGGAGGGATTCAAGCAGGGGATGCTGCCTGGGATACAGGATGCCCTACATACAGAAGATGAAAGCGAGGACGGCGCAGTGAAGGGGATGGATGATCTCGTGCCTGTGACCAGGTTATGTCAGGTGCTATTAAGGCACAAAGCGTGAGTGTGTGTGTCTGAAACCCCACTGCAGACTGCTTCAGCAGCCTTGAAATAAAACCTCCTTTAAAGAAAGATCTTTTTGTTTTGTTTTGATTTGTTTTAAACACACACTAGGCAGCAGTTAAGAGAGAAAAACATGAGGCCATATGCAGGGGAGCAAATCAAGGTGGGGCTGCACCTCCAAAACTGTCCTCCTTTGGGTTTTGGAAGCATCACTGTCATTTTGTCCTCTCAGCTCCACTGCCCGACCATGTCCTCGGAAGGCAGAGCTGCAGCCGCCGGGGAGCTCTGCTGAGCCTTCAAAGAGCCTAAAGTGGGTCAGCAGAACGGAGAGCAAAAACCTGATTTCAGCACAAAGAAAGAGGGCAGACCTGCTGTCTGAGAGACAGCGGAAAGCAGGGAAAGCTGCTCACAAACCCTACATCTCCACTAAGGCACAGAAAGGCAGAGAGCGTTAGTCTCTTCTCCCAAAATCCCTGGGAGGCAGCTGTGCTCCCCAAATCCATAATGGGATGCAGGTAACAGAAGCACACTTAGAGATAGTGAAGTATGAGGAAAGTGTGTCCCTCTGTCCTCCCAACAGCAATCTGCCTAAGGCCACCCTCCCCCTCAGTCAATTTATTCTGACAAAAGCAAAGTGAGACAACTTCAACCCATCCAAATTTAAAACTCTTCATGAGCCTGATGGCCATGTCTTGCACGCTCCTACCTTGTCCCTGAGCAAACACAGAGACATCAGCAGAGCCCCAACAACTGCTGCCCAAATCTGTCAGCATCTTTTGGAAGTAATTAAAAATGCTTAACAGGATGAAGAGAAGACCATGAGGAAGAAGCACTGTTTTCTCCTTTACTCTGACAGAAACTTTTGACCTTAAAATAAAACAAGCCAAAACTACATCTGCATTAGTAGGTGGAGCACAGCAAATTGATTTAGGGACTGTCAAGTTCCAGGGTTGAGATGGACTCTTAAAAAACACACAACTGCCATAACTATAATCGTGGTGATGTTTGAAAAGCAGAAGAGATTTGCAAACTATGAAACTCAGTCATGTGAGGGCTCTGCTGGGGACTACAGCTTTGCTGATGGCCAGAGCAGGTGACAGTGCCAAATGGAGAGCTTCTTGTCCCCTGGTGCCACCGAAAACCCAAGAACTGTGCACATCCTTTCCCCACCTGGGCTTTCTGAAACCTAGCACAAATCTGACCATGCTCTGGCAAAACACCTTCTCAAGCCACATCGCTGGAAGCCAAGCAGGTTTTTCTCCACGGATCTTGGGTAAACCAGCTCAGATCCCTCTGTGAAGCTGGAGACCCACCAGTGTGGTCTGTGAGCACACACAAAACCATCACACCCTTGTCCTGACCGGCGGCTCCAGGGTGGGCTATATATTTGCTTAAAGATTTCCAACAAAAATATCAGCTTAAGAAATCACAGCAACAAGGGATGGGTGGGGAGAACATTCCCCGCAAGAAAGAATCTGAGCTCTGTAACTGCATGTATCACATTTTGATATTGTTATGAAGAGCTCTGCCTGCAGAAGGAATGGGAGATTTGATCTAGTACGCAAATAAAAATCAGAAATCTCTCCTGCCAGCCATGAAAAGGGCTATCAATAATGCATTTCAGCAAAAAAGGAGATTAAAAAAAAATGCTGCATTAGTTTGACATTTTGATGTGTTGGTTCAGGATTCTTCTTTAATGTAATATGTAACAAACAGCAGAGTTCATCTATAAATGCCAGACACACTTGTAAACTGTTGAATATAGCAGATCCTATTAATAGGCACTTAGACTTTTTTTTTTTCCAATTCATTCACTTTGTCTGCCTTTACATCTCTTTTACTGCCTTTATCCTGTGGTTGTAGGTCAAGTGGAGCTCTCAGAAATGCCACATCGAACTTTCAAAGATAAAGTTTCAAATTTGTAACCATATTTCCATGTATTTCCTCATGTTACCCACCACACAGCCTAATGTCCAACTCAGCTTGTTTGACTAGCATATACTTTCTGTGAATTGCTTCCAGAAGATTGTATGGTCAAGAGTCAGAATGAGGTGCTTGTGTTCTAAATCAACTGTTTGTGCAAGTTCACTCTCATATGTAGTGGTTTCATTTCACTTACAATTTCCTTATGGGCATTTGGTGGAGTGGATGAAGGATATTATACTCCACAAAGCACAGGCTTGCAATCCACAGATTTCAGTGTTATGTTGCAATAGGTATTTATTGCAGTGGAGAACTGTTGGCATGTTTAACATACATTGCTCAAGCTCAGCCTGTGTTGCCTTTGTTGCACAGGAGACACAAGAGCACTTGTATCTTCTGACTTCAGGAAGCGTAAGGCAAACTTCTTCCAAGAGAAAATCCTCTCTAAATTGCAGAGAATTGTTAACTATCTGTGACTTACCATTTCCAGGGTCCAGTAGAAAAGTAAATACTCCTGTTGTTACATCACTTTGATTAAGGATTCTCTTTAAGGTACATTTTTAGGCACTATCCAGACAGTTCTTTAAAGGTCTGTTTCCCTAGACAAAATACCTTGATTGTAACAACCTTTGTTAGATGTTGTGTTTGGAGGGAAAGCAGTCATCACTCAGGTCCTGAGCATAGCTGGATCCTAGAGCCTCTTGCTTATAGGTTTGTAGATCGGTGGGTTTTCTACACATTGCAGTTTTTAAATTGCTTACTGTTTACATTGGCTGTTCTATCTAGAAAAGAACTGCAGTCTGATGGAGGGGGTAACAGTTACTGAATGTGACAACAGTTCAGATGGTAAAGCTGTTATCTAATCCAGATGATAAAATCCTATCATCTTTGTTACATGCAGTCAGTTGTGAACAGAAATAATCAAAAGGATTTGTTTAATTTTTTTTCTCCAACTGTTTGCAGAGCCTGATGCTGACAGTTTCATCTGTTGGAATTCTATGGCACCACTAGCTAAAACCAGTCCCCACAAAATCACATGTCTCTTGGTGGGTTGATTTTACCCATGCTGGCAAACAGCAGGGTCACCTTCCCTCATAGAGAGTGAGCTGCCAGAGGGAGGCTTTTTTTCCCCACACGCTTCAACCCCAAGAAATCTCATCCTTACATACAGTGCCTCTTGGCTCAATGCTACTAGGGAAGCAGCTCCAAGGACCATGATCTTTATGCCTGGGCCACCCACACCCCTTCACCTACCTGACTGTCTCTTGAGCATCCTCCAGACCATGCAGGTGTTGCACCATGCTGAGGAGCCCAAGTCCTGGCTATGCTTGCAGATGGCATACCTTGAAACTGGCTAGTCCTGAGGGCGACCTTGGGGTATTCCCATAATCACATGAGGAATTCACACAGGGACAATATAAAACCTTCAAGTTAAAGACAGCTCTTGACTCCTCCTTAAAGCCAAAATCAGTTGTTTTTTTGCAGATGACAATACATTCACTGAATCACTTGAATGCTTTTGAAAACTTCCGTCACTGTTGGAATAATCTCAAAAGAAAAAGGGAAATAAAACCCACTGCCACTCACTCAAAGGGCTACACTGCAAAGTGCAAATCTCCAAAACCCATTTTAAAAAAGCCACTCCAGAGCAGGAGGTGAAGAACTACCACAGACGGATGGCGTATGACAGACTGACATGCAGAAGAGTCTCGACTCGCAGCAAAGATTTTTTTTCTGATTATGAAAAGAAGCCCAGAGATACAGCAGCTGGATGAGGAGCTGGCAGCTCAGACCGCAGCCCCTAGACAACTGCTTCCTTGTACCCAGGATGAGTGGAAGAAGCAGGCATCCTCTGCCCTGATCACAGCAGCACCATCAGACAGAGAAGAACCAGTGCACTGCACTAAATTTACAGTGGTTTAAAACACAAGACTTGACTTCATATAAGCCAGTTCACTCTCAGATCTTTACTTATATCATGAAAATCAGCAGGAGGGGGGAAACATTTCCCCAACATGCAGTAGGAGCACAAACATGTTATTATTTGAAAGGCTGTACAAAGGTTAAGTCTTTAATCCCCTTAATCCAGACGACAAACAAACAAAACCCTAAGAACAGGATCACAGAGCGCAGCTGAGCACTGCCAGGTCTCTTGCGGGGGCTCTCCATTCATTGCTGCAGCAATTTAAGAGCCTCCAGCTAAAAAGTTGCTGCAAAGGAAATACATGCATGCATTATTTTATTCCCAGTTCTTTGAAGCTTATCACAGGCAATATGCCAGTCTGGGCTCATGTTTCAGTGAGAAGGGTTTAATCCTCAAGTCAGTGGTACCAGGGTTATTGGATTTCCAGGTCTGGCTGCCATTGCTCTCTTACAAACACCAGAGCTCTTGAGCACAGTGACTCCTCTTACCTGTTATTCACGCACAGAGAAAATGTCATTTATCCTAAATAAAATTAAAAGTGATCAAAGCAAGAGAGTAATCAGGTAAGGACACAGAGCAGCATCAGCAGACAAACTGCAGAGTGTTCAAGGCCCAGGTGTTCTGGCAACGCTATATGGAAAACATTTTGGTTACTGCAGTGCATGCCAGCATTTGTACCATACCCAGACCATGGTATGTCATGATAAGCAGATATCAGTGCAGGCACCCAAAGAGTTAATTGGATTTCAGATCTGATCTGACTTTATCAGAATAGCGAGAAATTCTTCCACCTATTTCACCAGGAACTGGGTCACACTGCAAGCACGCGTCTGAAATGAAACACAAGAAGAGCGCAACTAATGTCAGCTGCAGGACAAGTGCAATTCAAACTACACAAGTGGTTATTTACCTTCCTGGATCAAGGCTGCAGGGCGAGTCTAAGCTACTGGTATAGGCATCCCATTTAAAAGGCCACTGTCTTTTCTGCCATACAGCTGATCACAAACTGGTGAGCTGCCACAGATGAGGTGCAAGAGGCAGTAATTAAAATCCACATTTCCTCTCAAACTGTGTCTCTTTTTTTCTGTATATATCCTATCAAGTATGAGCCATTCAGTGCAGATTCTGTCAGTTTAGGGAGGAGCTGGTGGATATGATCTAAGTGGCCACTACTTCAGCAGTACACAGATAAGTCAGCAGAAGAAATAACAGTGTTGATGCAGCTCAACAACGATTTGTGACAGTCTTTTTGGAACCAAAAGATCTCCTTTCCCCTCATTCTGAATACTTTCTCAGATGCTGCAACAGCTCACTAAGCCTCACTCTGCTTTGCAATGAGCTGGGCCTAATCTCTTGCTCTGCACAGAGGTCAGGACAAAGCCGCGCTGGCAAAGCAGTGAAGCACGTGAAAGCTCTAGAGCTGCAAGATGTCCTCTGGTTATTACAGCAGTTGTTCTGGCATGTGTCAAGCACACCAGATCCACAACCCTGGACTTTCGCGGGGCCAAGTTTGTCCTTTCCAAGCAATTGCTAGGGGACATCCTATTGGACAGGGTACTAGAAGCTACAGGGGCCCAAGATAGCTGATCTGTATTCAAAGATCACTTT
>WBNH01001131.1:0-18215 GCA_013401255.1 Urocolius indicus
AGATGTAGGGCCACTTGAGGAGACACCCAGGGTAAGTCAGTCACTGTCATGCATTAGAACTACCTCAGTTAAAAAGAAAAGGAAGGTTATATAGTAGATGATTCCCTTCTGAAGGGAACTGAAGGCCCCATATGTTGACCAGACCCATCCCACAGAGAGGTCTGCTGCCTCCCTGGGGCCTAGGTTACAAACGTTGCTAGGAATCTCCCTTGTCTGATGCAGTCAACTGACTACTACCCACTGTTGATAATGTAGGTTGGTACTGATGAGGTTGTGGAAAGGAGTACAGAAGCTATTAAAAAGGAATTCAGGGCACTGGGGAAAATGCTTGATGGCTCAGGAGCACAAGGAGTGTTCTCCTCCATCCCTCTCATGGCAGGGAGGAATACTGAATGAATAAGCAAAACTCAGCTGATTAACAGGTAGCTCAGAGACTGGTGCCACCAGCACAACTTTGGGTTCTTTTACCACAATTCATGATGCTGGGTCTGGTGACAGATGGAGTCCATCCATCTCAAGGGGGAGAAGAATCCTTGCAAATGAGTTAGTAGGGCTCATAGAAAGGGCTTTAAACTCATTTAAAGGGAAAGAGGATAAAACCATGCCCACTAGAGTTGATCCTAAGGGTAGAAAGCCAGTGTCAGGGGTAAATCCTACCCAATAGGCTTCCTTCTTGAAATGCCTGCACACCAATGCACACAGCATGGGGATTAAACAGGAGGAACTGGAAGTCTGTGTATGGGCAAGGGGTTATGATCTGGTGGCTATTGCAGAGACATGGTGGGACAGTTTACATCATTGGAATGTGCTCATGGATGGCTGTGTTACTTTTTAGGAAAGATAGGCTAGCAAGGCAAGATGATGGAGTTGATCTTTACATGAAAGAGCAGCTGATGATGGAGCTAGTTCTTAGGATGACAAAGCTATTGCTTAGGATGACAGATCATTAGGTCAGTCCTATAGTTAGGACATTGCTTAACACTAATAACTATAAGGCCAGCTTAGCCTTAAATGAAACTAATATATGAGGATGACAGAGCTTTTACCTAGGATAATAAACCATTAGAATGTTTCATCCCGTTCTGCAGTTTGGACAAACGTCAAAGACCCAGAGGTGAAAAGTACACTGCAAGAAAGACTTGGATCTTAATTCAGCAGCAACTCCCAGCGACCAACAAAGAAGGTGAGAGGACACCAAAAGAGACNTATGGCATTAAAGTCATGTTTGACCAACCTGATAGCCTTTTATGAAGATGTAACAGGGTGGATAGATGGTGGTAGTGCAGTGAATGTGGTTTATCTTGATTTCAGTAAAGCATTTAACACTGTCTCCCACAGCATCCTGGCAGCAAACTGGGAAAGTGTGGGCTGGATGATCAGGTAGTGAGGTGGATTGTTTTCTGCTTGAAGGGAAGAAGCCAGAGAGTTGTGATCAATCGAGCAGGGTCTAGTTGGAGGCCTGTGTCTAATGGAGTCCCTCAGGGTTAAATTCTGGGACTGGTGCTGTTCAGTCTATTCTTTAATGACCTTAATGAGGGAACAGAAGGCACTGCCAGCAGGTTTGCTGACGATACTAAACTGAGAGGAGTGTCTAACACACCAGAAGGCTGTGCTGCCATTCAACAAGACCTGGACAGGCTGGAGGGTTGGGCACAGAGAAAACTCATGAAATTCATCAAGGACAAGTGTAGAGTGTTGCGTCTGGGAAAGAAAAACCCCATGGAGTAGTACAGGGGAAAGGTACCTGGAGGTCTTGGTAGCCAGCAGGATGAGCATGACTCAGCAATGTGCACTTATGGCCAAAAGAGCTGTGGTCACTAGGTAGAGAGGGGTTCTCCACCCCCTCTACTCTGCCCTTGTGAGACCACATCTGGAATATTGTGTCCAGTTCTGGGCACCTCAGTTCAAGGACAGGGAGCTGCTGGAGAGAGTTCAGCACAGGGCCACAAAGATGATGGAGTGGAGCATCTCTCTTATGATGAAAGGCTGAGGGAGCTAGGGCTCTTTAGCTTGCAGAAGAGGAGACTGAGGGGTGACATCATTAACGTTTACAAATATGTAAAGAACGGATGTCAGGAGGATGCATCCAGGCTGTTCTCAGTGATGTCCAATGATAGGAAAAGGGACAATGGGTACAAGCTGAAACAAAAGAGGTTCCAAAGAAATACGAGGAAGAATTTCTTCAGTGTGAGGGTGATGGGGCACTGGAACAGTCTGCCCAGATGGGTTTCTGAGTTTCCTTCTCTTGGGACATTCAAAACCTACCTGGGCAAGTTCCTCTGTGACCTACTCAAGGTGGTCTGCTCTGGTAGGGGAGGTTGGACTAGATGATCTTTTGAGTTTCCTTCCAACCTTTAAGATTCTGTGATATCTTCCCTAAGATGCCTGCTTCTGTGTTGCAGTACTTGAATTCTGATAGATGAGTTTGTTTCTTCAAAGTAATACAATCAACTGAGAAGATAGTTACTGTCTTAAAGATGCTTTAAGTACATGTACTTTTAGAGAATTTGGGTCACTGTTGCATGCATATTAAGTTGCATTGTCTCAAAACCAAATTCAATTAAGCATTATTGAAATCTCAGCAAACTTTCTACTATTAGCATACATATGCTATTGTAAATCACTTTTTTTCTTGTTAGTGTGCATTGCGTATTGTTTTTTTAACAAGTATAGGAAAACAGCAGGCAAATATGACTGTAACTAGTAGCAAATGAGTAGACATCAAGACTGAAGGGAAGTGAAAGGAGTATAGAAGGAAATGAATTGTGTGAGGTAGGACATTTACAGATTTGTGCAACATATTATCTTAATGATGACAGAAGAAACTGAACTGAAGTAATTTTTTTTTTTTTTTGCTTTTTTTTTTAATTCCACCACAATGGGAGGATGGCTGGTGCTGATACCAAGATTTTTAAAACAAAGTATCTGAAAGGTGACATTATTACAGAGCTACAGGAAAAAGAAAAAGAAGTGAAAGAGTTTGAGATGACCACTAAGTTTTGACCCTTGTATAATTATTGTGTTGGTGAAAACATTGCCAGCTGTTCTCATGTGTTTATATCACTTTTCTTGGTGACACTGGACTTAATAATTGTGAATTAATTGCTATCTTCTAGTATGTGCTAGCCCTGTTCAGTGCCTATATTTGCTGTTATGCTTAAATACTGAGATAACTAGGCAAGATTTATATCAACACTGACATCTAAGTGAAGTTAATTCAACTAACTAAAACCAGAATTAGTATTGCTTTTAAAAGGAAATGTTATGTAAACAGAGTTTTAATTATTCCTACAAACCTTCTTTACATATCTCTTTTTAGATTGCCTGGTAGGCTCATGCTAACCAATGTCTAAGTGTTATCCTAAGCGCTATCCTATCAGTAGGCATCAATTGTTTTTTTTTGTGAGCCATAAGAAGAGATGTATGAGACAGAGACTTGAATTAGTCAGAAATGTGGTACTGAAGAAAAGGTCTTGAGAACGCTCTTCTACCTGGGTCTGCTCTGGACTGCAGTGAAGCTTGTCAGGTGGTGAGAGAGGGCACCTACAGAGAGGAGCAGGAGGGTACATGGATGCATCTATCAGGAGGAAGGCACAGTGGGGAAGCAGAAGAGCTGAGACAGATCGCACGTGGGTTAGTCTGTTTGAAACTTGGTGAGCTGGGGTGAACCATTGCAGTAGCATAATTACTTGTTTACATTCAGGTGCCTCTGTTACACTGTTTAGATGTATTCTGATAATTTAAGGGAAGATGTGAAGAGAAGTTTTTTTGCTCCTATTTCAGGAAATGATCTTCATAATTGCTACACTGCTATTTTTAGGAAAAACATGGCTACACAATAAGATGATCAGTGATTACTAAACTTTGAAAACTGTAAAGCTGTCGTGGGTTGACCCTGACCAGATGACAAGTGCCCACCAAACCACTCTATCATTCTTCATCAGAAAATGCACACGGAAGAGAAAATATAAGGAGATAGTTACAAATCAAGATAAGGACTGGATAATTACTGACCAATTTCTGTCATAGGCAAAACAGACTTGACTCAGGGAAATTTGACAATTTATTACCAACTGAATCAAGGTAGTAATGAGAACAAAAAATGAAATCTTAAAACAGATTTCCCCTACCCTTCCTCCAGGTTTAACTTCTGCCTTTTAATCAGTTTATCACAGATTGTTTCTGATGCTTCTTCCTCCTCAGGAGAAGGACTCTTCATGTTCTTCCCCTGCTCCAGTGTGGGATTTCTCCCATGGGCTGCAGTCCTTCACAAACTACTCCAGCATGAGTCCCTTCCACAGGGTGCAGTCCATCAAGAATAGACTGCTCCAGCATGAGTTCTCAATGGGGTCATAATTCCTGACAGCAAGCCTGATCCAGTGCGGGCTTGTGTCTTCATGGAGTCACAGGTCCTGCCAGCAACCTCCTCCAGTGTGGATTTCCCACAGGAGCACAGCCTTCTTGAGCACATCAACCTGCTGTGACATTGGATTCTCCCCAGGCTGCTGGTGGATCTGTGCTCTTCCACAGCCTCCATGGACTGCAGGTCCTGGGTCTACCTCACAATAGGCAGCATCATGGGCTGGAGTGGAATCTCTGCTACAGTACCCTCTCCCTCTTTAATGACTGCAGATCTGTTGCTCTTGCATATTCTCACTCCTCTTTTCAATTGCAATTGTGCAGAGCTTTTTTTCCCATTCTTAAACAGGTTATCACAGAGGTGCTTGCTGTCACCATCAGTTGGCCTTGGCCAGTGATAAGTCCGTCTTGGAGCTGGATGGTATTGGCCCATGAAGTATAAGGGAAGCTTCTAATATCTTCTCACAGATACCAGCCCTGTAACACACCCTATTACCAAAACTCTACCACACAGACCCAATGCAAATTTTTTTTTTTTTTTTTAAACTAGTAGCGTTTATAAATGGTTTTGTATAGTAGGATTTCTGAAATCTTGCTGAAATTAGCAATGACTTAATTCTGCTAAAGTTCACAAAGAAACTGATGCATTCTCTGTATCAAAGGTGAGAGGTTGTTAAAAAAAAAAAAAACAGATACAAGCTTAATTTCCTATTTAGTACACTCTGGGAAGGACTTCTGTGATTGGGAGACATTTATGGCAGAAATAAATATGACTCTGAGAACTGGATGAAGGTAGGCTTTTTGACTTCATTCAACAGCCACCAAGATCCATGTAGCCGTAATGACTCACAACCCTTGTGAAAATGTGGCTACTTTTTTTTTTTTCTATAGCAAGACCTCTGGTAGAAATAAAAACTTGAGGAGGGAAGCAAACTCCTTTAGAGAATGATCTGTTCTCATCTGTTTCAGTTTTGCAAATTCCCAAGGCCTCTCTGGCTATCTGGAACTGTACGAACTAATTGAGCATGGGTTTTGATTTGAAGCTAGTTAAAGACTGAAAGTTCATAAAAGGTCAAAGTAACAATGGTAGAGGAAGGTAAATCCTGGTGCAATTATGCAACTGACAATGTCCTTTCTCTGACAGATAAAAGGCATTCACTTGTATGACTAATACATGCAGAGAGTAACATTGCCCTCTGTCTGTTGTGCCTTGTCCGTATGAACTTTGTAGGTTGTCTGTAGAAGCAGTGCAGAACAGCATTTGGGATATAATGACAATAGAAACTAATTTAATAAATTTTCTTTATTCCAGATGTGTGCCTTTCAAAGATAATTACTTATTTGTTAATTATTGATGAAATAAACACATATTCAATTGATACTGTTATGGTTCTTGGTTTTCAACTATATGGTCCTAAAATTAAGGTTTTCTTATATTTTACAGAAACCGATACACCAGGGAAATAGATGGAGTGAATGCTTTGGCAAAGACTTCATAGATCTTCTGTAAAAGGGTCCATTTCACATTCGGTGGCAAACTGCTATAGCACATTGAACTTTTGAATCCAGATGGTGCTTGTGGTGCTTCATTTTGCGTTTATGTACTCTTCCTGGTGGAGATTTGTTCTGTTTTAAAATTATAATGAGTGATACTATAACAAGGGATGAAGTGAATCAACATCAGAAACAGAGGTTGGGACAAACTATTATGGTAAAATGTTAGCTGTTCTCAAATCTAGATTTTTTTCCCCCATGAATCTGTGAGAATATAGGAGGTAAAGGATAGAGCTTTAAGGCCTTCATTTATCTTATTTTTCTGTTTAAGTTAGAGTTCTTGAAGAGTTCAGGTGTAATCACAGCCTTCTGTTGCAAGAGGAAGCACCATCTGCTAAGGCACTCTGTAAGCAATATAATGTCTCTCCAGAGACAGTTTAGCATTCAATTCACAGAGAAGGATGACGGGGACTTGTAAACAAAAGAAGACAACTGAAGCAGTGAAGAATGGTCTGTGCTCTAAAGATTCAATATGTTTCTTTATAGCTGAAAAATCCTGTAATGCTATAAAAGACTGGCAGAGCTCTCTGATGTAATAATTGTAGCTTTTTGTGTTTCCACTCAATCCTGCTATGTGAACGCCAAAAAATAATGCAAAAATGTTGCTTTCTTTCTTTTTTTTTTTTTCCCACTGAAACCCTGAAGTTTGCATGAGTCTGGCCCAAATTATGTAGCAAACAACAATTGCTTAGGGAAAGTGAGAGAAAATTTCAATTGCTGCTTAATAGTATTTAAATAGGCAGGGTATGTTATGAAAGTATAGGCACTGGCTGTCAACACATATCCAGTTACCAAGTCACTTGAAATGATCAATAGCTTAGCTAGATGACAAAAGGCAAGCGTAAACACTTTATATCTTGTCATAAAATGTTCTCAAGCAGACCAAGAACGTAGTTGTGTTAGGGGGTAGATGAGATTAAATCGAGACTATTTCCTAATTTGAATTAAATAAAAATATCAGAATTCTAAAAGAGAAATCTTTAGAGTATCTTAAAGCGTAAGTTATTATTGGTCTTACATTTAAAAGAAATAAATGCCACAGATAAGGAACCACAAGGTCAGGGCATGACATTAGAGAGTTTACAGGTTCACCTGGATAAAGCAGAAAGGCTGAGTCTTCAAGGGTTGTAGGATCTATTCTATCAAATATTTTAAGATTAAAAAACTTTGCCTAATCATTGTCATTCAGCAGTCAGGAAATTTAAGCATCTTACTGCATGGAAAATAATAAAATACAGTTAAAATACAGTTAAGACCATTGTCTCTCTGTGGCGATGTACGCATATTTGAGCTGTATGTTTTTTGAATTGTATGTATTTGTACATTAAACATTCAGAATATGTTAGATTTGTATGATGAGAGCTAGAGTATGGTGAAAGCAAAATCAATGGCATATTGATTAATTGATTTCCATGTAATGATATCTGTATTGTATTAGGTGAGGCAACATCTTCATAGAAGATGAAAAGCAGTTCAGTGTTGTCTTGCTTGAGTTTGAAGCTAGTGTTGAGGCAGTGTAGTCACTGACACGAGTGAGAGTCTAATCAGGGTATTACATGTGGTATAGGTGGCTTTCAACTACATTGAACACTTTAATTATCTAAAATACATGTTTGTTGACATAAACTCTTTAAGAATCTTTGCTTTATTTTCAAAGGGTGCAATTTACCATGAATGTCTGAAGATCCGAGACAGTTGTAGGCTGACCTTCTATTTGTGGTTGATAATCTCTCATTAGGTGTTTGTATTTTGTCAAACCTAAAAGAAAAGAGGTATTTTGGTTTTGGCCACTGTGTTAGCCATGATTCAAAACAGGTCACCCTTTCTGTTATAGGAACTGTAGAGTCCTCGGGGCTGCAGAAAGTCTTGTCCAGTGCAAAGGAGATCATGTGTTCTCACAACATGAGAACAGTAGTGACTTTTACTAAAAGGTGTTTGAGAGGGAAACAAGGAGAGGAAAATAATAAATTCCATTTATAGAAACCAGAACGCTGAGTTGGGGGCACAGAAACTGTGTAGATTAAAAATGTGATATGATGGACACAATTAGATTTCCATTCATAATTGAGGTCAGTATTTACAGATCACCTTCCAAAAAAAAGATGCTTTTCTGTGTGAAGACGAGGAAACAATCCTGTGCAAACTGGAGAACTACAGGTAGAGAGTAGAGATTT
The DNA here is from genome assembly GCA_013401255.1 of Urocolius indicus. NCBI lineage: Eukaryota > Metazoa > Chordata > Aves > Coliiformes > Coliidae > Urocolius > Urocolius indicus. The sequence continues at coordinate 8,088 of WBNH01001131.1, forward strand.
TTGAGTCTAAATCATAGAAGAATGAGATCAATGAAATTAAAATAATTAAGAGATCTTTTCATCTGTCTTGGTGCCAGGGAATAGTTCTCTGTCTAAATATATGTGGAGTTTTTTCCCCTTGGTATATTGTTGTTAGTATATTAGTGCTTTTTGTAACCCCTGGGACTTATAACCGGAAAGCTATAAACCATAATGTTTGGAAGAGATCAAAGACTGCAGGACTTCCTCTGGAAACTAAAAGTTTCTAGAGATCTGTTTGGCATTACCTGTAATGCCTACTGTCAGGCGTAGTTTCTTCTGAGAGTGAGTGATAAGTTTGTGAAAGAGACAGACAACTTTTGTCCAGGTTTATTCTGAAATGCATTTGTCCAGTCTAAAAATCACTTCATGATGGATAATAGCAAATAAAGATAATGGGATCTTTGCCTGGCTTTTCTTGACTTGCTGTAGGGTGATTTGCAAAAAAAAAGAAAAAACAAATATTTGAATAATTATAGAATGACTTATTATGTAAGTCTGAGACTCAGACTTCTACAACACTGGAGGAGTTGTTTGGCATTGCTTGGTACCAGATCTTCTGTCATAAGTTCACTTTGTTAACTACTTACAGTATCTGGATGTCCTACTGTCACGTGCAGTAAACAAGTTAAGACTAAAATGCCTTTAGAGACTTGCATATTGCATCCTTTTAATCCTCTTATTTTTTTTAGAGATCATCCATGCAGAGACCCATTTGTTCTCTACCTAGAAATTGTCCTGTTAGTAGTTTTAGGAATTATACTGATTTAGGCTTTTTAAGCTTGAGATTTATAATGTTCATTCTACCCTGTTTTCATTAATCCACCAATGTGTCTGGTCTGCCATCTGGAATGACATCCTGGCACATCTTATTACTTAATTTGCACTTTGCTGGATTTTCCACTCTACACATGTATAATCAAGGAGCTTGATGATTGTCAGCAAGAGGACATTTCCCTCCACATGCATGGCTCTTGTTTTCAGAACTTTGATTCTTTTTCCTGCTGAGGAATGACTTTGAATTGAAAAGGACACTGAACAAAGAGTCTAAGCCAATATTATCTGAAAGTGGCACCCACAACTCTTTCAGATAACACCTTGAATTGCAATTGCTTAAGGAGAATGAGATCAATACTGTTTTTCCTCAGCTTGTCTTCTATATGTATGTTTTAGTAGGAATCTCTACAGCTTGAGGCATTTTTTTCTGTCAAGAAGTTATTTAAGTTGAAGGGGATGTACAGTTAAAAATTCCATTTACATCCTTTGTCTGGAAGAGAAAGAATTAATTTTTGTCTTTTAAATTAAAATACCTAAAATAAACAATAAACTGAAAAAGGGCAAATCAAACCAAAATGAAAGCCCCAGCAGAAATAGTCTTCCTTGACGGAGATGGCTTGCTTATATCTGCTAAAGCATTTTCCCTCGTTCTGCTTCCCACCATCTCTCTGATGGGTTTCTTACTCATACTCCTAGCACTAAAATTAATCAAATAAGAGCATTTCAGAAGAGTTTTAGTAAGTAGTTCCTTTGGAACAAATGGAAACTGGAAGCAGACCTTTAGTGTTGTAGACAAATACTATCAAAATTTAACTGCATTAACAGAGGCTACTCCTATGGTTACAACATGATTGTGGTGACATAAGAAAGACTTTTCAGGAAGTCCCCAAATCATTCTAAGAAGTCATAAATATTTTAATCTCACACACCAAGAGGGTCCAGAAAAAAACATCTCCTGATAACAAAGAGCTCAGACTATCCTCAACAGGTTTTGCTGGTATGCTTGCATGAGAAATAAAGTACAGAGCACTGAAGATCCTGTTAGGTGCAGCCATGACATTAGATGCCCTTGGTAATTTTTTCTCGACTTTGGCATGTGAAAAATCTCACACACTAAAGATTCATCATGCCCGTAATATGGCATAATGACACACAGCCATACCGTTAGTGGTAGAAGTACAGCACATAAAGCAGAGTAAACATTCCTGTAGCCTGGTCTATAAAAGTATCAGAACCTGAAGCTGTGGCTGTAGCACTTACAAATTTTCTCATCTGAGGGAATGGAAGAAAAAATCCTCTTGAATCATGAAGGTTTTGCACATTTAAAATGAATCACCACTTCTAAAATACCCTTGCATGTTTCTTCTCTTTCATTTATATTTTTAGCCCGTCTGTGAAGATAGATTCTCTCAGACCTGTGCCCTTTTCATCATGCTTATGTCATTAGTGTTAGTACTGAAAAACTGCAAAGCTTACAGTGAATTTTATCTTTCTTAACAGTTTTGCAACCTGAGGACCAGAAATATGACATTGCAGATAGTGAACAGAAATCCCTGGAGTCCCAACACTTGGAAGCGCATGTTAGTTTCTCTATTACTTGATCAATGCTGTCACTAATGCAAATCTATTCCCACAATGCATGGAGTGTCATTAATTTTATGTTGTTTACGTACTCTTGCCATAAGGTTAAGCAATTCCTACTATTAAGCTAGATGAAATTGCATTACCTTAATGAAATGCACTTTACTGATAAAGAAGAATGTCACTTTCACAAGTGGAAGTGCTGTTAGCAAATTTTTACGAGAGAATTCCCAAAATCATATCTTAATTGCTTGGACAGCTGTGTAGTTTACATAACGAGCAAACAATGCCAAGGTTTTTTATTTTCTTTGTCAGCCGTATTGGATGTTAGTATGCATGGTGGACCTTTTTTAGGCCTTTTATTACTTGATTGCAAATCATTCTTCATTGCTGCCCAAATTTATGGAAGGACATTGCTCCCTGAGGTGCCATATCCTTTCAGGTCTGTAACTGAACATGACTGATGGCTCCAGTGTAACAGTTGCTTATTACGGCGCTCACTGAGCTATGATTGCTCCAATACTTTATGTTGGCAGATGTGTTTCCCTTGGAACAGCATCTCCGAGACAGAGGTCATTGATCAAACCCCCCTCTGGCTGTTCCATTATGTGCAAATTATTGCTAAAAGCAGAGAGACTGAGAAAAGAGGGGGCTGTGTGTGTGCATATGTGTGTGCATGCTGTCTGCTCACTGCAGAATGGAGGGAAAGGAAAAAGCTAATGTAATGAAGCAAAAAAAAAAATCTGTCTAAACTGGAAAAATGTTTTTATAATGTGATCAAATGGAGGACGAAGGAAATTTATATTATATCAGTGGGGGAACAACTGTATAATATGACACTACTTCCTTTTTAACTGAGCAATGCACAGTATTTTTATCTGTGACGAGTTGCTGGTGTGTTTTTAGTGCTGAAGTTAATTGGAAAAACGTCATTTAATACCTAAGACACTTCTATTAATACTTGTTAAATAAATGAAAGAACTTACAATTTTTGAAGAGAGCATTGCTATATAGTCGTGGACATTGACTAGGCTATGCATCAGTTCCAAAAAAACAGAACAGAGACAAGGTTGTTGAATTAAGGTGATGGACCATTTTGAGTGTTTCCAAAATGCTGTCTGAGTGAGACTGTGGACACTCATTACCACAACTGCTCTTTAACAGAGAGTAAAGGGTGCCTTGGTGTGACATAATAGGTAATTCACAGAAACAGAATAATACCAAGATCCTATGAACAATTTATACCACATGTATGACCTGCTGAAACTTCAAGAAGTTTTTACTTAATCTGTGAAGTTTGTTTATCACTAATGGGGATATAGTTATAGTTTGTCAGTTGCAACAGACAACATCTCCAGGAAAGAAAGATAAGATTCCCTTGGAAGAGAGAGAACTTCATGAAAACTTCACATCAGAAAGAATATTAAAAAAAAACCAAACCCAAATCTTCTGAAAAATAATAAATACTTTTATTCCCAGAATAAATCAATAAAATCAATCAGTGCAGGGCCTAATAACTTGAGACAAATTACAAATTAAATAGAAGTTTTCTGGACAATTTGTTGAAATAAAAATAGAATGTTGAGCTAGAATTTCTGGAGTTTTTTGTTTTTTTTTTTTTTAAATTAAACTTATAGTTTACTTGTCTTTGTTTTAAAAGTTATTGAAAAAAGAATCCAACCGATGTACATGTATACAAAAATATAAATAAGTCAGTCCTTGGTGCCATCTCATACTAAAAAAATTAGTTTATTGTAAATATGAGTTACTGAGTTATTTTACAGCATTTTCTAGCCTTACATCTATTAGCACTGTGGTTATCAAGAAGGGGAGATAGCTAATTAAGAAAATATCACTGCACAGCTTGAAACCTTCAGTTTAATCATCAGGATCTGTACCACGAATCTCTACCCATCGAGACAATCAACTGAATAAGGTCCCAAGAAAGTTGTTTTGAGTGATGTTTACTTGGAATGAGGGTGGAAATCAAGCTGGACTTAATGACATCCTTAGATTCTTTTCATCTAAATTACTCCAGAGTTCAACAAAGTTTTATGGATCTCCTTTTCCGGCAATAATTTTGTTACTGAACTTTACACCTTATCAAAGCAAAGTGTGATTTTGCAGCCTTTATTGGTGCAACAAGTGTTACTAATACTTTCCCTATCAGGCAGCAAAAGCAATTCCAATTGACTTTTGAGTCTTCTTATCACAGACATAACCAATCTATTGCCTTCTAGTTTTTTCTGTGTATCTTTCTCAAACATGTCTTTTTTTTTTTACCTTCCTAGCAGCAACACAATCAGTCATATGAAGCATATTTTCTATAAACATTTTGCTGGGCTCAAAACCAAGCTTTAAAAAAATTTTTCTTTCTTTAACTTTTTACCCAATGTTTTTCCTATTCCCCCTCCATACGTGAACCCTCTAATTGCATTAGAGATTCCCAGTTCAATAAAAAAGGTTGCTATAACATGTCTGGTTTAACTCGCAACCTATCACTTTAAAGAGAAAATGTCTGTGTCTGATCCATGGTTCTTGTAAGTTGAGTTAGATACACTTAAAATGACTTATGCAAGGACTTTGATCAGTATAACTAGACAATTGTAATGATTGTAGACTATTTCAAAACATCAAGACCATGAACTTCCGATAATCAGTCGCTTTATTGTATTCCTTAGTAAAAAGAAAAGCTCTCATAAAAACAGTGAGGAACTCTCTGGGGAGTCCTACTTTTCATCAGAAATAGTTTGACAGTGATTACGCTGGATATCAAGCAATTACCATGTATAGACTACCAATTACTTTAACCACATGTTTTATATTATATCGGCTTTAGTTTTGTATTCTACTATTATAAAAAAAATCTCTCCTATGACTAAAGAAATTAATCAAAACCNTGTCTGCTCACTGCAGAATGGAGGGAAAGGAAAAAGCTAATGTAATGAAGCAAAAAAAAAAATCTGTCTAAACTGGAAAAATGTTTTTATAATGTGATCAAATGGAGGACGAAGGAAATTTATATTATATCAGTGGGGGAACAACTGTATAATATGACACTACTTCCTTTTTAACTGAGCAATGCACAGTATTTTTATCTGTGACGAGTTGCTGGTGTGTTTTTAGTGCTGAAGTTAATTGGAAAAACGTCATTTAATACCTAAGACACTTCTATTAATACTTGTTAAATAAATGAAAGAACTTACAATTTTTGAAGAGAGCATTGCTATATAGTCGTGGACATTGACTAGGCTATGCATCAGTTCCAAAAAAACAGAACAGAGACAAGGTTGTTGAATTAAGGTGATGGACCATTTTGAGTGTTTCCAAAATGCTGTCTGAGTGAGACTGTGGACACTCATTACCACAACTGCTCTTTAACAGAGAGTAAAGGGTGCCTTGGTGTGACATAATAGGTAATTCACAGAAACAGAATAATACCAAGATCCTATGAACAATTTATACCACATGTATGACCTGCTGAAACTTCAAGAAGTTTTTACTTAATCTGTGAAGTTTGTTTATCACTAATGGGGATATAGTTATAGTTTGTCAGTTGCAACAGACAACATCTCCAGGAAAGAAAGATAAGATTCCCTTGGAAGAGAGAGAACTTCATGAAAACTTCACATCAGAAAGAATATTAAAAAAAAACCAAACCCAAATCTTCTGAAAAATAATAAATACTTTTATTCCCAGAATAAATCAATAAAATCAATCAGTGCAGGGCCTAATAACTTGAGACAAATTACAAATTAAATAGAAGTTTTCTGGACAATTTGTTGAAATAAAAATAGAATGTTGAGCTAGACTTTCTGGAGTTTTTTGTTTTTTTTTTTTTTAAATTAAACTTATAGTTTACTTGTCTTTGTTTTAAAAGTTATTGAAAAAAGAATCCAACCGATGTACATGTATACAAAAATATAAATAAGTCAGTCCTTGGTGCCATCTCATACTAAAAAAATTAGTTTATTGTAAATATGAGTTACTGAGTTATTTTACAGCATTTTCTAGCCTTACATCTATTAGCACTGTGGTTATCAAGAAGGGGAGATAGCTAATTAAGAAAATATCACTGCACAGCTTGAAACCTTCAGTTTAATCATCAGGATCTGTACCACGAATCTCTACCCATCGAGACAATCAACTGAATAAGGTCCCAAGAAAGTTGTTTTGAGTGATGTTTACTTGGAATGAGGGTGGAAATCAAGCTGGACTTAATGACATCCTTAGATTCTTTTCATCTAAATTACTCCAGAGTTCAACAAAGTTTTATGGATCTCCTTTTCCGGCAATAATTTTGTTACTGAACTTTACACCTTATCAAAGCAAAGTGTGATTTTGCAGCCTTTATTGGTGCAACAAGTGTTACTAATACTTTCCCTATCAGGCAGCAAAAGCAATTCCAATTGACTTTTGAGTCTTCTTATCACAGACATAACCAATCTATTGCCTTCTAGTTTTTTCTGTGTATCTTTCTCAAACATGTCTTTTTTTTTTTACCTTCCTAGCAGCAACACAATCAGTCATATGAAGCATATTTTCTATAAACATTTTGCTGGGCTCAAAACCAAGCTTTAAAAAAATTTTTCTTTCTTTAACTTTTTACCCAATGTTTTTCCTATTCCCCCTCCATACGTGAACCCTCTAATTGCATTAGAGATTCCCAGTTCAATAAAAAAGGTTGCTATAACATGTCTGGTTTAACTCGCAACCTATCACTTTAAAGAGAAAATGTCTGTGTCTGATCCATGGTTCTTGTAAGTTGAGTTAGATACACTTAAAATGACTTATGCAAGGACTTTGATCAGTATAACTAGACAATTGTAATGATTGTAGACTATTTCAAAACATCAAGACCATGAACTTCCGATAATCAGTCGCTTTATTGTATTCCTTAGTAAAAAGAAAAGCTCTCATAAAAACAGTGAGGAACTCTCTGGGGAGTCCTACTTTTCATCAGAAATAGTTTGACAGTGATTACGCTGGATATCAAGCAATTACCATGTATAGACTACCAATTACTTTAACCACATGTTTTATATTATATCGGCTTTAGTTTTGTATTCCACTATTATAAAAAAAATCTCTCCTATGACTAAAGAAATTAATCAAAACCAGGTCTCTTTCAGAAAATAAAAGTAGACATGATTTTCTCTGCTCTTTCTCTTGTCTTTATTTTTTATAAGGGATTAAATTTTTAATTTGTAAGAAAATTAAAATGATTTCAGCAGTCATTCAAGTTTTTAAATTGGCTATCTGAAAGGAAGTACTTCCTTACCATAGTGAATGCATTTACTTGGTCTATTGCTTTTGCACATTCTCACTCATGTGGTGTAATGGAATTCAGGAACCTTCAAAAATGGTCTGATGGTCTCATTTTTTAAAGGAAGAAAAATGGATTTTTTTTTCTTCTTGACCTATGCAGAGAGGAAAATACGTTCTAGTTTTGTTTTTGATCAAATGCTAAGAAGAATGTCTGAATGGGGTGATATATCCTTGAAAGATTTAGTCTATGACGAAGTTTCGTTTTCATATCAGGTCTTTTTAACAGAAGGAAAAAAAAAAACCCAATGAATCAGATAATGTTTGGAAAAACAAGATGAGAGAGGGTATTGCAAATACTGTTCAGTCACAATGCATCTGCTTTGGCTATGGCTCTTGTTCAGAGTGGTAAGACTCTTGTCTTCCTCCATGCAGGTAAAACTGCCGAACCACCACATCAGGCAAGGTTGTTTGCCTCTGGTCTTTTGATAGTTCAGAAATATTTGCCAGTTTTCCTTTGGACAGTTACCTTTCCCCCATAGCAGAATAAGATACCAAAAAAAAAAAAAAAAAAGAAAAAAAAAGGTTAATCCCTGTAATATCTGCTCAACGGGGAGAGTAATGAAACTGATGTATGTTCATGTCTCTGAGTAAAAATGACTGCAAATCTGTCAGTTCTGAGACAAAAAGTCTGAGGAGAAACTGTTGCAGTTTAAAATTGAGTTATTTCCATTGAGACTAAATTGTGTTTCCTCTCTCTCCCTCCACCTCAAATAAGACCAAATTAATGCTTCAGAAGCTACATTAGATATTTATGGTCTGGTTACATGAAGCTCATATACTGTTCTTATTGGTAACTCAGAATTTCCTTGTGCTGGTTACATTGTTTGCTACCCCTCTAGACAAACACATAGGCCATGATCCTGGAGTTGCATCAGGAGGCAAACTTTCCCGCCTGAAGATAATTAATGCTCTTTATTTATTAATGCAGTTCTTTATCTTTATATTTTAAATATGCAGAAAACAATTTTTGCAGTCCTTTCTGATGTGCTATGGGCACGCACAACTGAAAACTGGAACAAGAAGGTGCATGTGAGACTTGGATACCATCTACCATTCTGCACAGTTAGTTATTTTCCACTTAGATAATATAGTCCTGAACAAGTTTTAGCAGAAACAATATTGTTTATGTCATGGATGAGGATCTTTTGTAGCTTTTAGGGACAGAGTATCTAGAATAATTGACAAGCTAAAGGATAACCATATTTTTTTCTCTTGGTAATGATTCTGTATAGTTTCCCTTGAAATCCTCAAAGCCCCTTGTACTTAGTTTAGCTACTTTATGTAAGTTACAGTGCCAATATTTAAACATTTTACCTGTAACAATGAATTATATCTGTTGAACACAAGTTAATTTTAAATAGGGAGCACCTTAGGTATCAAGGTGTATGTAGCTTGCAAGAGGCAGTTTTTCTAAAAAATATGAGTCTCTTTTAGGGGCTGGAGAGCTGCCAGGAATCTGGTGCAAGGAATTGCTAACATCGTGCCTGTAGTGGTTTTGGCCTGGNAAAAGTAGACATGATTTTCTCTGCTCTTTCTCTTGTCTTTATTTTTTATAAGGGATTAAATTTTTAATTTGTAAGAAAATTAAAATGATTTCAGCAGTCATTCAAGTTTTTAAATTGGCTATCTGAAAGGAAGTACTTCCTTACCATAGTGAATGCATTTACTTGGTCTATTGCTTTTGCACATTCTCACTCATGTGGTGTAATGGAATTCAGGAACCTTCAAAAATGGTCTGATGGTCTCATTTTTTAAAGGAAGAAAAATGGATTTTTTTTTCTTCTTGACCTATGCAGAGAGGAAAATACGTTCTAGTTTTGTTTTTGATCAAATGCTAAGAAGAATGTCTGAATGGGGTGATATATCCTTGAAAGATTTAGTCTATGACGAAGTTTCGTTTTCATATCAGGTCTTTTTAACAGAAGGAAAAAAAAAAACCCAATGAATCAGATAATGTTTGGAAAAACAAGATGAGAGAGGGTATTGCAAATACTGTTCAGTCACAATGCATCTGCTTTGGCTATGGCTCTTGTTCAGAGTGGTAAGACTCTTGTCTTCCTCCATGCAGGTAAAACTGCCGAACCACCACATCAGGCAAGGTTGTTTGCCTCTGGTCTTTTGATAGTTCAGAAATATTTGCCAGTTTTCCTTTGGACAGTTACCTTTCCCCCATAGCAGAATAAGATACCAAAAAAAAAAAAAAAANAATACTGTTCAGTCACAATGCATCTGCTTTGGCTATGGCTCTTGTTCAGAGTGGTAAGACTCTTGTCTTCCTCCATGCAGGTAAAACTGCCGAACCACCACATCAGGCAAGGTTGTTTGCCTCTGGTCTTTTGATAGTTCAGAAATATTTGCCAGTTTTCCTTTGGACAGTTACCTTTCCCCCATAGCAGAATAAGATACCAAAAAAAAAAAAAAAAA
>WBNH01001135.1:0-69521 GCA_013401255.1 Urocolius indicus
CTGTGGCCAGTGTGGAAACTGCATTTCTGCCGTTGGACTGAGCGTCGTGCAGTTACATTGGGCATTGCTCCTTTTCCCTTGTCCTTTGGCCATCGCTGTGATTGCCTGCTCTTTGTGGTGCTCTATTAAACTGTCCTTATCTCAACCCAGAAAGTTCTACAACTCTCTCTTGATCCTCCTCCCCATCCTGCTGAGTTGGGAAGAAGTGAGTAACTGGGTGGTTTGATTATTGTTCAGTTAGGGGTAAACCACCACAGTGTTCCAGTGCACACATTACAAATGGCTTCTTGGCTCAGTAGCTGGCCCACAGGGATGATGACAGCAGCCTTCCCCACTGCTCACGTGCAGCCCCACCGTTGCTGTGGCCATCACTCACACAAACCTGGGCAGGAGTCTGAACTTTCAAGAAGCGGCATGTGGTGAGCCCGCAGCTGAAAAGCCACCATGCAATTTTGATTTAGTGATTTAGTGATGCAGAGAAAACTCCTTGCCTTGATGAATCAATAGCAAAACTGACTTCAGCAAACCCCTCAAGTATAAATTCCCTTTGTGTTCAGTTCCCATATTGAAGGCTCAATTTCAGTTGGTTTTGACAAATCCAAATAGATTTATTTACTTGACATATTGGCACTGAAGAGCAATTATTTTACCGTGCCCCTCTCAGCATGAGCAGTGTTGGTGCTCACTGCTCTTGCTGTCAGTCTGGCAGGTAACAAGGCAGCAGGAAGGATGTCACCCATCCAGTTGACACATCTGACACTACTGACACCTTTCCAAGCCTCTCGTGCCTTCGTGAACTTGTACTGCAGTTAAGATAGGTCATCACCTTTGATGACCTGACACTGCCACAGGTAGGGCAGGTAAAGGCCAATGTTTTTGTGCTGCAATGAATGATTTAGGAAGAATCCTGTAGCTGTAAATCCAGCTATGTCAGCTTTTAACCAGCCAGCATCCACTGCCAGGCCACCTTCCTGGCCCTGGGACTCCAGCATGCTGCTGGTAGAGGTACAATAGGCACAAGAGATAAACGCTTCCTTACTCATGTTTTATTTTATTGTTTCCTTCTTATTCTGCTTCAGCATGTTCCTGTGGCTATGAGCGGCTTTTCTTTCTATGACTTAAAACTCATATTCAGGTTGGTCTTAAACAACTTGATCACTGGTAACAGGTAATACATGACAATAAATGTCTAGTTAAAACACAAAGGGTAATGTATTAGTTTATACAAGTTGTGGTTGTACTGCTGATGATATGAAAGAGGTAAGAGGAAAAGAATTAATCCAAAACTTACAAAAGCACTATTTTTATGAGGTTTTCCTCATGCTTTAGCATTGACATGAATTAGAAATAAATGAAGAATCAAGCTGTAGCCATTATTCTTCACAGTCCACCCATAATTCATGTTACCAGAACCAGCATGCGAATGTTTCTTCTGTATACAAGATAAAGTGTGTTTAATAAGTGAGAGGTGGGGCCCTTTGGGCAATGCTCTTCAATCAAACCACTGCTAAGGAACTAATCATGTAAATGCAAAAACTGGAAAAATGTTCTTAGTTTTCCCAGTTGGTGACTGATTGCCAAATAAATGAAGACTTGTGGCACACTAGCACAAGCTGTTGTCAGCTTCTTTGTATTATTTACTGAATAAGAAACCAAATTAACTGTAAGAAGCATATACATTTTGGGGGTATTTTACAGCTCCCTAAATGTTAAGCTCATTCTATTGTTTTATTGTGTCTAGCATGAAAAAAAATATCTGTGCAATACATGATTGCAACGGGGGGGCTTCAGCAGGACAAAGTTTATGCTACATGGAGAATCATCTAGATGGTTACCTACAGGATTTTTATGCATTCAGTAACAGTTAAATTAACAATGGCGGGACAAATAGGGCAGGAGGAACTTGAACATTTCATATCCTTTCTGCTGGGCTGCTCCAAGCTGCTGCAGCAAGGAGCCAGCGTTGGTGCCTGCACTGTCTGGGGAGAGCATCCCACTGTGTCAGGTCTTTACCTGTTCCACTGGGTTATCTGCTGTGAGCTGCCCTCAGAGTTGCACTTCGGATGCATGTCTGACGTGCTCTAGAACATGCCAACTCTTTCTCTTACTTCCATTAACTCTTTTCAGTAGCCATAAGGAGGCAAAATACTCTGAGTCAAGACTGGCACAGTAATGCATAGGCATAGATGCTAAGGGCTGTAAAATGTTGCTGGGCACATGGGCAATTAGCTAGTTCTGTAGAGGAATATGGCTTGAAAAATCCTGAAATTTGTTACTTGTGGATTCCACTTACCCTGGGATTTGCCCTTGCCTTAAGCTAAGATTTTGGGATGGGTCTTCACCCATAGAAAGTGTCTCTTCTCTGAAACCCAGACCTTTTAAAATGCAGCAGTTTGAATTTCATTTTGAACTTTAAAATGTGCATTAAATTTTAAATCTTTGCTATTGATTTGCTCTTGCTCATATCTTCCTGTTTGACAATGTTAGTGTTAGCGGTTACTGCGGCTGCTGTTTCCTGGAACATGCCCTTTACCACCTTTGTGGTCCTTGTCTGGACTCACTTCACTCTCTCCCTGCTTCTCTTTTCCAGGGTGGACTCAGCCCTGGGAGCAGCACCAGGGCTGAGCAGAGGAGGATATAACAATATTTTTGATGTGACAACTGTAATGCATTCTGGGGGAGGAAAAAAACCCCAATCTGTGTAAAGTGGAGCAAGGGGGAAGGGAGTTAAGTGTTGACAAATGATTTTACAACTCTGCAAAGCACAAATATCTCTTTTTATTATATATACTATGGTGCAATATGTTCAACTATAAAAACAATTTTCTTGGAAAAGAAAAATTTTTGAGATGTTTAGAGTAATTTTTTATTTCAAAATAAGATTTTTAAATGTGGCACTTAGAGGTGCTCAGGGCATCAAAATTCCTCACATCTCTGAGGATGAAAGTGACGTAGGTGTTTGCCAGAGGCTCGGAGGATTTATGTAGATGTAAATAATTTTAAAACTTTGACAAAATTAAGGGCATTTTGAAACAGTGAAATAGTTCCTTGCTTCTTGGAGCATTCTGAGCATGGTGGTTTACAATAGTGTAGTAGGTGTCCGGAAGATGTCAGATTGTAACGCGAGGGGTGAAGAGGAGGTGAGAGGTCTGGCACGGGGCAGAGAGAGAGGAGATGCTTATGCCAGCAGATATAAGGGCATAACATAAACAATAAAGGGGAGACTGAGCATCATCCACACCGTGTGTGCAGTGATCCTTTCCCTCAACTGTCGGAGAGCTGGGAGATCAGTCTGAACCACCACGTAGTGTTGCCTGCAACGGCAACACGATAGCTTATTCATTTTGCACTGCAATACCACGACTTTTGTCCACTAACTACTTGGCTGATAGTAACGTCTGCAAAGCCCAGCGTTTAAGGCCTTTGTCTGCAATCCTGCCGGGTTTAGTTTGTGGTCACAAATATTTGGCATCATCTACTTTCTATGGAAAGCCTCTGTTTGGAAGGTGTCCTCTCCCAGAGCCCATGGAAGAAGCTGTGCTTATACAGCCAGGCTGAGGGTTGAGAGCAAGTGATGAAGCTTCACCAGCCCATCGAGACCTCGCTGGCTAATTAGCAACTGCATTGGATTAGCAGCATTAGCTGCTGTGTGGGGCATCAGCCAGTGTAATCTCCTAGAAATAAGTTACATCTGTTTCTGCTAATTAATACACTTCACAGGAGTCACAGTGGTTGGTGTTTGGCAGCATTGTTGCCGTTTCGCTGCTTGGTGATGGTTATTGATGAGCTCTGCAGATGGTGGAATGCCCTTTTGAAGACCCCACTAGCTGTTCACGCAACCCCCTCGACTCATTCACAGATGATTCAAATGTGTTGCTTATTCCTAATATCCACATTTCAACCTGGTATTTGTTTCTTTTTCCATAACAACTTTCTTTTCACTAACTGTCATTTCTCCATTCCCCCCCCCTTTCCCCACATACAGTGTTATAGCTGTGGCTGGTTGTTCAGTCACAAGTTGCCTAAGCAGATGATCGAGATGGGAAGAGTAAGACAAGGAAAGAATAGGAAATTAGGGTTTTCATACAAGAAAGCTTCATGCAAGTGCCTGTGCTAAAACTGATGAAAACTTTTGGAAGACAGACTCATTTGTAAAGTGTTGGGTTCTCCAGATGCAAGGGGATCTGATGATTGCGAGATGAGAATTCGTATAGATTCTCAATCAGTGGCAAATGGAGTTCATCACTGGTTTTAATAACCCTCATAAGCACATTTTAATTTTTCTATGTATTTGTCATAAAAACTAATTATGATGTCCAAGCCGTAAAAAGGAGAACAATAATCTATTTCTTATGTCATGTTAGTGATTTCTAGATACGATAAAAGCTAATGAAAACAATATGCATATTAGGAAAGCAAAGCAATGAATTATTTCATCTGCTGAGGGAAATCTTATTTTTTTCAGTATCTACAGCAGACATTTCAGGCCATGAGGGTCCCCAACCTGTCCCTGCAGTAATGTGGGGCTCGGAGGTGCAGCTGGTGGCAACTCCCCAGTGAAATGCAGTATCCTCTCCTGCCACATTATCAAAGGAGTGGAAGGCTGTGGTGGCTGCACTGCTGGTCTTCTCCATGTTGGCCACCTCAGAGGAGACATTTCTTGTAGCAGAGAAGTCTGTCCCGTGCTCCTACCACCGCCATGCCAGGGGTGAGTGGGCAACCAAGCCAGGGACCTGCTGCCGTCTGTTTGTGGAAGGAATTGCTAGAGATTACCAGTCTAAATCAAGATGTCTTGAGGTTTTCTCTCTGATCTCCAGAAACCCCCCAACCACGGATTTTGCACTTTCACATCTTCATTTAGATTTTTTTTTAATGCGTGTTCAAAGATGATCTCTAGTAAGATCAGGAAGTGATCAGACTGCCTTAAGAGTCCTTCAGTAAGGACTCTTCCAAAGGAGAGTAATGCAGAAATCCTCTCACACCCCACAGAATGGGGATAGGCTTTTATAGAATAAAGTGAGTGACTGTCAGTCATATTATTGTTGAATTCACGTCTCTGTAGAGCTAGCAGGAACATCTAGTTTCCAGCAACGTTATCTCTGAGATGTCTGTTTCACTGCCCACTAGCTCAGGAATTTTCTCATCCTTCCAAGTTATTCTTGGAGATAGTCAAGTCAGGCTGGTCTGCCACTAGAAAGCAGCTTGACCTTCAGTTTCTATCTTTCAACTGTGGTCAGTGCCCTGCTACAGTGCACCACACTGCATGGGATGTGCAGGGCCAAGGAGTCCTGTGGGGTTTGTCAGATTGGTGTGGTCATCTGCTACCAGTGCCAGAGACAAATATGTGATCGGGAAAGTAAAACACAGGGAACCTGAGAAGATAATAATCTTCTCCTTTCCTGAGCTCTGTTTCTAGGTTTTGGCTGTGAAAGCTTCTCAGCGAGCATTTCCTGACTGTTAATGGTAGCAAATTGCATTGTGATAGTGGGATTTATTGCCATCAAGGAATCCCCAGTGCTTTACAAGCTTGTCATACATCATAAACACTCATTCCCCCCTGGATGGTGCGTAGCGAGGTCTCAGTGGCTCAGAACAATGTCACACCATCAGGGCAGGGGGATGAGGGCAAAGCCCACTTTGAGTGCAAAAGCTCATTTGGGCCATGTTCTGCAGCTCACAGCAGCTTTTGCAGAGATGGCTGTGGGGTCCTTCATGATGGGAAAAGCGGCAAGTGCCTCCATTGTCTTCAACTTCAAGGCCTTGAGATTTGGACTGCAGGTTGTTATTGCTTACCAAGAGGATTTGGAGCTGATGGATGGGTTCCAGTGAATTGTATTTTCATGGCATCACAGTGGAATAAAATTATGATTGTTAACTTTATTATCATTGCACACTTGGTTTTCTAGCAGCTCCCTATTAAGGTTTGTCTGACCTTCATTCTCATGCCATTTGTTTTAATTGCTTTTGGAAGCAGAAACAGGTTGGGTTTTTTTCCTCGCTGTTATAAAGAGCCTGAGGGAAAATAAACATGTCACAGTGTGCATCATGCCACACTCTATTGGTATGCACTTCTGATCAAGGTGATTAATTTCTTTAACACTGTAGTGGATTTAAGCTTTGGTAAATATTTTTTACCCAAAAGATTTACAAGCATTGTGCAAGCCAACAGCCAAACAAGGGCTTTGAGTGTGTTCCCTGGTTTTTTGTTATCCTATAATGTTGACAAATTACTTCTTTAAATGGCGTGCAATACCTACTCTTAATGAGGAACTGGTGAAAGAAGAAAGTAATGGAAAACAGTGAAGTTTTTCTATTATTGGTCCCATCCAGAAGCCTTTTAGAGAGTGTGTTTGCCCAGACTTGTAAGCAAAGGGGCTGGTGGAGATTTAAAGCTGCACAGGGGGGACAGATTTGCACCTTTGCATCTCCAGTGCTAAAAGTATGAGCCTGTGCTGCCTGCATGAGTACCTGGGAATTATCATTTGCTCCTCTGTGTTCCTCTTTTGCTCTGTATGTTTCTCTCAGTTAATCAAATTTAAGTAGAGCAGTGCAATAGACTGCTTTCTGAGCAGAAAATGAAGCTTCACTGAAATGTAAATATCTTTCCAAAGTGTTTAGCATGGCTTCAGTTTTCAGCAGCAAAACAAAGAACCCAATCATTTCATTTTTCTCACTTGCTTTAGATAAACATGATTTATTTTGACTCCTAGAAAATGACCAAGGGCTAAAGTGCATTTAATATTGGATGCAGGATGGACAGCTCTTGAATTTGAAATTTCCAGCTGGAGAACTGTCACTTGCAGGGGTTTCCATCCATTGCTCTCCCACTGCACTGATGCTCTGTGCCCTTGGCAGCACCAGGCATCCTGTACCAGACTGGATCTTGCACTAACACCCTGGCACCCGCCGTGTTTGTGCTGCCTCTGGTCAACGGAGGGTTCCACCTTTGGGGCAATGCCCATGAGCGTTCTTCTTGGCCCCTTCACCTCACTCATTCTGCAGGAGACTGGTTTGATGAAACTATAGGAAGCAGAAGATTAGTTTTGATTTCCTGCTCTGTTTAGTTCCTGCAGACAGTCTATATCCCTTGCCCTAAATGGGAAGATATTCATTTAAGAGCATTTCAAGAAAAAAAAAAGTCAGATGACATTTTAGACTCCTCTACTAAATTTACTCAGGAGTTTAATTTTTCATCCTTGCTTATTACCTCATTTTTCATGCATTTAATTCATATTCTGCATAAATGTTTATTTGCTGCTATGTTTGCTTTTATTTTACTGACCTTCACAGTTGCCACATGGGATGGGTGAAAGACTGTAGCTGTTGAGAGTAGCTCTGCCATGCATTTAATCTGCACTCGCAGCTCAGCACAGTAGATATTAAAAGCTAAATCAGCTTGTAGATCAGAATCTTTGGAGGTATCATAAAACTATGTATGCAATATAAACAGTTTTAAATTCTTGTTAAATACTAACTTTCCATTGTGATTATGCATATATATTCTAGTCATAATTAACAAATTCCATAGGTTTTAGTGATCTTTGTCAGTCAGTAAATAGCAGAAAAATTGGCTACATACCAATATACCAGAAATGTTTCTTTGTCTCAAACTTTGAAGTTTGAGAAATATTGTGGAAGCCTGTCATGAGAAAGATCTTCTTAGGAAATCATTGATACAAATGAAATCTACGATTTTTCATAAGTACTAGATGAAATTATATCCTGTAATTTTACAGAGTTGTATTATACAGCAGGACTACACTTCTGTGTTTATTTGTGTGTCGTTTTAGTTAATGTGTGGCATATAGTCATTAATATCTTAATTCTATTTTGGAAATGCCTAAGTGATACAACCAGCTCAAAGTCATTGTAACAAGACCTAGAGACATCTACTAGATTGTATTTCATTTCCCCACTATAAAACCCAGATTAAAGAAGAGCCCTGTCAATTAGAAAATGAACAAAGCATGAACTTGTTAAGAGAAAATCACTTAATTGGCCCTCTGTAAGTCTGAAAAATTCTCCATCTTCTACCATGTTCAGACCTTCCCTTAGAAACACTGCAAAATTATGGGTCACGAGCCTGAGAAAGAAGTGTTCACACTTCTGGTTCAGATCTTGCAGTCTTTAGCAAAATCTGGAGAGGGTTTGTCCCCTGGGATCTTGTGTCCCTTGAGGCAAGGACAATGGGGTCTGTGTCCTGTGCAGCACTGCATATCGATGGGGTTGACTTGCACTTCGAGTGGAAATGTCTGACTCTGGGGTTTATGGGAAGGAGTATGAAATATTAGTTGGAGGGACAAAGTCCTTCTATGTGTGTGGCAGTGCCAGAAGCTGTTGTATGCTCTGTGTGCTCATCACTACAGGTGATTTCGTGAAACAGACCAAACCTTTGTGGGCTGTGCCATGAGGGCACTGCAGTGCCCCTCACCTCACAGGGATGGGAGCAGGTAGTCAGGGGCCAGTGGGCTGCTCAGTACCCACACAGGCTGCTCCGTGCATGTCCATGTACTCTCAAGGACTGTGCCTTTTGAGATTTGTGTGCCTTTTGGAAATATGCATTTGACTGAAGGTTACTGCTTCTGCAGAAGCAAAGGCTGAAGCACAACAAGGCGCTTCAGTGATGGATTGTTTTGCCATGAGCATCCCTTGTACTGCATCCTGCCCCTGCCCTCTGCTGCAGAGGCGGTCCCTGAGCAGCACCTGCTGTGCTCAGCCTCTTACAGCAGTGCTGTGTGTGGCACAGGAGAGTGTGTGGCACAGGAGGGCTCTGAGAGGTGCCAGGGCTTTGCAGGCTCTTTGCTCATAGCTGTTTGCCCATGTACAGTTAGAAATGTGGAAGCAGTTGAACAGATGGGATGGTCAACAAATTAATTCTAATCTGAAAGAAATGGTCAGTTAAGCTGCTGGAAGCAGCATCTCCTCTCCCCTCTCCCTGTGTTTGTTGCTTCATTATGAAATTATAATTAGAAGAAAAAAACAAATAATCATTGCAGACAGAGATGGGGATGCAGCCCAGCATTTGGATTAACAGCTTCAGGGCACTGAGGATTCTGGAAAAGAAGCTATATAATATGTCTCTCTCACCAAAAAGTCACTCCTTATTGAAAAGCAAGCACACAAGCCTTCAGCTAAGGCATATGAACACAAACACTTCCCTTGCAACACCTGGGAGGGATGAAGAAGGAGATTCCTTAGATTCTGATGGTAAAGTTTCTCTTGCCAAACTCGCAGATGTAACATTTCTGTGCTTACAATCCGGTTCCTCTCACAGTTTTTGTGTGTTCTGTTTGGATCAGCTATATTCTGTATATGAGATTGGTTACATTATAATCTGAAAAGGCAGCTGACTACCATTATTATTCAATAAGTGTTACTACCAAAAAATACCTGTAGTTCCTAACTTGGTATTACCTTTATCTGTGGAAACCTTCAGGAGAAACAGAGCAGTATGTCTAGCCACAAAGGTTGTAATCTTGATACTACATAGACCTTGAGTGGTCATTTCAAGGGAGGAACAGTAGGGCAGATATTTTAAGAAACATGATGAGTGAACTTATGCTGAAGCTTCAGATTTTTTTATATGTGAAGATTCTAAATTGTGATCATAACAAGACATCCTTTGACACACTAAAAAATGCAACAGCAATTAAACAAGCAGTTCTTCTCTTCCATCATTCCCATCACACTAGTTTTATTATGCTGCATCATTTATGTATGTGATTTTAACTGAGTGAATTTAACTAAGAATATTATTCCAGACCTTGAAAATGAGAAATGAGAGCCTGCAATGAGCTACAGACTCAATGTCAATTCCCTGCAAAATAATGGAACACATAATTCTGGACTCTGGTTAAAAGTGGGAGCCAGAGACTTAGTTCCATTAGCATCAGTCAGTCAGACTTCAAGGGTCTGGTCAGGTAAAGCATCTCCTTCAAAAAGTCAGGTGAGAAAGCAGGTCTTTGTCAGCCACTGGTAGGGAAGTCAGGATGGCATTAGATGAAGCAGGCAGGTCTCTCCTCAGCCAGCCCAGGAGATGCTGGCTTTCCCTCTCTTCCTGCTGAAATATTACTTCTTACCTACAAGATATGCAGTTTTGAAGATAAGATTGAGAGGAAGTTCCCATAGTAGTGCTTCGGAAGGAATCACAGGCAGGCATGCAACAGGACTGAGGGGTCCCCCAGGTATTCCCATTGTTGTAGTAGTGTAGGTAACTGCCATTTTTAACCACACAGGAAATGCATGCAGCTTGCCATCCTCATGCCCTCTGTGTCTCCTGCTCACTCCCTCCACAGCTGGCCATGGCAGCAGCTGGAGTTACAAAACGAATAATGGTCCTGGTGATAATAACTGCACAGAGAAAGAGGAAACAAAAGGGTGAGAGTAAGGAAGAAGTTTACCTCTGTGCACCATGTTGGTAAGACTCTTGCTAGGCTATTATGCCTTGCTCCACTGTTCACATTTCAAGATGATTCAGATATTCCTCAAAAGAGAGAAATAAATATTATCTAGGAAACCTTGCAAAAATTAAGCTTGTGGTGCTCAAATTATCTGCAGAGAAAAATGAAGAGGTGATTTATCACATTGTACGGGTCCTTAGTCATAGGAAAGATACTTGATAGTAAGGAGAGATGTTCAGTCTTACAGACAAAAACATAATAAGATCTGATTTCTGAAAGCTGAATTTAGTGGAATGCAATTTCTAAGTAAGATGCTATTTCCTGGCAGCAAGGGGATATTTAGCCACTGAAAGTGCTTACCAGATGGGGCAGTGTGAGCATCACCTGGAATCGCCAGGATAAGACTAGACAGCTCTCTCAAATAGATTCTTTAGTCAGGCTTCTGGGAAAATTTCTACAGCCTGTGACTATCTGATCTCAGACTAAATTATCCTAGTGACCCCTCTGGCCATATATTCCGCAAATACGTTTTTTATATGATTGAATTCTGTTCATACCAAAAAATCTGTGCTGCATAGCCATGGATGACATATAGAATCACCAGGGAGAGATTTTCAAACTGTCATTAAAATATACAGTTTTATCGAAACCAAAATGTTTTGCAAAATGCTATGGATTTGGGGTTTAGGGTAGGCAAAACCTACAACAAGGGAGCATGAACGGAATGAAGCGCTCTTTCTTCAATTCTAGATTCCTGCCTGTGGCAGGACTGTCAGGACATTGTCTTAGGGATTGTGTATTTGGGGGGATTTGATTACAGTTACTTATATGATCCAGCTTTTCTGCTGGATCTTGGTGTCACTCTGCTCACAGGATTTACAGTAGCTGAGCTGAAGGCCCAGCAGTAGAGCATGCAGAAAGCTCCTCATTCCCACTGAAAATAATGGTACCATCTTTCTAATCCATTTTTTATGTTTGACACTAACTGAATCAGTATACTGAATAATGACTGGATATTTCACCCACTCATTTTCTCTTGATGGATGCAGGGAAGAGATTGGACTAAACCTAATCCCAGCCCTGAGCACCAAGAGGCCTCCTTTAACTTGCTTTAGTTTGAATTGGCCAATGAGGTTGCCATCGTGGCAGCATAGCAGGCTCCAGCCACGTCCTCTGTGTTTAGTGACAAGTTTATGGCAAACAAAAGCTGCCTGGATAAATAGCATTAGGTGTCAGGTGTGAAAAATCCCTCTATGGCACTGCTTTGACAGCACCAGAACACTAAGAAATCTCTTCTTCTATCTTCAAACATGCAGAACCTCAGATAAATTTAATGCTGATGAAAATCTTATGTCGTAACATTTACCTAATCTGGAAGATATTTCCACCATTTCAAATAGGTATTGCATCAGATAGTTGTATGTATTTACTTGTGAGAACTGTTTTGAGCTGATTCCTTTACTTGATTTTCTGGATGTACCTTCGTTCTTGAAGGACAAGGAAATAAGTGGCTAAGATTTAGGAAGATATTCATAGACTGAATAAAATCATTGCACGTGCCCCATTACTCATGATGTCCTGCTCTCAGATGGAAACAACAATGGGGTATGCCTTGTTACAGCATTGATCTGATTTCTGTATCAAAAGTGATAATAAGGTATGTAAGGAAATGCATATTTCTCTAGAACAAATCACTCTGAAATCCAGCATTCCTGCCTTTGTTGCTAGGACCCCAAGTTCTTTTTCTCTCCGTGTAACACTGCAAAAAGTAAAGCATTCCCCTAAGGAGAGGGTAGAGGGGTTTAATGCTTTCCATCATTCTCCATCCATGTGGAACTCAATTCTCTTATGCCCATGTATATAAATAGTGTAGTAAATCGAGTCTACTGAAGAAATCTGCTGATGAAATGAAAGAAAAAGCCACCTAGCTTACTTCTTCTTGGCCATGCTGCTGCTGCAAGCCTGAAAGCAATACAAAGCAACAGAAATTAATATATTTTAGTCTTCACCATGAACAGATATGACTCTCCAAGTACACACAGAGCAGGTGTAATGGGCTTCATTATTTCTTAAAAGTACAAGAAAAACTTAATTTCATCTTCTTTTCAGACTCTCACGAGCAAGCTCAACCTGCACTTAAACAAGAGCATCCATCAGTAGCAGTATACCAGGAGCTCGATAACAATACTTGCTCTGCACAAAGCAGAGGAAATTGATGCTTTCTTATTTCTAGCATTTCAAATTCACAGCTGAGCTTCTGCAAACATGATGGAAATAGCTGTGGTTACACCTGAACAAGGTTTTTGCATAGTTATATTTCAACTCTATTTTCATCAGTAATGGCAATATGGGTATCTTAGCTGTCTGAGCTCTGGTGCGATCACAGGTTCCAGCAGCTTTCCCATTACAACTTTCTCCTTGTTTCGTTGCAGTCTCTCCGAAGATATTTCGTATTTCAAGTGACATTGTTGTGAATGAGGGCAGCAATGTCACTCTGGTGTGCCTGGCCATGGGGAAGCCGGAGCCTTCCATCTCCTGGCGACACATCTCTCCATCCGGTAAGTGCATCTGGCTGTCACCTGGAGCTTTCTGCAGTGTTTCACCAGGTCTCGTGACTTTGCATTTCCAGTGACACCATCACTTGGTATGCCTTGAAAAGTGTGTGCATTAGATGTGTAGAAAATAAAAGCTGCTTCAGATTTCAGCTGAGAACTAAATCTAACATAGGACCGTAGAAATAAAGGCTCTCTAAATACAGGTATATTTTTAACAGGCTGCAGACACTTATCAAATAATTCCAATTAAAATCACAACAAGGAGATAATCAAGAACACACAGAGCTCTCTAGAAGTAGGCATTAAAGTTAAAAGCAGTAACACATCATGCAATAGATTTAATTCAATGTAACTACCATTGAGCCATTAGTCCATGGAATAGTACAGTTTATTAAGATGATTGTGCTGAACAAATTTAATTATATGTATGAAAAATTGCAAACAAGATGGCATCTAAAAGCATCATTTCCATTTAATATTTCCATTCATACTTTTAATTTCTCATCCAATATTTAGAGGAAAACTTTTAGATAACATTAGAGGCATAAAGGGTGGGTGTCAGGAGGTTGGGGCATCCCTTTTTTCTATTGTAGCTAGCAACAGGACAAGGGTGACGAGATGAAGCTGCAACACAAAAAGTTCCATTTAAATATAAGGAAAAGGTATTTTACCATAACGGTGAGGGAGCAGTGGAACAGGCTGCCCAGGAGGGTAGTGGAGTCTCCTTCCTTGGAGGTCTTCAAGACTAGACTGGACATGTTTCTATATGACCTGATCTAGATGAACCTGCTTCTGCAGGGGGATTGGACTTAATGATCTCTAGAGGTCCCTTCCAACACTACCATTCTATGATTCTATGATCTGTACACTGGCTGACTGGATGCAGAGCCACTTGGTCTTGCACTGGTTCTTTTATAGGGGATCTACAACGATAACTGATTGTGCAGCGAAGGTCTTTCTGTTTGCTCACACAACTTTTGCTGAAATCCATGTAATTGCAGGGAAGAACAGTTTCATGGACCTTCGCAGATTACCGCAGTGTCTCATAATCCTGAGTAACAGTTTGCTTTACAAGCAAGATCTGGGGGGAAAAAAACCCAACGAACCAACCACTTTTGACATTTAAGACAATGACAATGAATTCTGCTTGAAGTGTCCATCAGGGGACTAAGGAAAAAATTCAGTTGTAGTGAAAAATGGATTTTAACTAAATGTCAAATAACATTTTATTGGAAACCGTGCTGATACTTTACAGTAATAGCTTAAAGCATTAGATTGTCTACAGAAAGGAGCTGTTAACAATTTTCTTGGAGAGGAAAAAAGCAGAAAAGGAGAATTAGTGCACTCAGGCTGGAGAAGGGGTCTGAGGAGGGATTAGATCCTCCTCATCTTGAATTCAGACAAAAGGAGTGCATGTAACCACAGAGGCTTTCAGTGAACCCACTGATTTTGTATCTTGACCAAAGGACTGAGAATGAGGGCTGAGAGGGGAAGTGTGATCACTCAGCTGCATTGACTATTACACTTACCACATTGAGAACTGAAACCAAAATTTGAGGACAAGACTAATAAAGGGGATCGTGGTACAGGGAGAGTCAATCAAAGTGCTCCCGGTGCAATGATGATGTGCTCTCACTAAGGGTCTAGCACAGCAAACTGCAGGTAGACAGGGACGTTTCCTCACTGCTGAAGATTTAAGGGAAGGCAGTTACAGGCTGTGCTTTGTTCCCTTTTCCTTGCCTGGTGTCTGCTTCCCTCTGTCTTCTTGGTAAGTGCACACAAATGGCACCCATAGGACAGAGCAGCATGCATTTGCCATATGCCTGCTGTTTCATTCTCTCTGCTGGAGCATCTTGGTCAGGTAGCTGGCAGGTGATCCTGCAAATCCCATACACCTCCTTTTAGGATTCTCTTTGGGGAAGGGTGGCTTGTTGGATTGGTTTTGCCACATTGCTTACTTTCTCACCAGGAAGCAGTAGCTTACATGAAACACAAACACGGGTTTAACAAACTTGATACTAAAAAAAAAAAAAAAAGGAAAATGAAACACGCTTTTATCCTAGATCTAACATTACCTGCCCATGGCAAATGCTGAATGAACCAAACATATAATGTACAGCATATGTTCTCTCTGCTACTTTATCAAGTAAAGAAGTTTCCCATTTCAGTAGCACTGTGCCACTTTTGTGCTCAGGTGTATGTTCTAGAGTACAGACAGTTACAAATGGCATTCAAATCCAATTATCAGTCTGAAAAAGAATAAGCCTGGATTTATTTGGAGGAAAGAAAAACAACCAAAGAAAGTTGAAAACAGTAGATTTCTGTGGCAGTTTATATTCTGTGTGCAGCAAATTACTTTTGTCTAAACATAAGGTTCATCTGTACTTTATGCTTTCTACCAGTTTTCTCCTGTAATTCCCGGTGGCACTAATGAGGCTTACATGTGAGCATCACCTCCAGAACACAACACTAAATTATATTAATGAATCATATTTAGAATATCCCAGGATTGTTTGTCAAAGCTGCTACTAACAGATAAGAAGCTGAAATCTCTGAATACAAATGAGTCAATGTAGACTAATTCCAGATTATTATCATGATTTGCATCAAGGCAGCCTTTACTTGGATGAGGCCGGAATCCATGTCTTTTGTTTTTTAACAAGAGATAAAATGAACCTTTCGTGGGAATAAAAATAAAATGTATTTAGAGGTGATTTTTAACTTAGTACATAAATTGTTGGCATGGAATCTTTATTGTGCGTGTTTAACTTGTAGTCATTATGTAAATGCTTCCATTATATAAATATTCATTACCCAAACCCATTATGTAAATCCACAAAATCTACACATTCAGCGTTAACACCTTCAGAAACACGGGGCTGCAGTTTCTGTAGTTTTGTAATCTGAAAATCTCATATTGTTGAAATGTCACCTGAATAAATTGCAGGTATTACTTATTTTGTTCTGATATTTAAGAGCAAAGTGCAACATCAATAGCTTAAGAATGAAATCAGAATTTTAAAGAATTAAGATCTGCCTGCAATGTTGGGTGCTGCCCACAGGGAGCAGAGGAGGGCCCAGCAGCAGAAACGTGCTGCCTGAACACTTTGCTGGTTAGGGCAGGCTTCCTTGGGAAAGTCTGAACCAGCCTGGGTTTGTCTAAATGCAAAATAGGTCAAATTCCATAGTTTTAGAAAGTCTTATGGAAAAACCTTTTTCTACTTAACTCTCTTAAAACAAAATGACATGTCTTGATACGTCTTCACACTGTAGTCTGATGTTCAGGACTTAGGGATGTTTTGTTTATATTTGAATTGAGCACATGGATATGCTGGTGTACATTGTACTGGCAGCTTTCACATGCAAGGGCTGCAAGGTAAAAGAAAAAAAGCCCAAAGCTTGAGCCTTAGGAATCGTCTGCTTTATTGGTAGTTCCATGTAGCGTGTGGCAGTGTTTCCTGACCATAGTGACCTGTCATGTCTGTCTTGTTCATACTTAACAATCCCCTCTGCCTCTGCAACAGCTTAGCCTCATCTTCAGCATCATCCCTGGTGAATTCTAGTTTCATGATTTCCAGTTCTTCCCTTCTCTCTTGCCCTTTTCTCACTGTTTTATCCCCATTACTTCCACTCTAGTGAGTTTCCTAACACGTGAGGATAAGCTGGATGGATGGAGGGATGGATAGAGGGATGGATGCAGGGATGGATGGCTGTGCACACATTTGGAGAGCATATTTTCAAATATTATGAATTTAGCTGAATGAAGACAGATTTTCCCATGTCAAGTGAAAGGCAAATTCCTGGCATCAGGACACTCTTGTTCTTTCAGTCCTGTGTCCAGACAATAGTGACACTAAAGCAAAAAAAAAAACCAAAAGGAAACCCAAAAAACCGCAAACCACACACCTAACCTGTAAGAACTGTTTAACACAGGTAAACCAAAAGATTTTTCACAAACACCAAGGAAAGCCACATTTCTCCAGAAATCAGCCTGAACTTGGGTTTGAACATACTCACATGATGGCTCCTCTCCTCTAACATGTTTCATTTGCTTCCAGGGCATGTGTGCACAAGTGTTATATGACTGAGTGGAATCTAATGCCTGAATTATTGTTTCTGAACAGCCCTAAAGCTCTGAAGATGTATTGCATTAATGTATCATCACAGCAATGTCGTCCTGGCGATATATTAGTGTAATACATCTTTGGAGCACTCAAATGATAGGGCTGTCTGGGAAGAATGAGTCTAAGAGCCGGTTCAATTCAATTACAGGACAAAAGGCAATGTTGGTCCCTGAACGGGCAGAGTGTGATTCTTGCAAGACCTTTCCTGAAGCATACTGCTATAGAAAGCTGATAGTGGGGAGGGAGAAGCAAAGAGGCTTTTAAAAAACTTATAGCTGAAACCAACAAACTTGATATGAGTACAGCTAAGGTCAAATATTTTGTTCTACTTGCATTTCTGCTAGAGAACCAATGTTTTTCAGATGTTATCCACATGTGACAGATGTAAGAAGTGTTTTGTTGAGGTGCAAGTACTCTGAACCTGGATTTTCAAGCTGAAAATACCCAACTGACATGAATTATTATCAGATTTTCAGGGCTTTGTGTGTGTACAATGTGTGAGCTCATCTTCTAAAAACTTCATCTCTTTCTTGAAAATGGTTTTAAAACTGAGTTTGAGAAGCAAAAGTTTCTGGCTTGTATCTCACCAAATTCCAAAAACCAAGCAGATATCGTTGCTGGTGAGGGTTCTTTCACACCAGCTTCCCTCTAATATATCTGCAATTTCGCATTATGTCATTTTTTACCTATGAGAACTGCTGACATGCTACCAACAGTCAGCTGCCACCTTTGCTGGGTGAGACTACTTCCAGCATTCATCAAGTCTTGTGAAGGCTGTCAATGTTCAACCACATTTTCCCAACTTTAGGAAACTAAGACCAATTAGCAAGTGCTTCAGGCATCCTGGCAGTACTGCTAAAGACCTCTTTCACTCATGCTGCTTTGTCTGAGATAGCTTAAACTCGGTAATTATTGTTTCCTGGTCCATGGCTGGGGGTTTGCAATGCCTGGAGTCCCTGTTCTAATACTCTCCCTCTCCAAGTAGTTCCATCACACTTCCCCAGCAGCTTGGCAAGAGCTCTGCAGGTAATGCAGGGTTTTCTGGGATGGAGCTGTCACTTCATCAAGGTGATATACTGCAGGAGATGAACTTTTGAGGCTGGACCCAGTGATGTGCTTGTGGAGTCAGGTCCTGCCTCACTCGAGACGTGGCATCCCTTTGAGGTGCAGTCACCTTTCCTAAATGGAGGTAGATTTATTGCTGCATTAGACCAAAAGTGAAGCCAGTTCCCTTTAGGTGTCTAAGCAGCAGAATGTAAAATAATTCAGTGATTTAACCTGATCAGCAGTGACAGTGATATGCCTGCCTT
Organism: Urocolius indicus; assembly: GCA_013401255.1. Taxonomy (NCBI): domain Eukaryota; kingdom Metazoa; phylum Chordata; class Aves; order Coliiformes; family Coliidae; genus Urocolius; species Urocolius indicus. The sequence goes on from WBNH01001135.1 coordinate 18,390, forward strand.
ATGCTATCATTATTCATCATGCAAGCAACAGCTTCATTACAGTGTGGGCATTGTGCTCCTCGGCCATGTGAGGAATTGCTGCACTGAGCCAAAACAGCTGCTCCCTGTGACCCAGCTGGAAATGTTTGGAGATGAGCCAGGAAACCTTCAGAGACAGACCAAGGCAGTGGTGGGCTAAAATTGACTGTGATGAGGAAGGTTTTACTTGTGTGGTGGAGGAGAGGAGATAAGCAGAGGAGTCCTGCACATAGCCATCAGCTCCTCTGCCACCCTAATTAGCCCCTGGCACCTGCCAACATTGTCTGTCCTGGCTTCAGGAGGAAGGAAGGACAGGGATGTGCTCTCAGCTGTCCTGAACCACTAGAGAAATGTGCAAATTGCCTTTTGACTGTGTGTCATAGATCTTGGCATCAGCTGGTTTCAGAAGGAATTCCTTTGATGCCAGCATATTACACTGACAAAGACAGTGTTAATGTAGGGCTCAGATGCCTTGGGGCTCTACAAAGCTTTTGTATCCTGCTCCTAGACTGTGTTTGTGGAGAACATCCCTTTCTTTTTCTGCCCCTGATGCAGACTCTTCATTCTCTGCTATGTAAGGGAGCTCTTGGTTCACAGCTCCATGTCACAGTACTTTGCACAAGCCTGTTGCTTTGTGTTTCTTATTTAGCAGGGGTACCTGTTTCCCCTAGTCATCAGCTCTGGCCAGGACCTTCAGGAGTTGGGCTGGTGGCCTGACATACTTCCCTGTTAGCACTGGAGTCATAGCACCAGAGCTTTGGGCTGCCACTTGCAACAGCTGGGGCCAGGTGCCTGAACAATTGATTTGGTTCCAGAAATTCATGCTCTTTATGTAGCATAGGACAAACTCTTGCCACATACCCTTCTTGGCACGCAAAGCTAGTACTACAACATACTAAATACAACAACTTGCATGGCTGCCTTGTTCCCCAAGCACTTCTTCAACTGCAGACATGCTGCAAGTTGCTGCTTCTGTGCATGGCTGAGCAAGACCTCCTTGGAAAACACCCAAAGCACACATTCCTTGGGACTCAGGACAGCTCATGGCCATTTGGGGGCTTTTGTCAGACCTTACACTAGAAAAACTGTGTGCATGAGATAGACATCACACTGATGGGCACGAGGTGGCTGTGTGGATGGATTGATCCATCTTACAACTGTTTGGAGACTTGAAGCTTTGTGGTTAATATTTTATGTAGATATAATGGCCTGGCTTGTGGTCCTGAAGGGAAGCCTGTCAGTTGGTAAAAGCATCATATGTTGTTAAATGGTTCCCTGATATCAAACACACAGCTGGCAGTCTCCCAAGAACTGAGGAGGAAATGGCATGAAGCTCTACAGGGAGTAAGTGAGGGGATTAATTCACAGTTTAAAGACAGCAGTGCAAATGCTAGTACTCAACACAAACTGCTCGTTGTGATCCTTTCTTTTGACTTTATATGAACAAGAAATAAGGAACTTCCCAAACCACACCTCTCCCGGACAAAAGGTGATGTTACAGGACTTCTGGCCTTTTTTATTTCAACGATACTTGTAAGTACCATTCTTGGCAAATTTAGTATTAGGATCCAATTAAGTGACATTCACTACCAGGATGCATTGCTCTGGGCTCAAGACATTGTGCTGTCTGTGGTCAAGGGGTTTCTTGAGGAAGGCTTCTCAGAAACATGTCATTTTTATCAGCACAGTCCAGAAGTTTGAGTATCCCTTCAGGAACAATTAAAGATATTCACAGAAATTCTCATGTCTTCTTAAAACCTTTAAACAGGCTGGGGAAAAAAAAAATCTTGTTAAAAAAAGAATATTCAAGCTAAGCTGGTCAAATAATTGGGTCTTTGTGCAAGTACTGAGAAATGAGAGTGAGATTACAGTCACAGCGAAGTGTGGAAGTTCAAACCTGTACAAAAGCATTGCACAGAAGTAATTATGGATTTCTGATGATTTTATAACAAACAGCAAGTATTTCTCACTTCCCAATAAAAGCAGATGAACTCACTAATACCTCATACAGTGTTATCTAATTCCCTTTCTCTGTACCTATATATTTCACATACAGATGTAACCTTGTTGTCTTCACCTTGGAAACTTTCAACTTTGGCAGCCTGTGTTCACATCTCTTTTATCAGCATGCCTTACCTACAAAGCCATGTTCTGCTTGCTTTTCTTGCTTCGTGTCATCAGCTTAGAGATCTCCTCCAGCCCTCAGTTTATCTGTCAGCTTGGGATATTTTTTTCTTTACATTTGATCTGATATTTTGTTTCAAACATGGATCATGGCTTCTCCAAAGCTAAATAGCCTTCAGCAATCAATGTTTAAATGGTCCCTAATGTGACACTGCCATTCTCCTAATAGTGAGTTGTTCAGGCTACTCGCGGTTCCTTGGAGAGGACTTTACACAATCCAATTACAGGATTTGGTGTAACTTTAAACTCAGAGTCTGTAATGAGTAGTAGAAATGGCTTCAAAGCATTTTTCTGGGTGAATCCAATTGTTTAGACTTTATGTTATTCTCAACCTCTCATGACAACTCATGTCCAGGTGCTTCTTTGTGCCCTCGGTCCTGTATCTCTTCCCAGGCTCTCAGATCAATAAAGACCTTAGAGATTACAAGCTGCTTAAAGCCTGTGGTGATAATTAGATGTTATTGTGATGTCATCAGCACTGCAGACCACCTTCTGTTCTCTCATATTGAGCTCAGTCCTCACCATCCGGGCACTACACGTGAGGATGAGCCCATTCTGGTATCTTTGCACTCCCTCTTCTGGAGACAGTTCACTAGGCTCAAAGCAGTCTTTCATGCACCTCCAAGCTATCCTGAGTCTGATAAACCAGGATTGCCATTAGCTCAGGTCTTCACTCCCTGCTGGAGGATGAGGTCATAAAGCCAGTCCTGACACTGGCCAGGTTTTGCAGTTCATACACTGGAGCTGCATTGTAGTTATTGAATATCCTTTTGAATAAGGAGAATTAAAAAATAAAAGTCTCCCTTGGCTCAGATAAAGTTTTCAGAGCTACCCTGGTCTTGCACCAGGTTTTTCCTCTTATTGACTCAGGTTTAACACCAGGGGAGGAAAATGCTACCCTTGCAAAATTCTTCCGTCCAAGCCTTTGAGAGCAGGTCCATATGGCATTGTGTATATGTGCTACACCTGGTGCCAGATACCATATGCATGGTAAGAAAGCACGGTTTTAATTGTGTGCTCTCCCAAGGAATAACAAATCTGATGATTTATCAGGCATCATATAAGGACAGTAGCAGAAAATAGGCATTCAAGCTTGGTTTTGCAGGCATTTCCCTTCCAGGATAGCGAACCTAATCCCATAACCCAAAATATACAGAGGAGATTACTTGCACATCATTATATGCATCAGTAAGTCCCATTTAGAGATCTTCTGAAAACCCATTACGAGTGCCCTTGGACACGAGGCACTTGCATTGTTCATGTTTCTCTTCCTTTAACAATTTTTTCCCACCTTTGATCCAAGACCTTGGCTGACACAACCTCAGACTGATGGACTGGTGCTGATGAACCTTCCAGATTTGTTTGTCTCAGATACCAAGTCTGATAAGCCTTTTGGCTGGGAAAACAAGCCAGACATGCTCCTGACACCTTGAATAGGGTCCATGAAGTGCAGGTGGCCTGCAGAGGGGAAGAGCAAGGGGCAGTTACCCCGGACTGTGAGACACCACAGCAACAAGCAGTGAGAAAACAGAGCTGTTTCCTGGAACTCATCTTCATTCACCAATGTCTCCATACACAATTTATCCTTCCTGCTGCTTGTGAATACCCTTTCTTGAGCTGGATGTGCATGCAATGTAACATAAATATGCTTATATATAGTTATGCATATATCTGTCACATAACACGATTTAAGTTCTCCCACACAGCCATGGGAAATCTCTAAACGCATGCTGAAGAAGATGAAATACTGTGCAGACAAGTAGGAAAGATGAAACATGGTGTCTGTGTATTCCCTCAGAAAAATATTTATCTCTAATATTTACTGAAAGCTTTCTTGTGTGATCTGGATGCAAAATTTCTGAGGACATGCAAGTTTAAAAATGTCTTCATTTGAATATCTTGAAGTGTGTAAGGGGGTTGCATGAAATATGTGGGTATTTTGCATTTTGGTGCATACCATGTACCAGGGAAGTTCTGACACTGGAGAGCATTACAATCTCTTCTATTAACAGTCATTTTTAACCTGATGCACAGGAGAATTTTGTGGTTTATGTAGTTTTCTTGATATTAGAAACAAAACAGAAGCCTTGTTGGAGGGTGTCTCCTCTGCCAATGCAGGGGCTCTGCATCACTCACTGCTGTTCAAAGCAAATAGTAAACAGAATTGTCCTAGAAAGTGATCCAACTTGGCCAAAGTGGAGCAGGACGAGGGGCATGACGCAAGCAGCAGCAGCTGGTTTGTTTGCAGGAAGCTTGTAATTGGAATTCACTTCTCCAAAGGTGGAAGAGAAAAAAGTCCTCCCACCATTCCTCACATGCCCTAAATGGTTTCATTGCATTTTATGAATGTTCAATTCACAATCATTTTCCAATTTCAGCCTTACATAACGGGTGCTTACTGGGGCTCTTTTCCGTGGCAGGCATGGGATGTTGTACTTATTAATGAGTGCTATCTTGCTGAGCGATGCACTGTTCTAATTTATATTTTGAACCTTGCACACTTTAAAACATTAATCTGTGAAGAGATCAGCAAATGGAATTCACTGCTGTGATGGACGTGGACATAATACTTCTACTTGGTTCTCACTACCTGCTTCAGATTTTTGCCATGGCTCTATAAGTTGCAGTTATTAACAGTCAATTAAAAACTTATCTGCCTGGGAAAACGCTTTCAGCAAGTCTCTTTAACCTTTAGGCCTATAATTTCCAGCATCTGTAGTTGGAACTGCTGTGATATATTGTTTTGAGAGGAAAATTACACTCAGCATGTTTTGGTTTATTATGTGGTGGACACCTTGTGAGGAACCTAACACAACTAATGTGCTCTCCACCTAGAGCACACTGCTCCAAAGATGTAGAAAGATGAACTTTGAGCCAGGTAGAAGCTTTCATCTGAAGGCTATCAAAGTGCTTCCTGCCAGGCAGGAACCACAGTAGAGAAAAGCTGGGAGGTGCTGGGATTTAGAAAGCCACAAAAATGTCTGCACATGGCTACGACTCCATATCAAGGGGAGATAAATTAGGTTTTGAATGATCAGTATTCTTGTTCTCTAAAACAATTCATGTCCTCTGCTACAATGCATTAAGGAGTCATGTAGACAAGTATTTGGTCTTCTCTTTGTTTCACATCAGCTAGACCCCTGTTTCTTTTCAGTGGTGTTTACACTGACTGTCCTTATTTCTACTTAACAAGGCAAATACTGAGGATCTTGTTTCTTGGGTTTTACTCCTTTGGGAGAGGAGAGCTATTATTTAATGTTTAATTAATGTGATGAAATGTTTATTAGGATACATGTAACTTCTGATTAGTACTGAAAGAGCTTTTTCCCTGGAAGTAGGACATGCATGAAGCAACCACCCATTACAGATGACCAGCTACTGTTCCTCTCCAGTATACAGCCAGCTTTGACAACTCTTGAAGTGCCAGGAAACCTGAGCCCTCCAGCTGTGGAGGCTTGTCATCCTCACATCTGCCAAGCTGGTTAAAGTGCAGCTACAAATGATCCCTCAAAGTGAGTGCAGCTGTGATAGGAGGCTGCTGCCAAAGCTGGAGGCAGCAGGAGTGGATGGGCTGCTCTCGACTGGGTTGTTTGCCCCTTTAGCTGGCCCTGCCCACTGCCCTTGCTTCCAATTGCTGCAGGGGGGTGAGTCTCCTCCCAGGTGCAAACCATAAGACCAAATGGATGCTGAAACTCTTAAGTCAAGGTTGTGAGGGCAGACTCTGCCTTGTATTCTGTAAATCTCAAGAGATATAGAGTCATGTCATAAAACTGCTTTTGTGGGATAGAGTCATGTCAGGGTTAGGACAGGCTCCCTGGCCATCCTTGGGGGGCAAGGGAGCTGCAGTGCAGGTTGGAGCTGGATTTCAGAGGCTGCTTGGCTCCCCTTGACTGTGTTATCTACAGTACCTGACAAAACTATCCAGCTGCTGTTTGGATCTTGGTGGTTTGTGCTCTGCTTCTAGTAATTTCTCTCTCTGATTATTTCATTTCAGCAAAGCCCTTTGAGAGTGGACAGTACCTGGACATCTATGGAATTACAAGAGACCAGGCTGGGGAGTATGAATGCAGTGCAGAAAATGATGTCTCAGTCCCAGATGTGAAAAAAGTAAAAGTCACAGTAAACTGTAAGTCCTGTTGCTTCTTAATCGCTACATCCAATGGAGAAAAGTGATGCTGCTGAGAAGAAAAGTCTAAGGCAGCAAACTGCTGCTTGTGGTGAAATGGTGGTGTGTTTGGATTTTGTGCTACGGTGGCAAAAAGACCTGTGTTGTTTGATATGAGAGTCACTAAAGGAAGGTAGAACAAGATTAAGATTCAAACCCTCCTTTTGTGTACTAGGAGACAGTGCTACTGGCACAAGCTTTGTCCTAAGTGCCCTCTCTGGGCTGTGGTGCTATTTGTTGATTTCGTGATTCTATTTGTTGTTGTTGAGTCATCATCTGAGTAACTTTTGAGAACTGCTGTGGTTGTTAGGCTGAGCTGTTTGATTTCGTTTGTCATGCCTGTACAATAACATAAGAGTATAACATACTTTTAGAAATTCTCTTTAAGTGACTAGATAGTGCTCAGTGTGTGAAAACATGACATGTTCCCTGAGGGGCAGCAAGGTGCAGATGCCCTGTGTAAAGGCAGAGGGCTCTGCTGCCGCGTGGTTCTGCCACTGCATCTCAGACGGGGGTGGCCCTGGGACCCCCTCTGAAGCAGAGGGGTTCCTGTCCCTGCAGCTGGGTATACCTGAACCCCTAGGCTTGAAACAGGACATGGTTCAGCCCTCAGTGCGAGGCAAAATGTTCACATGTTCTTCCTCTACCCAACCTGTAAGAGGCAAAAAGTTGAAAGGAAGAAAAGCTTCTCTCATTCTAATAATGATGTACTTCCTTAGGCTGTGTAGTTACCCAGCTTGTAATGTGTAACGGCTTCTGGTTGGAAAGTTGCTGTGGCACCTTTATCAGCCACAAACTTTTGAGCCATCGACTTTGTCTCCCTGCACGGGTGTTGGTCCTGTTCATGTGCTGCAGGTAGTAAATCCCTCATCCCCTACCTTGCTGCAGAGCTGAAGGTGGGAGCTGGGTTACTGCAGGTGGGTGACTGATGAGGCTAGCTGTGCTACCCAGGCATTTATGGGATGTTCTTACAGTCATAAACTCACTAAATACTTGAATGAAGAGTCTAAGCTGATTTTTGGCTCTGTTCACAGCCATAGTGTGGATGCATGTGTTTCTATGTCAGATCCAGGCAAACTTCTAAGTCTGCACTGGGGATGTGCAGAGTACTTTTTTTTTAACATAGGTTTCTTACCACTACAGAAGAAAATTGAGCGGGTGGGGTGGATGAAATGGAAGCAATGTAAAGCTGGGATCTCGCTACAGCACGAAACAGTTTGTGTACCTGAAGGACTCACTGTTGTAGTCAGCTGATTGCTAATGCACTTCTATTTGGGCTTGTATGCTGTCCCTCAGCCAGTTAAGTGCAGTGCAAAAGCACTTGGAACATCTGCTCCCTGTTGCTGATGCTCAGCCCTTCTGAACAGGTAGAAAAGTGGCTCCTCGTGTTCAGGGGAGGAGGTAATGTTGGAAGAGCTCTCCTGCTGTGACTGACCCCATGGGCACATGGTGTGGGCAGCCCTGTTCCAAGGGGATGATGTGTGCGTGATGAAACCAGCAGAATTCCTGTCTGTTGTACTGGCCTGGCACAGCAGCTTTCTATCAATAAAAGCTAAATAGCTCTTTTCTCTCCTAGTCACTATTTACAAGAAATCTGTATCAAACATCTTTCAAGTTTAACATCTTAATGAAGGAGACATAAAAGAGAAAGCCTTCAGGTCCTTTTGTGACCTTGGATGTGGCTATGTCCTTTGCCAAATGTCCTCAAGTCCTGCTTTCAACTTCTGCAGGGAGGTTGGCCTAGATGATCTCTAAAGGTCCCTTCCAACCCCTATCATTATATTATTCTATGAAAGAGCATGACTTCCTCCCTCTGCCACCACCCCTCAAAAAAAACCTCATTCCTTTGTTTTGTCTGGTATGGCAAACCTATTAATCCCCCTGCTGGCACTCAGCCACATGGCCTCAGCACCCGGTCTGCAGCCTCTGCTGTTCTACATGCATCCCGGTGTTGTTTGGTGACTGTCCTGGTGCAGGCACATCATGCCCATCTGGCAGGTACCTCCTTAGACCCTCTTGTTTGTGGCTCCATTCCTTCTCAAGTCTCTCTGAAGTCATGGCTGGCATGCCAACCTCCCCTCCTTCAGCCTTACAGGGATCCTGAGATTTCAAAAGATGTCTATTGCCTTTCCCACCTGTGGTGCTTGTGACAGAAAAGACTCTTGGAAGTCCTGTGTGTGGCTGACGCTTCAATTCCTGCTTTCACCCCTATGATCTGATGGGGTATTGGAGAGTGGTGTGCTGCAGAAGCATCACTTCACAGCCTGTGCAATCCCCAGCTCATCTCTGTGTCCTTGCACTGTGTCTGGCACAGCGATACCTTGGCAGCCACTCCCCAGCACCCAGAGTAGTGCTTCAGCCCTATGTTTTTGAGTCATTATCTGAGTAAGCTGGTTTTGATGGTGCAGCCCCCGCATCTGCAGGAGTGTCAGCACCTACCCACAGCTCCTGACAATTTTTAATACTGTTTCACTGTTATTAAAAGGAACATCCCTTGCTGCAGACCTGGTAACTGTGGAATAAATCAAAGCTTTATTGTGCCCAGTTAATAGAATGTATCAATGAGCCCTGAGCGGCTGCGGTGGGTATAAGCAGAGCTCTGAATATGGATATTCATCGCATGGAGCAGTTGTTCACTCATCCAAGCGTGGACAAGAAAATTACCAGGTTTAAATTACTTTCTGAATTTCAAGTTTCCTGTCTGGGCAACTTCCAACCGTACATAAACAACCACCTTGCTATCTGCCTTACAGCACATATATTATACAACTAATGACTTTACAGCGGTGGGGTTTTTTTCCTCTTTATATGGTTTCATAGTGCATAATCTACATCTTCTACTTAATTTATATCTGTCCCCCATAATTTACCTTTTAAAAATGGTATCTGTTCTTGAGAATCCATGGTGCATTTGTCTGGCTGAATTCTGAGAGAGGAGGTGTGGAGAGAGAGAAAAAGCAATTGGAACTGCTGGTTTATGAAGGAATACTATACCAAATCAAGTTAAAATAGATAAGATATAATCCAATTTCACTTCACAAGCAAATCTTATTAGCATTTTCCATTACATTTTATAAAGCAAATACTGATTTATAGATGATAATATTGAACCCCACTTTGAACAGACTGGTGTCTGGATTAGCAAGACCTTAATATGCCATCTGAAAACTGGGCTGAAACTCTCCGTGTGGTACTGTAGCTTCACTTACTCTCTTCTAGTTCATTATTGCCATACTTAAGAATATTAAAGGCAGCTGCTAAATGTAAGAATCTCTAGAAATGTGGAGGCCATGCTGAGATGAAGAAGGATGTGTGCATCATGAAACTGGCATTTAGTTTGTGTAGCATTGACAGTTACCTAGATAAATAGCAAGAGTGGGCTTTGAAAGTGGAGCTGTATGTGGGGGTTATTTTTTATTCCAGATAATACACATTAAGGGTCTGGTTTTCTCTAATTGTATCTTGAATATCTCTGAAAGCTGAGTCTTGAGACTTCACTGAATTAAGATCTGATGGCTTTAGAAGGGGGAGGGAAAAAGTCATTGGTTGAAGTTAAAAGACAATTTAATTTCAGCCTTTATGAACCCCATCATGCTGCAAATTGAAGGCCAGATTCACTGGTGCATACTGGGGAGGTGAAAATTACAATTCCTGTGCTGAGAAAGCCCAGCTGGCACTGACCAGTGCTGGTGCAGTATGGTCCTTACAAGTCTGTTGCTTTTGCTGTCTTTGGTCTTCCTGGCAGTGCAGGAGGGAGGAAGAGGTCGTCATTTCTGAGCCAGGACTCACAGCAGGTGTTTTTTCTGGCACGAGATGGTACAAAGGAAATGATGCCTAGGGCACCCTGGGCTCAACCTGCAGCAGTTCTCCTGCCTCCCATGTACTGCCACGTACAGAAGAGAAAAGTCATCTGCCAAAGCTTATAGATAGTGAATACAAATGATATGAAGTCAACTCAACACTCTAGATATTGAGCCATGTCTGCTTGCAACAGCGTTTCTTTGTACAGATGTTTTCTATTAGATACACTCACTTCCATTTCCCTTCTCCAATATTATAAGTATGATAACTGTAAAATTTGTGTTAACTTTGTAAGTTGTGCCCTTGGATTAGTGTTGACAGTAGATGTTTGCCCAGTCCATTTGTAAGGGGTCTCCAGTGATGGCAGCTCCATGGGACACATAATCTACCCAATCACAGCCCCTAATGTTTTTCACAGTGTGTAATGTGAACCTGCCTTGCAGAAATACAACCCTATTTCTCACCTGTTGTCTGAGGAACAGAATAGTCTCACCTCTTGATCTCTTTGAAGGTGGTGGACTTGTGCTCCTTGTGTTTACCTGTTCGTGTTCACCAGTCTTGATTCATGTCATCTGTATTCTTGGGTCATGTTTTCTAAGAGATTGACTGGTTCTTTTTTGTAGATCAGTTGGTGCTAGGGAAGAGGATTCTTGAGAAAGTGCCTGCATGCCTGCCCTGGTGTTGGATAAGCAGGGGTGTGGAAGGGTTATTTCTGATGCCTGTTTGCACATCTGTCTGGGACCTTTCCCTTCCCTGTGACAGCAGGACACTTTAGTAGGGTTTTATCCCCATTCAGCCTCAGTTTGACTCTCTGTGGAATAATCTCACCTGCTCATGGTACTCATCCAGCTGATGAATCCCAAGTATTTAATTCATTCCTGTTTGGTATTGTCTAGGTTTCAGGCCACTTCAAGCTTGTTTCAGGGTTCTCCTCTTTGATAATGATGTTAATGCAAACAGCCAGCAGTAGCAAGCACAGGACTGATTTCCAGCTGAGCAGATAGGACAGCAGAACCATGAGCACAGCCTTTCATGGGAAGGCACCATTTAGCTAAGCCTGGCTTGCTTGTACATGGGAGACATGGTCAAATGCTTACTGCAGTGAAGTTGTGACATCTGCTACTGTTCACTGTAGGAACTGATCCAAGACAATCTGTTATTAAGAAGGCAAGCAATTGCCAACAGGTTTGTTATCTTTCAGGTGCTTTCATGTCTTTGATTGCTCAAACAGAATTATTATGGGAATTGAAGAGAAATGGACTAACTTGTAATTCCCTGGCTCCTGTTGTGCTCTCGTTTTCTAAAAAGCATTGATGGAGGCTCCTTTAGGCACTTGCGCCAGCCCTCAGAAATAACATCATAGTTCTGTGTTGGCTTCACATTGTTCAAGTTTGAGGCCAATTGGTTTCATACCAGATTGATTTATTCAAGTACTTGCTGAATTATTCTTTCTCTGTCTTAACCTGAAAAAGGAATGAGTAAATTGTGGCCATTGAATTGTTTACTTGCTGTATTTGGAATGATTCTACCTCCTTTACCCTTTTTTATGCATGTTTCATGTTCTTCAGTAAATCATTGAAGCTGAGTTTGTTTGCTTAGATTTTATTCCTTTCATCAAGTTTTCCTCTGCTGCTGGAATCTGGATCTGGTGCTCAAAGCAGGCACTGCATCACTGGGGTTGAAGTGGTCCTACTCAAGCCCAGAGCACAGGGACCCTGGGCTGCTGCCCATGCTGTCAGGCTCCACATCAGAGTTGTGCTGCCGCCTTTCAGCTGGAGCAGTGTCAGTCCTGTGGGACTGGGTTTTCAGGGAGCTGTGAGCCAGTTAGGAAAGGTGTCTGTACAGACTTTGTGTCCTCTTTCTGCTGTGATGGTTTGATAAGATATTTTATGCTGTGGGTTTTTTTTGTTTTGTTTTTGTGGCAGCAATGTGTGAGTTTCTTGTATGAATTTTAAGTAATGTGTTTGGTTTTTGCAGAACAGCTTATTAGCATTTCTTAGAAGTCTGCCTTACTGTTGCTATGGTGCTTTGCATAATATTATGCATAATGCTCTGATTTTACTTTGAAATCAGACATACTGTACAAGCCACTCTAACCTAATTATATCAGTAACCTTAAACCTACTGAGGAATAACATTATAAGACTTCAGTGTTGTGTGGGGCTCCTAATACCTGAACATATCGCTGTGACTTCATTTTCCCAGAACTGTCTTGCTATGAACCAGTGTTGACCAATGAAAATTTTCCCTTGGCAAGGGTTTTTTATTTTGCTTTCAACAAAGGAAATTTCTCTACATGAAGGAGAATCCATTATTAAATCAAAAGGTAAGGGACAAATTTTTAGAAAGTGTTGGTCCTCCTCTGTTTTGGTGCCAAGTGTAATTACTCTGAGCAATTTGCAGTTTTAATTTCCACTTTCTTCTAATATAAGAGATGGGAAGAGGGCTTCCCTTTAAACATCAATGAATATCACTGATTCTTTCAATTTTCAGTAGCCTCAGATGTGCAGCTTCATATTTGTATCCCTAACCAAGTTTAGGACTTGGGGGTTACAGTCAACTTTGACTTTAGGAAACCAGGGGTCATTCTGTTGGAGAAACTAGTGAGTCTACATAAACATACTGTGATCCATCAGTGCACCTTTTTGTTTCTTAAAACAGCATGGCCAGTGTATTGAACGGTCATATGTGTCTAAGTTTTGGGGTTTTTTTTTTTTTAATACTACTTGTTAGCCAGCCTGGGAAACGAGCAACCTTCTCGCCTTTACCAGAAGTTTACAAAAGTGACTGCAGTCCAGCCTTAGAGGACCTGGAACTTCATCACAGTTGTTTCGTTTTGGTGAGGGCTTCTGAACAATTGCAAAAATCTTTTCTTTTAAACCAGCTAAAACTAGTTCTCTGTAAGAACAAAACTGTGTAGAAATTACTCCTGTTCTTTACAGTGTTGTTTATATCCAATTTGGTCATGTCAGCTCTTGTGGGTGCAATTCTGTTTGAAGTCTTATGTTAATATTTGACCATGGAACAGAAAGACTTTATCTTGGTGTGCAGTGGTTGATATTATCCATCTGGCTGAAGTTCACACATTTAAAATTGCATTGTGGAGCTCAGTCTCTCTAATCACTGAGTATTTCCCAATATTGTAACAACTGAAGGTAACTTGCAAGTACTGAGCACCCACAATTCCCACCACCGGTTTCAAGAGCTATATGTGCACAGAGTCTTCCAAAACTGAATTTTGCAATATCCTTCTGAAGTATCAAAATTTCATTCTGAGAAGCTGAAAGCATTTGAGTGTGATTCCACTGGCTTCTGGGAAACACGTTTTCCTGAGTTCTCCGGTTAACATTCAAAAATAAGATTTGGGCTTCCAAGTCACAATGGGGACTCCTGGAAGTCTGATGACTACTGGCTCATAGTTGAGTCTGTTAATGGATCAGTGGGGCTTATTTCAGTGAGAGCTTTGCAGAATGTGACTCTGATTCTTTCAAGCCTTCTTGGCCTGTGACGTGTGGGTGAGGGCAATGGATATTATGGACTCAAACGGTGTGTCAGAGTCTGCAGGCGTAAGAGATGACCCCAGTCAGGAACAAGCTGTGTCTAAAACATGACTTCAGGCTGCCCCATTTTCTGGTTTCTTTGAGAAGAAGGCTGTGAGGACTGGCCTTTTGTTTTATCCTACCTGGGATATGGACCTGAGGAATGGATGATGTCCTCCCTTCACTTTTTTCCACCAGAAAAATTACAGAATATAGAAATCAGAGTTTTGCTGCCATTTTGAGCAGGGAGAGCAGTGCTGCTCTGCACTGTGCTGCTGGGCACCTGTGGACTGACCTGCCAAAGGTGACATTGGCAGCTGGCAACATAGGCAGGTCAGGAGTGACGCAGGTGTGGAGCTGCATGGGTTAGTCCATCAAGACTTTTAACTTGTTTTCTCTGTTATTCTGAAACATTAACTTAACTTTAAGAATTGAATTCTGTATTGTACAGCTGTTCTAGCCCAGGAGTTGTAACTTGCTTCTGAGCTACTATTTCAATTAAAAAGACCCAAGAAGGCCTTGAGAGGAATGATGGAGAGGAGGCCTTTCTGCCGCATGTAATACACAGCTGAGAGCAGAGGAATAACAGCGTGATTAGTTTCTGTATCAGTGGGTCAAATATGAGTACACAAAGCCACTCACTCTAAGTAAAGGAGACTTAAGTGCTAGCACAGCAGAGATGAAAACTCTGATTATGGTTCAAGTCAGTGACAGCAGAGCTTGTGTTTGGGTCTAGCCATGCAGGCAAGTTGCTGCTAGAACAATATTTTGGGTGAAACTAGTGCAAATACAAACAGGAAGAGTTTGGCATAAAATAAAGATGTTTGAAGAATTTTCTGCCAACCTGTAAAATGGACATTTTGATAACTCATAATGTTATCAATTGGAATTTTCTTATTTTGAAGGGTTTTGTTTGCTATTTTTGGTCAAAGTTACAACCAAATTCCTATTTACTCAATTTGGAAGCTGCTGTCATCACTGATGCCACTTGTAAGAGTTACATGATGTCCTATCTCACAGTTACACTTAATGGAAAACTTACAGTGATTCAATACAAGTGGGCCATATATTCAAAACTACCTCAGTGCAGTGGAGAAAGATTTCCTCAAAATCAACCACATTCTTTCTCCTCACTGATGGGGAAGGGAGCCTCTTAGGGAAGTAGTGTTTGTCATTTTATGTCCTACAGGTATTTTTATTAACATCTCAGAAGTCAGATTAAAACAATATAGTTCAAGTTTCTGACTGGAGTGCAATTTGGCTGCTAAATTAACATCGATTTCTTTCTGTGGTGTAATAGTTTACTATCAGGTTCTGCAAACTGCTGTGCAGTTACTGCACACTTCTGGAAAATGTTGCTTATATTGAAGCGTGACAAAATTCATTATAAAGCTCCTTCATGTAAATGGAGTTCTGCTGCCACAGCACATTAATCAAGGGCTCTGGCAACATTGAAATGAGGCCTTCTATTTGAAGGAGCTGGAGTATTAGTACTCAAGATATGCCTCCAGCAGATGAGGAGTTCATTTTTCATCTTAAAGAAAACCCTTATCAGTTTTGGGGGCTGTGAGGGCGCTGCACTCTGTGTTAGCCAGTGGCATGGTGTGGATGTGTATGTATGTGTATGTATAGATCTGTCCTCACAGGCAGCCTGTCAAGTGAGCTGCCTCTTATCTCCATAAAGATCTCAAGGTCACCAGTGGTATGTGAGGCTGAGGGACAGGGTTGCAGCTTGACTCCTCCAATGGAAGAAGAGGTGGTGCTCCAGCACAACACCAGTATTGCTCCTGCAATGGCACAGCTTTTGACTGCAAAGGCAATGTCAGAGTTTGACACGAAACCACCCATCTCAGGTTCTTCCTTCACTATGTGAAAAGTGTCTCCAACACCAATCTGTGAACCAAATTGAGGAGCTGGAGAGCTATTAAATCATGTGCAAACAAATCCATTTTTCAATCACTGTTTTTGTGGGAAGCAGCATGTCTGACCTGACTATTAAAAGATTGTTTCTATTATTCAAATCTAGATTTTATTGTTTCAGAAACCTATGAGTGCTGATTATTTGTCACTTCTGCAGTGTTTAATGCTGAGGACTGCCATGATTACCCATTTGAAAGTAATCTGTTCCTTATCCCCAGGAAAACAAGTCATCGAAATAAAAATAGCTGTACTAATTTGCGCAATTATACTCTGCCAGTAGGTACAGGTCCACATATTGTGTAATTACAGTGTACAGGTAAATGCCCTTCAATATGCTTGTACACCTCTGGGAGGCTGTGCTGTAAGGAGCAATAGGAGCACTCAGGACATGGTCTCCTAATATCAGTGGAAAATATAGTCACCAGTCTGGTGTTGATGATTGTTGCAATGTAAAGGCTTCAGGCCATTGTTGGTGAAAATTTAGGGACCAGATCATGAATTAGTGGACAAAAAAAAATATTATCAAGGTGAGGAGTGGTGGCTATAGCTTCTCTGTACCTCTCCACTTGTGCTGTCATTTTCAAGTCAAAATAAGGTTGCTATAAGATTCTGGACACCTCTGTGCAGCTTCCTCTGGTGAAGCTGCCTCTCTTGTAGCTCCTTCTCCTGGCATCAGCAGCAGCATTCTCCTTAAGTCAGGGCTGGGTTCCTGTCATCTTCAGAGGTGCTGCAATTTCACACCTGTAGGTGGGATGTTAACTCCCTCAAACCTGATGGGATGCAGAGCAAATGTTTGTAGTGATTGAGGAAAAGCACTCCTGGGAAGTCAGTCCCACTTGGAGCAAACGCTTTCTCCCAGCTCAGAACAACTGCTAGCTCTTCAGCCTCCAGGTGATTCCACTTTAAATGCCAGCTAAACCACAGTTCAGGAAAATTGAAGTCTTAATAGAAGATGAGTCATCTCTAAAGAACTTATGCATTTCAAGAAGCAATTTGAAGTATACAGCAGGCTGTGTTAGACTCCAAACTACAGTCAAAATTAATGGAGAGCTCTTCAGCTTCCAGGAGTGTTCACTTGCCCAGATTGCTCTTCAGCAAAAACAATTGCTTAAAATATTTCTCATAATAGTCAACATGTTGTAAAGCAATATTTCTCCCAGTAATTGTAGTGTTCCTTGTTACGGTTGGTCTAAGACTTGGTCTTCCCTATCCTTTGCCAATACAATGCCTTTGAGGTGAGAGCCTAAAGAGGCTTTGAGTGCAGCTGGTGACACCAACCACGGTCCTGAAAAGACAAGTCTGAACAGCAAGCTGGTCTTACAAAACTCTCTGTTCCTTGACTTTGTTTTGTTTTCCGGCAGCAGTCATTGCTGCTTAGAAATGGTTTTGCCAAAGCACTCTGCTTATCATAACTTGTGAGTGTATGGGTATGGCTGTGGCACCCTGCAGTGACAGTTCTGTTGGCTTCCACCCTCACTACACTTGACACTTCAAAAAGACATCCAGTCCCTGATAAGTCTGTAATGATATTGTTACAGCTTGTTTGTCCCCTGATGAGGCTGCTAAATTAGGTTATGATAACTTCTGCAGTTTGGCTGGTAATAGCAAGTGTGCAGTGTGGGTGCTGGATCTGAGCTAGGGGAGTGTTGAGAAAGAGTATTTCCACTTTCACAGTTTAAAACAAAAGTAGTACTGTTGACACAAAAGAAAAGCAACATTTCCAGCATCATTCTTCAGGCATTATAATTCATAAAGCTGGTCCTATTCATATTTTCTGCCTCTTCTCAAAATAAAACAATCCAAAACTGTTCTGAGGCTGGTGTGACCCTTTTTCAGACTTTAGATTTGTAGAGCAAGCACAAGCTCTTGCCACGAGAGCTCCATCATATTCTAGGCACGGCTGCACTTGGGGCCGCTTCCACTGACAAGTGACATTACAGGTCATTTGCCTTCAGTTTCTTTGGTGCCTGTTGCATGCCATTTCTAGGCTGAAAAAATCTGTTCAAGAATTCAGGACAAAAAAAAAATCAATTCACAGTGCTCTGTCTCCGTGCATTTTGGTAGAGAATTGTATTTAATATCAGATGTCTGAAAACTCAGGTGCTTGCTCTTTCTGCACTTGGTATTATTGATGGCAAAAGAGAATCTCAAGAAATAGAATAAATTGGGAATTGCATTTCAGTGCAACTAATAAATGTTTAAGTGGGGAAATCCCAGTGTTCCAGACTTTGTGTGTAAAGTCAAGTCTGATTCCCATCATCTGCATCTTCTTGGGAAATAGGTGACATCCTTTGGAAATGAGCAGTTGTTACAAGAACATGATCTTTAGGGGTAAACTGAAAAGCCCCAGATGTTTCTGGTGTCTGGCTCTCACTTTTTTGGCTTTGGTCTTGCTCAGTACAGCATCCTGGGTGCTTTGTTTTAAGCAACAACATTGGAATCAAAGGTGACATTCATTGTACTCAGCTTATTGACTTTTATTTGTTGAAATACCAAAACACTGAGGAGGAAAAAGTTACTTTATAGGGGCAAGTTTATAAATAAATACAGATGGGGAGGAAGGAGAGAGAGGAAGAAACACTAGAAGTGCATGTGCTTCAATACCATGCCTTCTTTACTGGAGCCAGCCAAAGTTTTGGTGCCAGAAGTACACTAAAGAGACGTTTAGTGAAGAGTCCAGGGCACTGCGGAAGAGGTGCTGTATTAACTGAGACACTCAATGGAGTCTGCCTTGTCTTTCCTCACGATGGGGTGGTTTTGTGCAGGTATTTGGACTGTGTGACAAAGCAGAAGCTGATGCACCAGGTCCTGCAGAGCTGCCAATCAAAGTCACTGACACAGATGCAGCATGAGAGAGAAGTAAAATGCAACTCAAAATAAACGGGTTCTTTTTTAAATTAACATTCTTGTACAGATACAGCTGCCCTAGCTGATTCCTCCGTGGGCTTTTAGGAGGTCTGGGAAGCTTCCCTGCCTGACAGGGCTTCATTGAGCCTTTATTTCTGTGATTTGGTTTCTGAACTTTGTTTTTCAGTGACACAAGCTAGTGTTTCTGTGGCTTTATTGCTTTTTAGTTAGAAAAGCCACTTTGGACTTGACTCTGTGTGTGTGGTTGTCACATACCACTGTAGATTGTCCTGTTTCTATCAACTTAGATCTGCTGCAGATTACTGGAGGGATGGGACAATCTGGGGGAAAAAAAAAAACTTTTTGTAAACTTCACTTCTTTTTAATATAGACCTTTTATGGCTCTCTCTCATTCTTCATGAGATACATATGTATATCAGCTATAACACACTGTCAGCGAACAGTGGTTTTCAATCAAAAAGACTGTCAGTGAAGCTGATTCACTAACAAGAAAGCTGTCAAGCTGTGACAGCTGCTGTCTTTGGAAGCCCAAACAATCTGTTCAGTGCTAACTCTGACTTATGCTTCCATTTATTATACACTAGTAATGAGTTCTGCCCTCAGAAATATCATTTTGGTGACTACACCTAGGTACTTGTATGTGTGTAGAATACATCAAATCAGATCCAAGGTGTATGAGGTAAGTTTTCTGGGAAAAAAAAAGTTCTACTGCTGTCTTTCAAACTACTTTTTTGAATCCAAAATCCAGTCTCAGGATATACTTTATTTTCACAGCCAAGCATGGATCTAGAGAATGCATTACTATTATAAGCGGAGAAAGAGTATAACTCCTTTCTCCCACCCCCGCCACATTGTGCTGAAAAATGGCATATGACCTGAAGCACAACAGTAGTATCTACAGAAATGAGTAAAGAAATTTACCATTATGGGAATGGTTCTGATGCCTAATAATCCCAGGATCTCGGAGACCACACAGCTTCAGCCCAGAGGAGGAACTGAGGAACTGGGCTGATGCTGCTGTGCAGAGGCAAGTGACACTGTCCAAATTGTCAACCATTCTAAAAGAATAATAATAATCATAAAGAAAAAGCACCTTGACAGTCTCCTTAAGCAATCTCTTCTGGCAATAACTTAGCAGACTCAAATCTCTCTTGCTTCAGTTTTGATTATTTCTTGCTTGTCCCATAAAGGAGATAGAGAAGAGCTGATCCCTTTTATTCTTCTGCCTTGCATGTTTAGTGAGGCAATGCGTGTCTAGTAAATCACCTTTTCCAGCTCTGCTGCTCCCAATTCCTTCTGCTTTTCTGAACTTGGTGCTTCAGCTGACACCATGCTAGTGCCCCAAAAAGCAGGTGGTTTGCATTAGATAAGGCATCTGTTGAGCATCAATGGGAGGTACCAACCTCTCTCCCAATGCGGTATGTTTTCAGCTGTCCCCATCTCAGAGGAAGGGAAGGCTGGTCACCTGCAAACCATCAGCATTGGAAACAGAGAGCAGACAAACAAAGCTGACCTGACAGTAGGTAGAAAACAGCCTCCTACAAGGCAATGGTTGTTTCAAGTCATCAGATAAGAATAATACGTTTCATCAAAGATTTATGTAAAACAAACAATAATGGAACTGTCACTTCTGAGAACTTAGCAAAGCTGGACATGGTCCTGAGGACCAAGGCCTCCAGTGCCAGTCATTCAGAGGGAACTGGCATGTCTCCAGTGCCCCGACACATATGCCGGAGTTGTAACAAGATATGTTTGCACCTGGGAGATAACCTCAGAGGGTTAGCAGCTACCATGGATTCAGCAACAGCAAATCATGCTGTCTCAGTAATTCCCAGCTCTTGCTGGGGAAGGCAGGAGATGTCATGTGTAGAATCGTCATTGAACGGCTCCTTTGCCAGGCAAAAGGGATGTGGGGCTCCAGGTCACTTTTTCCCTTTAATAGTGATAATGTACCTATGGCATGATTTCCCATTGCCCTTGGGGTCTCCTGCCTGCCTTATCTGCCAATTTTCTTTCGCTCACTAGACCTGCTCTGATGGAACTGGAGCAGGTCTCTTGCTGCTTTTCTGACCTATGCTGAGATATTTTGCGTTTTTGTTCCAAACATTCTTTCCTTGGAAAGTTACCAAGTGTAATTCACTTTCTCCTCAGCTTTACTGCCAAAAGATCTACTTAGTAATTCCTGGAATTTGTTGAAGTCCATTGCTTTTATCCTCTTTTGAAGGAGAGAAACAGCAAAGTAAATGCGCTCATGTTTGTTAGCACTGAGGTTCTCGGCCAACTCTTCCTTCTGGATTGACGTAAGATGCATGAAAGCATCCCCTTTCTTCCTAATCTTTCCTAGTACCGCTCTGGCATGGCTATACTCATTTTTCCCTTTCACATCCACACAGATCTTTGAGAAAAAGAACTCCAGCAAAGTGCAAGGGCACAGTAATTCTGTGAAAGCTTTTCCAGTAGAAGTTGCTGAAGGAGGGAGGTTTCCTTGAGTGAGCAACTGGGGGGACAGCTGATGAGGCTGGCTCAGGTGGGAGGCCTAGCTCCCCCAGGCAGACACAACAGCACTCCATCCTTCTTTCCTCCATAACCTGCCATGTTGGTACTCCCGTGCCATGTGGAAACATCTCCTTCCCAAGCTAGCCCTGGTCCTCCAGCCTTGCCCTGAGATGTGCATTTGCTCCTGTGCATGGAGCACAGTGATATTTAACATCAAGCTTGTGTGGAGTAGGTTATCTCTATCTTTCCCTTTACTGAAGCTTCACAATTGTTAGCTGAGGAGACACTGCCCTGCCTTCCAGAACAAAGCTCTCCATGGCTGAGCTTTCCTCACTGCCTGCCTGGGACAGTGTAGTCCCTCTCAACATACAGAGAAGTGTAACAATAGAGTGAATACAAAAGTAGAAGGAAAATGAGACCAAGTGCACAACATGTGGGAAAAGCTAACCCCAGCCATTCCTGAGATGCTTTCTCCTGGGGCAGATGCTGTCTTGAATTTCAGAGAAATGCCCACCTGCTTGCAGTGCCCTAGCCAGCAGATGAGTTAAAGGGGTCATGCTCTGCTGTGCATTTCTCAGGCTCTGCCTGTTCTCTAGCAGACCTGCACTCTGTCCTCAGTGGCTGCTACCTACAAGTGCTGCAGTGCCTGGATGTCCCCTATAGCCCAAACATGCTTTCCCCCTCTCTACTGACTGCCTGAAGCACAATGTCAGGACTCAGAAGTTGCGCCTCGCAGTCTCCCTACATACCCCACCAAAAGTTTCAAACACTTTTCTCATAGATCCTTTTCAAGTACTTAAAAAAATTTCAGTAGTTCTGCTGAGTCCTGTCAATACTATGTTTTATGCCTAAAGACATGAAAGTTTGTTCTTTCAACTCGAGAAATTACAGAATCTCTGCCATTCTTTGCTGATGAGAAAGTATCGATGACAACTTATCCGTCAAATTACAGCAGTAAGAGCAGTAGCACATAAACAGGGATTATGTGACAAAAGCTGCCTCTGTTATACTGGTGCTCTTTCAAGTTGTGGGGGTTTTTTATTCTCTTTTTGTTTTGAAATCTGTGAAAGTCTCTTTTATTGCAGATCTTTCTGGGTCTCATTCAAAGCCGACTGAAGTCAATATAAAGACTTCGACTTCAGTTAAATTTCAATCAAGTTGCACTGGCCAATGAAAGATTAAAGCCAGCTCCACCATATCAAACACAGCCAAACACTGAACATTTATATCCCTATTTATGTTTTGTGCATCTGTTCGTTCTAAATTACTAAGTCTTGTATGCAAATGCAGAGTTTGTTTCATGCTTGTTCCTCTTGGTTTCCATTCCACCTGCAAAAGGGGGGAGCAGAATGCTGTTGGGCATATGCAAGATGTTCCCAACCCAGTTGCTTAGATGTATGTTTTGAGGTCCCTAACTGCAGGGCATGCACCAAGATGAGGTTTTTGTTCATATTGTGAGTTTATATATGGTAGCAAGACTTTTTCTATCAAATGAGCCATTTGCAAAAAAGATGGAGAGTTGCTGCCCAGATGGATTGTGGATTCTCCTTCTCTCTAGACATTCAAACCCACCTGGATGAGTTCCTGTGTAACCTAGTCTAGGTAGTCCTGCTCTGGTAGGGGGATTGAACTGGATGAGCTTTCCAGATCCCTTCCAACCCTTAAGATTCTGTGATTCTGTGTGATTTTGTAGCTGGGCTTCATGTCAGAGGCTAAAGAGTTGACAGTGCAGGGGGTTGTTTTTCCCTGGGTCTGTGACTGAAGAGTTATGTGATGCTGTCAGTGCTCACACAGAAATATTTGTGTGTGTGGTAGACGTGGGGAGCCCAGACTGCCTACCCCAGGGACACAGATTGAATTCTTGAGGGTGCCTGGAGCTGTCTGTCCTGCTGTTGCCATCACCTGCAGCGTGAGTTGCTCAAGGAGAGGGTTTCTGTTCCCAGGCCAGAGCAGCTCTTTTATTAGGGGATAAAAATACATCTGCAGAGCTATCTTAAAGGGAACACGATTAGGAAAAAAAAACTTTGTTGGAAAACAGAAGGATTAAATAGATGAAGCAGTAAGATAAATCTGATGGACAGAAAAACAAAGCAGTCCTTCCACTTGCACGCTAACTGACATTTTATTACATAGCTCCCTAGAGATCTTTATTTTGCTGGTTTGAGGAGATTTTGTTAAGTTTTTCCTCTCCTTGCTTGTCACTCAAATACTTGCAAAGCACATTAAGAATTCCTGTTTCCTGGCCTGTTATTTATTAAGTATTATTTTGTGTTGCTGACTTTTTTTTCCTCCACTTAACAATTACTTGCAGATTTTAAGCTTTCCTCTTGACTTCACACTGGGAGATTTAATACTCAAAAGCATAAATGGCACAGCAGCCAGTCGTTTTGCTGGTCTGTCACAATGCAATCCATTAGATGGAGCTGAGGGAGATGCACATTTGCAGGACCCTCTGATGCACTCCACGACGCGCCGAGTCACACACAGTGAACGCTCGGCAACCCACTCGTTCCCTGGCACTTAGCGCAAGGTATTTACACAATTATCTAATTAATCGGCATTTAAAGTATAATTTTAAGTTAAATCCTGAGTAGGGAAAGGGAAAAGCACAGAAGAGGTGCTGTGTTATATCTAGAAATGCAGGAGCTGAACTCAATTCTCACTAGTACTTTTTATGCCTGTGTATAAAATCTATGCACATGCACACACCAAGATCCCACTGAATTCGGTGGGTTTGGGGAAGGCATCAAGAGAAAGTGAAAAAAAAAGTAAGCTTATTAGTTGGGATTGTTAAAGGCATGATATGTCTCAAATGTGGAGAAGTTGCTGCTATAAGGAGACATTTGTTAAACCACTCCATTAATTTGGGGCGGCAGCTCTGAATGGGTTAGAAAAATGACGTAATCTAGGTTATTGGAAGACCTTGTTAGTCATGTGAAGTGCAAGAAGTGCTGTTTCACTTGTAATGATTTGTCACTTCATTGGTAAAACGACATGCATGAGTGTATAAATCTGTATAAAAATTAACACATTTGAAAACTGCTCATATCTATTTTTCTGAGGCTGAAAACAGACCTCAGAAAACTGTTGTCTTACCTGAAGGTCTTTATCTTGACACTCTGCAGAGCAATTTCAGTAACAAAAGACCATGTGAGGATGCAGAATTAAAAGCTGATGAAAACTGGAGAAACAGAAGACTTTTTTTTGACCTTTACAATCAATGCCACCAAAAAAATGTTATTTTAATCAGACAATATGGTTAATCACAAAGGTGAAATTGGAAGTTGCCAGCCCTGAATGCTAGTGTAAAAGTTAATACATTCAGCTCATCTTCATTACACACATGCTAGTTATACTAATTTACTGTCCATACCAAATCTTTATAAGCATTGTAATTAAATATAAAATGCACATTAGAATTGTAATGAGTAATTAGGGCAACATAACTAATATGCATAAAAGTCCCAAAGCTCATTAAAATGTTAAAAGATGAAACCTATTCTAGCTGGAGGGGGGGGGGGGTTGCACACTTTCTGTGCCTGCCTGAATGCCAGTGTGTCATGTGCATTGTCTGAACTGCTCCTTTAAACACTTAAAATCAAAATGAAAATATTTGGGTAGCAGAAGCAGATTCAGCAGCACTTTGCATCGTTTCTGGATGGAACATAAGTTGTAAAATTTGGTTTCCCAGCAGAAACGCCTGACTCGTGAACATGTTGGTGATATCAGATGAGCAGGAGCCAAGCAGAGAGTAATTATAGAGCTCTTTTAGCTCAGGAGTGGGAGACAAAGATGATGGTTTTCATGTCTTTATCATTAACCCACTGGGAGAGAGAATGCAGTGTGAGTCCTCAGCATCATCACTTGAGACTTCAATAAGTGTATTTATTGAAACTTCTATTGTGCACTAAAATGAAAGAGGATGTACTCACATCAGAATGTATGTACTTGATGTGGCACTTATCCACCCTGAAATCCCCAACCCCCCCCCCCAAAGTTGCCCAGCCATCGGGTCACACCTACGTGACCCCCATGAGATGCTCCCAAGCCCCTAGTGAGCAGATGGGCATCCTGTATCGGCTCTGCTGCTGTTGGCTCTGGCCCTCCTCACTCAGATCCTCTTGTGCCAAATCCCACGTCTGGGGTTACACAAATATGTATGTCCTGGGAAAAATGAATACATATTTTGGGTGAGGAGCAGCCTTGCCTCCTGAGCCATCTCCCACAGGGATGAAAGGGTGTCACTAAAACACCAGTTGAGCCAAGTATCTGAGCACCCCCTTGAAAAAGCCTTCCCAGCAAAGCACTTACACCTCTTTGAGCCATTGATGTTAAGTTCCAGTAATTTATTTTCAAGCCAGAAATGAAGCATTCATTTGAAGTGCTTTGCTCCACAGGGATGAACTGTGGGAGAGGAATGAAGAAGGATCCACCATAGGGAGAGTAAACCTACGAATATGAGTCACAAAAGCCCAGGACTGCTGACAGATATATATATATTTTTTTTTTTTTTTTTTTTTGCTATGTATAACCACTGTTTAGGAGAGATAAAAATGACAAACACATTTAAATTATTAGTCTTGCACAGGGTTTTCTTGTTAACATCACTGTTACATTTTACTGCAGCCTTTTCTGTCAGACCACTAAATTTTAAATTGTATTCTCCCCCTTGAGAGCTCTCAGTGGCTGTCACCCTCTTCCTTGTTCCTCTAGGCTCTTCCAGGTAAACAGTTTCACTCTTTACTAATGTTCTGTACCTCTCAGACTAGGTGTTATTGTCTTGTTATTTATGTATGATTATTTATAAGTGCTCTGCACACACAGAGTAGCATGCCTGTGTCTCTGCAACCAGCATCTCTTCCCATGGAACTTGGGGAGGGGGCGACTTTTGGTTATGGAGGTTGCAGGGTTTGAGGGAGGGCTTGGCGGAGAGTCACCTGCCTCATGCCTCCCTTCAGGCTCAGATTCTTTTGTGTTGACTCCTTAAACAAAATTTTTCTTGGTTTTCCACTGCTTTTCCCAGCTGTAATCACTTCATTTAAAATTTCTTAAGGCTCCTCTTCACCACTTTAGACTCTCACCAGGTCCATTTGTATCTCTCCCCTGCCTTCTATCACCCACTCTGGGTTTTTCCTGGCATCTTTTTGATCAATCAGCAGAATGGGGCAGGCTTGCATCAGCAATGATACTGAACGATTTTCTGTAATACTTCAAATCCTCATTATTAAACTTCTGAATGAAAACATTTTCCTAGATGGCGTATATTTATCCTTGCTATTGATTCCCCCGGCAGCTGTACATAGCTGATGGCAGCGGCGGCGGGGGTTACCTGCTGCAATGTGGGCAGCGATGCTGGACTTGTGGGGAGTGCTGCTGGGGTTGAGCAGGATCCCCCTCAGTCATTTCAGCAGATTAGATCCCCTGAGTCTCCCCACAGAGAGGGGAGCACACTGCAAGACCCCCTGTGCTGCTAAGAACACGCTATAAAAGGATGCCAGCAGAGGGTTGGCAAGTTTATAGGCAATACAAAGGAAAATAAATCAAGCTGTGAAGAGATGCAGGAGAGGCTAATGAGGTGGAAGTGACCAGGCAGGGATAATCAGTGTCACAAAATGCAGAGTGCTGTCACAGGGCTGGAGCAATGGGATGGGGAACCAGCAGTGCCTCTGTTTCAGGGATTCTCTATATTCCTGAGGTGCAGCCTGGGAGGAGAAATGTTGGTGTTTTCTATGTGTTCATGATAAGCTCTCCCCAGCACCTGCTGGTCAGCCCCAGCAGGAGGCAGTGGGGTTGTTATCCCCCACTCCTCTCTCTTCACAGGTACCTTGTCTGGTCCTGCACATCCCCACTGCAGTGGCAGCCCAGGGCTCAAATACAGTGCTCACCAAGACACCAACGTGATAGCAGTGAAGGCAGAACTGAATCTAGTGAGCTCTTGTTAGCATAAAAAATTAGATTTTCTCTCACTAAACCATATGTATTTAGATCAATGTAGTGTTCCTTAGGATGGTTATAGCCTCGAAATTTTTACAGAGGAAAAAACACATGCAGCCACAGCAGTATAAACTGCTGACGAGTGCAGCAACCGACAGCAACAAGATCAGCTTGTGAATATTTGCTCAGAAACAAGCCTTTTCTGATTACACAGAAGCACAGTTTAACAATATATCAAATAGTGGAGACCTGAGAGTGTCTTTCCTTCTGTTTGTCTCTTTCCAAAACAAACCTCGGCAGCCAGTGCAGCGGCTGTTTAGGTATGGTATTTCATCTGGAGCTACTCATTCTTCCACACTGAAGGGAGCAGTAGGGTCTGATGAGATTTTGGCTCAGCACATCACTACTCAGTGCACTGGAAATGTGCTTGTGTCGCATAATTTGTCTTTATACTAAAAACAAGAAAATAACTTGACAATGAAAAACCTGAGAGAACGATGACTCTAAACTACCTTTGGTTGGTTTTCACACTGCTATTAACCAGGGATTTCCTGGAGCAGACAATATTGATTTTGGTTTTTATTCTGAACAAACAGAAGCTGGAACCCTTCTGAATGGAGATGTAAGAAAACTTCCTTTTCCGAAGTTTTCCAGTATTTTCTAAGCAAAACTGTGCCTCACCTGCCAGCAAAGCCTGGAATCATGATTTCTAGCTGGGATCCAGCTGGCATCCCCTTCCCAGCTGCACCAGGAGCGTGGTGCCTGGGGCTCCTACCTGGAACAGCATTGTCAAGCTGTGCTTTTTTTACAGATGGTTTCATCTTAAAATTTATTACCAATGATGTTGTGGGCTTGTTTAAAAAGCCAACCAAACAACACCAAAAAAATCCTTCAAAACACCAAGCAGAGACGAGCAGGCCACACCGAGGAGCATGAGGGTTGTACTTAACAGAAGAAACCCTTTCTCCCCATCTCGGGCCTTTGCTGGTCAATTCTTTGTTCTTTCTGTGTGGCCCATGAGAATTCAATATTGTCAGTGTAATGTGCACACAGAGTGTGGCATGTTAATTTCAAACTCAGGTTTTCTGCTAATAATCTCACCTACAAATATTTTTCACTCCATTTGAATAACCTGGAAAAAAATATTTGCCTCTTATTACAAAGCTTTCCAAGGATCCAGTGCACAGTGATATGGAGAAGGGACGGATAAGGCACTGTTTTCTGTTGTTCAGGGGATTGCAAATCCTGTGAAAAGCATGGAGTGATCATGGCTCTTGTCTTACATAGGACAAAACCCACAGTCACTGGTAAGATGTGCAATTGGGCTGCTGCCACAGAAACCTCAAGGGGCAACAGCTGAAGAAACACTGCATTAAGTCAGCAGTGGTGGGATGTCATCAGGTGTGGGAAAGCATCACATGCTGAGCAATGTCCCTCTTCCCCTTGGCAGCATCTCCCTGGTAGTACTGCATTTCATGTTGGGCACACTGTGGGTAAACTGCAGGACTTCCAGGCACCAAAAAAAAGCCACACACAGCTTTTGGGCAATGGGATGTCTGAAATGAGGGAATGAATGACTTTATTTTAGACTGATTTTTTTCAGGTAAATGAGGACTGAGAGAATAAGCACACAAGCTTTAATTGGTCAAAGCTTTCTTTAAAGAGAAGCCTGGACCTTCTCTTCATATCACCAGGGACAACTATTGTTAATAGCTTAAAACTGCAGCAAGACACATGCCTGTAGTTGCATGGAATGGTCTATCATGACCACTGGGGTTGGGCTGGTCCCACTCTGGCCAGGCACATGGACCAGGTCCCTCAGCAATGCAGAACCACAGCATCAGGCAGGCATGAGTGAACTGGAACCAGTGGTCTGGGGTCAGTGCCCTGCAGCTGGGGGACCCAGGATCTGCCGTGTTTAGGTCAGCAATTCCCCGGAGCTTTGCAGCACACCTGGACCTGCTGCAAACACACCAGCCATGTGTGAATTAATGATGGTGGAGTCTCCTTGAGTTCTGCTGTAGTGTCTATGTCCCTGCCTGTGGGGTGAACTTGCGTGGTGTGTGTCCAGCTGGAGGGAAGCAGGGGGAATACTGGCAGACAGTCCCTGGCTGCAGAGCAGGTGGAAATCTGTGAGAGGTAGACTTGCTCTCAGTCTCATTCCAGCTTTTGGCAACCTGCACTGATTATGTGCCTATGCAACAGACTCTCCCTTCCTTCCACCATTCAGGTGATGTTTCTATATGGTCAATCTCATGCAAGTTTTGCTTTTGCATGATTTGTCCTGGACATTTTAGTTGTTCTTCTCCTGAATGCTTCATAAGTACAAGAGGATCCATGAGCTTTGTGGTGGTCTGAATATGTGCTAATACTGTGTGGAGCTCTAGGAGCAAAGGCAAAGTGTGTCGAGCTTACAGCTCTTCATGCAATCAGAATCACTCAAAGTTATTTTGTCAAAATCTTTGCTGCACAGACTGCTTCATTTTGCAGGCAGGAGTCAGCTTTGTGTGTCCCAGCTGCTTTTATGGAGTAATGAAAAATATCTGATAGGTGGGGTTTTTTCAGTGCAGGTGATGGAGAAGTGGTTGTGCAAATTGGTTATACTCTATTATGCACTTGAAATTTCAGTGTTACAGGTTGGAAGTTAATGATTTTATAGATTGGTTTCAAGTAATCACTGGAAAGAGAAAGTTTAAGGCACAGGGTATGTTTGCTGACTGTGGGAAATTTTGGTCTGTCTGTCTGCCAGACTGAAGCTACAACTTGAATGATGGGTGAGAGAGTACCAGTTCTCTGTTTAATTCATCTCATTTTGCTAAACATCAAGAACTTGTGCTCAAGTGCTAAGGGTGTGTGTTTGCTATGACAGCTGCATTGCTATGGCATGTCCTACACATCTGGATATACAGCCATCGCTGGTGTTGGTGAGGCCTAGGGTGAGATGAGGTGTGTGACGGAGCTGGGAACCTGTTGTCCTTCTGATGGCTCGCAGATCTGGTGCTTTGTTCATTGTGGCTGGGTCCTGTAAAAGATTATGACCTCTTACTGCGGCATGCCGAGTGACAGGTGAGGTGATACAAGCAGCAGATGAGAGGCAACCAGCATTTCACATGTACATAAACACCTTCAAGCAACATCTGGAAAATTGCTTGGGAGAAAATAAACAGGTTTTTATTTATAAGTTCCATGGTTTGGTTTATATAGTGCTTTTACAATGCACATAAATTATGGTTTAAAACCAGAAAACATAAAGGAAATTCCAGGGAGAAGGCAGTTGTTCTGCCTTTCCTTTGGTAATCTCTTTCCTGAAGAATTTGTTATATTTTATTTTCAGCTTACTTTTTGCCTTTTGTTGACAAGTGGAAAAACTCCCAGTCACTTTTTATCTTTATTTGTACCTGCAGTTCTAAGCTTTAAGTGGTGTTGTTATTTGCAATGTGTACTATTTAAATAGACAAAATGTATTTACCGAAACAAATCTGTTATCTGGTGTAAGACTGGCACAGCCGTGCTGTTGTGTGGGATGTACAGTGGCCTCATCACTGCGAAGGTAAGTTGGTTCTTTCAATACCCAAAACAAGATGGCAGAGGCCGCCTGAGCCTATGGGGTTCTGGGGCATTTGCAGAAGACCTGATGCAAAAGAGAAGTGATGCTGGTCATGTTCCCTTTGCTTCGGACCCCGTGGAGCAGGAGCTGTGGTTCCCCTCCGTAACTTGCAGTGGGGAGTTCCTCTCCCTGCCGAGGGACCACACAGCCTCTCAGCTGACACCACTGCTGAGGCCACTTCTGCTTTTTTTCCCTTTCTGGAGTTCTCTTCATGTCTCAGATGTGTGTGGTTTTTACACCAGATACACAGAATATATGTCAGAGTCTGCTGTGTGGGATAGTTTTTGCACTGCTGCAAGCAAACGTGGTTGCATGCGAATCACACTGGAAAGGATGCACCAGCCTGGGCATGACGTAGAGTGCACTGAGAGGAGCAGCGTCAAGCAGTCCTGTGGATCCATGTGCAAATATCCATTTTACAATTCTTTTTTTTCAGTTGCCCCCACAATTCAGGAACTTAAATCCAGCGGTGTGATGCTTGGAGGGAACGGACTGATACGTTGCGAAGGTGCAGGAGTTCCTGCCCCGGTCTTTGAGTGGTACAAAGGAGAGAGGAAGTAAGTAGCTGGAGCTCACGCTGCTGGGGATGCTGCCCGCCCGCGGGCCTGGGGGCAGGAGACCACTTGGGCTGGGTTTGGCCCCTGTGATGACAAGTTCAGCAGGCTGAGCTGGAGTTCACACAGAGCTTTAACCAGCAGGTGCTTGGAAGCGTCAGCTACCGGCAGCACTGGTTTTGGGGCAGCCCCCAGGTTTCCTCACGGTCACAGTTTCTGTGCTCAGAAATGAGATGTGAGCAGGCTGTCCGTGGCTGGACTGTAACAGTGGTAATTCCAGTAGTGATCATTCCAAACATGCTTTAGTTGTTACAGCCTTTTAAGTATAATACCCACAAAGGCACTGAAAAAGTTTGCTGAAAGGATTTCCTATGTTTTTTTAAATCCATCTTTGTGAGTTTCCTACTGAGGGCTGAGGGGGTGGGAAGACTGGTTCACCAACAAGACTTTCAAACCTTATGGATTGGTTTTCATACCTTAATCTTTATGAGGTTTCACTCAGTTGTGCCATTAGTGCTCTAGACCGTGGGTTTGTAGCTCACAGGTTGTACAGAGCTGCTGCATGTCAACATGTTAACAGTCCAAGAGAGGGTCAGGGGAGTGCTCCTTGCTCAAACCCTAAAAGCTGTACATATGCTGTGGGGTTCTTTACACAGTCAGCTTCGCATTCAAGTTAGTGCTATGTAATGATAACAGGCATCTCTGCAGAGTCATCTTTGATTTAAAAAGCAGCTCATTATGCAAGTAGATAGTTTTCTTTTTTGAGTAGGAAAAATTGCTTTAGAGCTCTAAGGTTACCTAAGAGCTTGTTTCTGATGAGTTTGCATATTGGTGCAAAACCAAGTGTTTATTGTCTATAAACACCTTTTATCTGCTGGAATTTCCTGGCTTCCAAGTGCTGGGTTTCTCAGCTCAAGCATCCCATTAAACCTGGGAGCTGACATGAGAATATTAATGACCGTTTTTCATGGAAAGCCATCTGTCAGCTCATTGCTCACTGGCCAGCTGCTCCCCTTCAGGAGCATTTGCTGCTCATCTTCCTCTGTGAGTTGTCAGAGCAGTCTCCTAATTATTGCACTTTGACCATATCCCAAAGCATTCTCTAAAACAATGTAATTGATCTTTATTAGATATAAACAGGCTATGTGTGCATAAGTTTGGGGGGACTTGCAGCAGAGCCAAATGTTGTGTAGAAAGTATTGTACCTCATGCTTTAGCACTCTGGGTTCAATTGGACATTTCCAGAATAATAATCACCTTTCTGTTTATAACATTGACCAGCTACTTTCTTTCATGAGCACATTCAGTGCCATGGCAGCAGCGAGACTAAGTAGAACATATCAGAACACCAAAGTTGTGCCTTCTCTTTCCTGTTTCCATTGGTGTATCACCCGAGGTTGGCTGTAATCTGAAAGAAATGTACTGCCCTTATTGCTCCAATATTAAGCTAAATCTAAGGGTCCATCTTTTGTTGTTAGGCTGTTGTTAACAGCTGTGCTAGACATATATGACTACAAAGGTAGGGATCTCGGAATCTCTTCCACTTGCAGGAAAGAGAAAAAAGCATAAGCATTGTTTTTTTTTCCTCCAGTACATATCCTTTCCCTCTTGATGATGGAAAGCCAGCACAGAATGAGTCTTGGACAGCTCAGTTGTTGTTTCAGTGCAGAACTGTGCAGTGCAGTCAGATCTCATAGGCAGTTCAGAGTGGCACGCACATTATCCTGCAGATACTTTGCAGATATAGTACAGGACTAAATTTACACACTGGGAGTGCACACTCTGCTTTATTTTCTGCAAACAGAATAGAGAGAATCTCAAATTCTTTGGGTAGTTTTGGATTGGGACTTTTTTTTTCATAGATTTGGACGGACTGTTGAATAGTTGAACAGGGAGAGTTAGGTCTGAAATCCTAAGTATATGTTCAGTGCCTGGAACAACCCTTTTGGATCTGTAAACTGTACTGTTGTTACTTAGATTAATGTAAATGCAAACCCACAGTTTCCAGACTCCAGGGATCGTGTCTTCATAAAATAGCCATTAAAACTAAACATAAAAGCAGTCACAGACTACATCCAGCTAAAAATACTGGTCCTTGAGGTAGAGAGCTTGCAGGACTAATTCTCCGTAATCACCGAGCTCACAGGAGCTGTTAGGCATTAACTCTCCACAAGTGCTGGCACACGAGGGTGCTTTGCATCTCTCTTCTATGGCCAGGTGCATGGGTGAAGAGCCCAAAGCCCTGGGAGCTGTCATCCACAGGAGGCTGGGTGGCTCTCCAGGGCAGGGAGCAGCTGAGGAAAGCTGAGGAGTGGTCTCACAGACAAGTTTCACACCATTTCACACTTTATCTGTCAAAAGCGGGGCCCTGAATCCCATACAGGAGCTGTCAAGTGGCTGTGCAGACCCTGAGCTGAAGATATCCTGAGACAGGGAGCTGGGAAGAGATGGGAAATTTATGAGGAAAGTTAGTAAAAGCATCTTAAGATTATAAAAGTGTGTAGCTTCTAAAACTGTACAAAGATTTGGGTTCCAACTGAAACGATTCTGTGTTTCTGTGATTCCCTGTGGAGAAGAGAATGGCTTCACCATGCTGACTCCCAAAATCACAGCCCTTCAAGCATGCGGTGTTAGAGAGTTAACCCAGAAACTACATCTCAGACATTAAACAGCCACAGCAAGGAAGCCCAAAAGTCACCTATTGAAAAATACTAATTCCCTTTTCCTTGACAAAGCAAACAAGACTTATATTTGAAATGGCAAAACTCATTGTAGCAGCTCAATAACGTGAAGGTATTCAAATATGAAACTAAAGGCAGGTACCCCTTGGGGCCAGCACTGATGCATGAGCTGCTTTGGATGCACAGGCATAGTCTCTGCCATAAGAAGGAGATCGCTCCTCCCTTTATAACTAGTGGAGAAATGTGTAGGGTGGCTGCACACAACTTGAAATGCCATTCCAGCCTGAGAAGTAACTTGGTAAAATGCAGACAAGTGCTGAGGGCTGTGCTCAGTCAATGAGCTGAGCAGAGCAGTACACAGGAGTAATTAATTTAAAAGTAAAAGCATCTGGTTCTTCCAACTGTAAATGAAAAAACCCTCAGAACTGCTGAGTTTATGCTAACTAATGCTGACTCCTCAGCCCTTAATGATGTGGGTTATTGATATGCATATCTATCTGGTTCCATTTACTTTCCTTTCCAATTCTGGCCCCAAGTGTCAGCTACTTCCTAGCAGGGGCACTGAAGGAAGGTGTTGCTATCCAGGCTCTTTTGGCAGGAGTGGTGGGAGAGGAAGGAGTCTGAGCTGACACCCACTGAGTCTCTCCTTTTAGCAGCCTGAGGAAGGCAGCAGATTACAGCAAGCAGACAAAGTTAGGGTTTTTATATGAATGCTGGAGTGTTTGGGACAGCAGAAACCCCAACACCTTGTTGTTTTCTGAGCAAAAAAAAAGTTAAACTGCACAACTGTAAAATAGAGATGCTGCACTTCAAAATGCAGTTACTGGCCAAAAGGATGGAGGGGGCTTGGAAACAGCTGGGAGGAATAAGCTGCAGGTGGAAGCAGAGCTATGACTCCAGTACCTCTAGCCTCTGTGGGATCAGGGACAGGGGAGGTTCAGATCCCAAAAGGCATAGGGAAGGGATGATGGCCATGGCTGCAGCTCACGCTC
Organism: Urocolius indicus; assembly: GCA_013401255.1. NCBI lineage: Eukaryota > Metazoa > Chordata > Aves > Coliiformes > Coliidae > Urocolius > Urocolius indicus. Next base: position 53,149 of record WBNH01001135.1, read on the forward strand.
TCCCTGTGGGGTAAGGGGCATCCTGAGGAAAACACCTGAGTTAGGGTTGAAGCAAGTAACTGGAAAGTACCTGCCTGCCCCTCATCCCATAGCACCATGGGCACAGCCTCAGTTCTTGCTGTGCTGGTAAGCTCTGAGCACCATGTGCTGTCACAGGGGCCTCATAATAGGGAGTGTGTTGGAGTTGGGGAGGCTCTTGGGTTTTTCCTGCAGGAGAGGTAGAAAGAGGAGGGACAGGCATTGTCAGTTTTAGGAGAGCATCCATGCGCATGGGTTGAAAGGACAAACTTCTGCCTTTCTAAAGTCTGGAGAAAAGATGAATCTTCTAACTGCAGTGTTCACCTCAAATCAGGCATTTCCATCCCATTTTTTAAATATTTCTCCCAAATCCACTTGTGTCCATGAGACGGTGCACAGGGCAGGTCAGAATTCCTTCATAACATGAGAGAACACCCTTGTATGTGCAGCAGCATTTGATGGGAACTGAGAAGCTCATGTAATGATGGGCAACGTTCAATCCACAATATGCAGCAGGTGGACTTGAAATGCTTTTATACAGAACACTAAAAGTTTGCATTTATTCCCAGGATATAAGACCTTATTTTCAATTTATCAAACAAAAACTGTATACTTGATCTGGAACTCTGCTCCTTATGCAAAATGTAAGGAATTATGAGTAATCACCTAACAAGTATTTTAATAACATGATCACCCTTCTCATCTCCTTCTTTGATCAGATATGGCTTTCAGCAACATTTAAATTGCTCACCTTTCTTTGCTCTGGTACGGTAGTGGTGCTTCTGACATGGCTCTGGAAGCAACTCTCAAAAGACCTGCTCCATTCCTGTGAAAGCTGGGGTGAAACATTCAAAGCCATGGAAACAGAGCCGAGTAAAAAGAGCCCTGCTTGGGCTTTTCACTACAACTTGTTATCAGGTTCCTGCTCAGGTTGCTGTCTCATAATGCAGAGCTGCTGTAGCAAATCTGTCCTAATTGCAATTCTGATTTGTAGCTGTAGAGGCCCATGAAATAAACTGTGGTCACTTTGATGGCTACCTGATCTTCATTTGCCATCAGCTGTAGGTGTGTAAGGACATAAGCAATCTCCAGAGTCTGAAAAAAAACACTCTCTGAAAGACTTACCACAATAACTTTCACCGCAAATAGGTTATATAAGTTTTCCTTTAGGTTTGCCTGATTTAAAGTGTAGGTTTATACCTTACCCTGTGGCCAGGCAGGCAGGGCTCTGCATGCCAGTCTTTACTGTGATTCAACTGTAGGATACACAGGCAGAAACTTCTCCTCAACATTCTACAGCTCCAGCATTGCCCATGGACTCTCCAATGTGCTGCTTTTGTCATTTTGCTTGATAAGACTACATGGGCAGCTTGCAAAGAGCTTTACTGTGCTATCAGTTATGGCTGTGAAAGAAAGAAAGAAAATAAAAGAAAGGAATTTATTGCTTATGGTATATGAGTCACAGAAGTTTTCTTTTTGCTTTCTAGACTGATCAATGGTCAACAAGGGATTACTATTAAAAACTATAGTACAAGATCACTTCTTACTGTTACCAATGTGACAGAAGAGCATTTTGGCAACTATACATGTGTCGCTGCCAACAAGCTAGGGACGACCAATGCCAGCCTGCCTCTCAACCGTAAGTAATGCAGACATGTGGCAAATGTTCATGGTTGTTTGTTTCCACATACATGGATTCAAAAACCAGAAAAGAGCAGTATGCTTCCCCCCCACCCCCGCGATTTCTTCAGAAGGCTTATAAATACCACTGGGCTCTGCAGTACAACGCATCTAGTTGTTTATTCTGTGCTGCAGAAGGGTTTCGATTCTGAAAGAGTTGACAAATACTGGGGATATCAATGAGTTGTTAATCTACAAAAAGCTAGTAACTAAACCCAACCCGCGTGTTGGTATACAGAATGAGCAAGACCAATTCTTCCTGCTCAGAATTGCAATAGTGGCTAGCTGAGGCATCGCTGTGAATAGAAGCACTTTTCCAACTAGTTTCAAGAAATATACTGAGCTGAATGTATGCCAGAGCCCTGCTCACAGGTCGGTTTGTCAGTCGTCGGCCTCTGGTACAGAGCAGTTGTGAGTGACTTGAAGTTAAACCTTTTGGAAAAGACAATAAGCGCTGTGACAGGCAAAGTGAAGCTTTGAGGTTTTTAGCGTGAAGGTTACCTAAAATGAGCCTCAAATGTCAGCTTGAAAGATATTTTTATCTTTGAATTTGTACTATTTCACATTTGTTGGCTATCTAACCATCTGTTAGTGGCATCCAAAGATGTTTGTAGTTGCTAATCTGTTCTAACAGTGTTGAAACCAAAAGGCAAAACTTAGATTATATCCTACAGGCATTTCTCTACAGAAAGATATTCCTCATTGAGTGGAAACACAGACTTCCAGTTGCTTAAATCCTGTGGTTACTGTCTTCTAGCCGTGAATCTTTCTTCTGAATGTGCTTCCTCTATGATATGTGTTGTTGGGTATTCAAAATTACTGCAGAAGAGATGTAACAAGCAGAAAATATAATGAAACCTTTCCTACTGTTTTACTTAATGCTTGAGAAATCATTAACGAAGTAGAAAAAGCATAGTGCTTATTTTAAACAGAAAATGCAAGAAGTGCAAACAAAGGGATATGATGCCACAAGCAGGTAGTATTTGGTGCATTTGCAATTCAGAGGAGCTAAAACAAAGGCTCTGTTTTGTTTTGAACAGAGCAGGACTGAATCTGTCTCTTCATTGCTGCCAGGATTTTATCTGTTTTAAATTGTTGAGGTACTGTGCAGCCACCCTTAAAAAGCACTTTGAGATTCAGAGGTTAAGAATGTCATATGAGTACCAAATATATGGTTATAAATCATAAAAACTGACGTTTGCCATTGTGGAAGAGATGGGATGTATGAAGCAAACACTGAAATCTGTGTCTGATCCTGACCTCACAGAATGAAACACAGGGGTGATGTTAGCTCAGCTCAGAGCTTTGTCTGAAAGACCAGGATGAAATGTCTTATTTTATACTATTATTTCTTTTCTTTCTTTTTTTTTTTTAACTTAGTCAAAACACGGGGAGATTTCCAAAGGATTTCACTTGGGAATGAAGGTTGTTTGGTGGACTTTTTTCCTTGCTCATAGTTTGCATTGACGTGACCTAGGAAGAATATCACTGTAAAAAAAACACAACAAACCCTCACAGGGCAGCAACCTATGAAGTATGGCCTCCTTAATCCTTCAGAGATCATTTTCTCTCTTGAAATGCTACTTACATTTTATTTTGTTGGCAATGGTAGCTGAACATATGTGCTGGTTCAGGTACATGTGGGAGAAGTGATGGCAGTTAATGATTGGTTGCAACATTTGATAGTCAAATGTAGGGTTAAGTAGATCATCATGTAACTTGACAAATGTTAAAAATTAGATGCTGATGTCTTATTTCAACATGTATTTCAAGCTGTCCATTGCACTGCTGCAATGAAGCCTTAGGTACAGAACAGCACCAAGAGCAAAGCTGCAAGTACTATTTGCAGTTCGGGAGCCCCGCTACTCCCTGATGCAACCACTACAGCTGCACAAAGACCCAGAGCCTGTGGCAATATGCAACCAAAACAGCTGCAGGAAGGTACAGGGGTTCTGCCAAAACGCAACCAGAGCAGCTGCCCAAAGACACAGACATTCTGCCCGAATGCTGCCACAATGTGCAGCTATGCAGGAATGCATCAGATCTGAGCACAGACACTGGGAGGTCCTGGCACCTTGCACAACATCACCAAGGAGTTGATAATTGGCCGCTTCTGCCTGCTACTGGGTTGGGTTATTTTTTTAAGAAGCATTTGTACAGCAGAGTTAGAAAATCTGTGCTTTCTGTCTTTGCACGTCCCTGTATCCTACATAAATGACATCGTAGCTGTGCCCAGCTGGGAGCTTTTCTCAGGGACAGAGCGAAGCGTGGTCTGTTTTGTCAGTGTCTGCATCCTATGCAGGTATAAAGCTCAAGGATACCAGAAAAAGGATTATTTCTGCTACTACGGTGAGGGCTCTGGCACTTGATCTGTAAAGTTAACCTTGAGTTAATAGAAAGTCATAAAGCGGGTGAAGGGATGTCAGGACAAGGTAAGAGCTGACTTTGTGTGGCTGCGACGTGGACTGTGCAAAGGAGACAATAGATTAATGGAGCTGTACCTTGATGGTGTCTGCGAGGTGGATGGGGCAGGAAGAGAACTTGTCTGGGGTATGGCTGCTCACCCATGGCTAGAGGACACTCTCATCACTGCTGTGAGCTGAGGATGCTCAGCAGAACATCACCCAGAGCCATGTCTGTCCCAGGGACAGATAGCCTCACCTCACACCTGTGGAGTTATGAACACCCCAGATCCCACAAACATAACAGAATTCATCACACCCCTGACTGCAGAGTTGTTGGCCCATGGCTCAGATCTAGCCATTAATAATAAATTCAGCAGCTGTAGAATTAGAAAGCCTGAGCCTTGCAGGAAAAATATAGAGAAGAAGCGTACTCATTTATTTCCCACTAAATAAATAACGACTGGCAAATTGCTAATTATTCATGGCTGAGTCCACTGTATTATCCAAATGTGTTGATTTTTGTGGGTAACCTTATGAAATACGTGACCCTCCCAGAGCACTCTCATGAGCGCTCTGTGTTGGACAGTCCCATCCTGCCATCTATGGGCCTAATGGATCAGATCAGATGCTTAGCACTGCCTACACTGGCTTTTCTCAGAATTTCTGGTACTTAAGAAAAAGAGGAATGTAGTCTTTTGCTGTAAGTAAAGCATGGGTTTACTGATTTAGTGTGTACCCAGGGTAAGAGGTTCCATCCTCGGGGGAGAGGAGCCAACAGGGAATGGAACAGTTCTCTTATTAGAGATTCAGATTTTGCTTTTTATTTTAGCACAAACTTAATTGAAGTCAAAACACATTTTCCTACAAATGAATTTGCAAGGCTGTAGTGAGGACAGTGAGTTACCATTCACTATTGACACCACAGTAGGGTTATTCAGCTGGTTTTCTCAAGCAGCCAAAACTGAGATGGTCTCTATCAGCAGCAACATCCTTACCGAGCTGTCTCCTGTCCCTGTGCTCTCCAGATACCCGAGCCACAGCTGGGAGTGGATTTCTTGCTTTCTCTTAGCAAAGCTGAGCTGAAGCAGCAGGTTTGTGCTACCTTTCATTGATGAGGACAGTGGTAGAGCTGTTTCTCAGCCCCTGCTCCCCTCTGTGAGATGTGAGCTGAGTTGCTGCGACCACAAGCCCTTGGTGACCTGCTGGTGAGATCTGGGCCAGACATGGCACTGGAGACCCAGGCTGTGTACATCAGGTTGTAAGGTGCGTTATTTCAGTCTCCCAGCTTGGTCAGGGCTGTAGCACCAACTCCATGCCTCTGCAAGCCCAGCAGGCACAACTGTCCTCATCTCCTTTGCCTAAGCATTTATCAAATTAGGCCAGGAAACCGAGAGGCTTTTGAAATCCCACATTTTGATTCTCTATGTAGATTTAATCTATACATCCATAGAAGCTATAAATCTACTTAAGGGAATGTTCATAGAAGCATTAAATTCACTGTTCCATGTGCGATGTCTGTGTGTCCCCTGAGGATATGCCATCCACTAAAGTCTGGATTCGTGTAAGCCACTGCCTTGCAGAAGATGAAAGTAACCATTATTTCTCTAATAGATAGGTGTGTGTTTATTCTTAAGTAAAGGCATTCTTTCTGTTTTCTAAAGACCCCCTCTTATACATTCCCAAGTGTTTTTAGGAATGCTGTTAACACCACATCTGCTGAGTTGTACTTAAGACAATTTGCAGCACAAAGCAAGAATCCCTGTCTATTGCTAAGAGCTGTAGAATAAGTTCCTTCCTTGGAGTATCTGATAACATGATCCACAGGTGTTGCTGGTGTTCAGGTTTACACAGAAAGCTCAGATATGTTGTCATTAATTATTCAAAAACATAAATAATTGTGAAGAGCTGCATAAAAGGTCAGTGGTGGACACTTGGAAGAAGAAGGAGCATGGCAAGGTGTGTGAGAGATGTGATAGTATTTTCTGTGATAATTTAATCACTGCTGCTAAACAGAGCTACTTTATTGAATAAGCACCCAACTGTGAATTTACGGTTAGTGCAACACGCTTGTAATCTTGTCTCAAATATTTCTACAAGCCAGGGATGCGCCGGACCGTGCCCTCAATTTATATGTCTTGATTGCATTGTGTACTGGTTCCTATGTAGAGATTTCTAATTATACTACTGTGCTAATATTTTTATTCCATTGGTTTCATGTCTGAAATGTGGGGAAAAAATAGTATTTTCAAAAAAAAACGTAGATAAACTAGTTGCAAACAGCCCATAACATGTAATAATATGCATGTTCCTCAGTGGCACCACGCATAGTTGGTGTAGCATTGGCTACACCTACTGGGACATCACAGACCCAGAGGTATTGAGCATATCTGCAGTATAATGACCTTGCTGTGATATGTCTCCTAAATGAGACAGACAACCATTTTCATGGTCATCTCCTGCTGAGCCAAGTCATCAAAGAAAAACCAGGCTTAAGGGGACTTCAGAGATTACCTCGGTCGTCTGAGCAAGGGCCAGCTGACAATGCCAGTGGCTGTTGCTGGCAACCATTGGACTTGCTCCCTGTGATCCATAGTGACCCATCACAGGGTATAGACGTGCTTCTTTCCTGCATTAGCAACTGTTCCTTCATATTTAAACTAAATATTTTCTTACTGCAGCTGAAGCTGCAGCTGCACCCATCATAGTCACTGCAGGAGGAAAAGAAAGCACCATTTCTCAGAAGTGTGAAGAAATGAGAGCTGGGCCTAGGTAGGGAAGGGCGGTGCCATGGCAAAATAATTGGCTTCAAGACATTGTTCAAGATCAGCATTTGTTATTCTACCTGGAATAAAAGTCTCCTGATGTGGACAAGATTTGAGCTGCATGGTTGACCTTGCTCCCCTCTGCCTGACACTGACCCTGGGATATCCCATTAAGGTTTTCCCTGTTACCCAGCCTGTGCCTGGGCCCTGCAAGACTGATGCTGCTGCAGGGCTCTTTATGACCAGCAATTTATATAGCTTTTAGTTATCATGCAAAGACTGCCTGGGTCATCTTCTGGTCATACAGTTTACTGTCATAGTTAAACTCAGCAGCTGAGCACATATTTTGACTGAGAAATCATATTTTAGTGTATTTGGACATGTGACAGGTTTCTCCTAGGTCTTAGCTTCATATCTTTGCCTGGCCTACCAAATTTGACATTTCCAGAAAGAAATATACTGTCCAGGGAAATTCCCTTTATGCTTACAGTTTCAACTCTTGTCCAATTACCTACAAAAGATTTTACTGTTTTATCTCTCAAATACTGGCCTGCAAAGCAAATAAAACTTAGATTGCATAGTCCTGTGTCAGGCAGCCTGATCTGCACCCAAAAAACAAAAACGTGCAGAGATGTATCTATATGCATATAAAAATGTAAATGAAAATCCCTGTATTCATTAGGAGTCTATTCAAAGACCAGTGCAGTCAGTCAAAGGACATTTATTAATTTAATAAGGCTTGGATCAAGCCCAAAGTCTCTTGTACACATCACTGTGCAGAAAACTGGTGCCATGGTCCTGGTTTTTGATTGGAGGCATCCTTTTCACTCCTGCTCCTCAGAGTGCAGCCATTGCCTTGATCTGCTCATCCAGCTCCTACTGAGCCTGCAGAAAATGCCTCTTCTTTCGTGTCTCAGGAGAGGTGGTGGACAGAGAACAGATCTGAAATCCATTCTGGGAACTTTCATGTTGTTTGAAAAGGGATGGTGACTTGTCTGAGCCATCACGCTTTCCTATGGCTTCTGACTGTCTGCAAGGGACATCCAGGTCCACAGCTGGAGGGTTTCATGCTATATCTTTTATAAAGCCAAGCCAAACCTTTGTGTGGTGCATTGTTCCATCTGAAAGCACATTAAGTCTGTGCTCTACCTCTTCTAGTTACAGGCTGGAGGAGATTCTCTTCTCTATTTTTTCCCCTGTGTGTGTGCTCTGTCTTCACTGATGAAGTTTCTGGTTTAAATCCTTGGTTTTGCTTACCAAGTCTATGTTGGCCTAATACGACCAACTGCTACAGAAGAGGTGATCCATCATGGAAAGGACCTTTCCTGGAGATGGAGACTGGGACAGACACCCGGCTCCCGATCAGCATGTTGAAATTCACGGAATCGGAGAATCAAGGTTGTAAATCTGGGAGCCAGTTCCTCAGAGACTTTTCTCACAGATTAAGGTATTCACTCAAGGCTTTTTAATTGAGTAATCACATTCCCAGTGGAAAACAACTCTCTGAAAACTTTCAAACATCCCCAATGGGATTCATGGGCAAGGTAAAAAGCTTCCTTCTCTCTCCATTCTCACGTAGAGTGAAATGCAGGCATGCAGTGCAGCTGAACAACACACAAGTAGAACAGAGTTTTCTTTATATCCCAAATACACCTAGGGGACTAATTTCATAAGATACTGCTGAGACAAGGAGCCTGGCAGAATTTAAAAACTCAGCACCTTAAATTCATGTATTCATACAGAATAAGATAAATGGCCAAATCTTCCATTTATGTAAGTCACAATAATTCTGTTAGATGGAAGGTTTGAGATCTCTCCATATGGATGCCAACTGCTGCTCCAGGTTACAATTACTGAGGGTTAAGGAGAAATTTTCTCCAAATCCATTTTCCTGCTTGTGCTTTATTCTGAATTATACAGCAATCGGTGACTGAAATGGGATGAGGTAGAAATAACCCACCTGAGCAAAGCCAATAACATGTGCTTCTCCTTGACATTTAGAAGAAACTTTAAAAGCCCAAGAGAGTGCCTGTGTTTGATGGGAAAAAGCAAAAAAAAACCCCTCAAAAAACCTCAACCCCACAGTCTTTGCAATGGATCCTTGCAGAAGCTGCCTTTGTGTTATGTTTTGTTACATTTGTGTTTATATCCTCAAGTTATGTGGTTATAACTATAACTAACAACGTTTAGTCACATTTTCTTACTAAATTGGGTAAATCAGGGAGGTGGAAGCATGTCTAGCAGCATGTCTGAATGTTCATCTTGAGGATCAGTTAATTACAGCGATTAAAATATTCAAGGTCATTTGGTGGAACTTATTTACAGCAAGTAACTGAAAGCAGTGGCTACCCATACCCCAATCAGGGTGAGGACCACCAGTGGTCAGAGCACTTCCAGAATTTGTTGCTTTTCAAGGGGTAGAAAACCTTGAAGTGAAACAACTTTTCAGAAAAAAAAATGAAAGTCCATAGAATACCATGTGTAATATATGGGATGAAAACCAGAAGTGCTGTAATGGAAAAACATATATAGATCCTATGGTCTGACAAGGGAGGCAGACTTCAGCCATGGTCTCAGAAGTTTTGCAGGATGGAAGGGGAGGTTCATAAACAGGTGAGAGGAAACAAAGGGCGAAAAAAAGTTGCCTTGTCAAGAGAGTAAATGTGATTATTGTCTGTCTACTAAAGGAAAGGAAGCTTATTAAAATAATTGCTAGTCTAGAGAAGGCGTATTAGGAAGTTTTCTCATAAAACAAGCCCAAGAGAGCTTTCACTTACAGTAATTGGTGGCAAATTTTAGCCAGTATTGAGCTCCTCAGCTCAGGAGGGACAGAGGGCTTCTGGAGGGGTTCCAGTGCAGGGCCACCGAGATGATCAGGGGATTGGAACATCTTTCATACGAGGAAAGACTGCGGGATCTGGGGCTGTTTAGTCTGGAGGAGACTGAGAGGGGATCTTATTAACATTTATAAATACCTAAATGGTAGGTGTCAGGAGGTTAGGACATCCTACTGTAGATAGCAACAGGACAAGGGGTAATGGGATAAAGCTGCAACACAAAAAGTTCCATTGAAATACAAGAAAAAGGTATTTACTGTAAGGGTGAGGGAGCCCTGGCACAGGCTGCCCAGAGGGGTTGTGGAGTCTCTTTTCTTGAAGGTCTTCAAGACTTGCCTGGACATGTTCCTGTGTGATCTGATCTAGGTGAACCTGCTTCTGCAGGGGGGTTGGACTTTGATGATCTCTAGAGGTCCCTTCCAACCCTACCATTCTATGATTTATGCAAAGTACTTCTTCATTAAAATATTAAGTGTAGAACTTATTTTCATAACAGGATGTTGAGACTGAAGCTCATGGGGTGGTAAAAGGAATTGGCCTTTGAATTTTGCTGAAATTCATAGAGTAGAACATTATAGATTTTAAACTCGAGACTTTAGTATTTCAGCGAATAGTCCAACAGGTTGGAAACTGCCTGAACTGAGAGAACTTGCTAAATAAATTCTAGGTTATTTAACAAAAGGAGTTGATTGAAACCAAACAATTTTTATCTGAGGAGAGTATGTACTTCTGTCATGTCAAGTGTCCTCTAATTTAGAGATTACTGAGAAAAATAGAGACAGAGAATGGTCTCCACAGCTTCTGTTTACATTTTCCGGAGAAGTGCTACATGTTTCTAAGCATCTGAACAGTTTGTGAAGTGAAGAAAATGAGAAAGAAAAATAAATTAATTTCTTTTTGGCTGCAAGAAAGTTAAAAATAGATTCAGAGGTTTAAAATCAAGGGCTTTTTCAGGGAGCTCACGATATAAGTGGTAACTAACCTCTGTTCTGAATCACATATGTAACAAAATGCGGAGATATTTCAATAAGCATCCAAAATAGACAACTCAGTATTATCCTCACTTTTGCCCACAGGGTTGTATGTTGAGGTTTTGATTGGATTTTAAATAAAAAAATTGAGTATAAAAGCTCACTCTTCTCAGGGCTTTTCCAGACCTCAGGCAAAAAACATTAGCATCAGATGCTTAGATATTGCTTGCAGTATTAGAAATGCTCAGTGAAAAAAAAACAACTTGTGATGAATTCTTCAGAAATGTACTTTTTTTTTTCCCCAAACTCATCACAAGTAATGATGCTTTGAAGCACCTGCAACAGTAATCTGAATGTGGTATCTGAATCTTACCATGTGGTAAGATGCTGTTACTGTTAGGAAGTTGAACATCTTTTTACAGACCAACGTACAGGAAGAGGTTTAGAACAGGAACTGTTTATTCAAAGACAAAGCCAGGAACTCAAACATTTACATTCAGTTTATATACTCAGTTAAAGTACAGTTCCAAGAAAAATAATAAAACGTTTAAATTACTGGGAATGTGAGGAAGAAAGAAACAAATCTCAGGAAGTAACCACCCCATAAACTGAGGCACACAGCAGGTCCAACAGCGATGTACAGCCTTTATTTATTTAGCTAATAAAACGTGTATCTGGTACCAGCCCTTTTTTCTATGCCGATGCTGCTTCTGAGCTTCCCAGAGTGCCACAAGTGTGTAAGAAAATGTCTGTGGGACTGGAGAACTAACTCTGGGGTGAGGATGCAACAAAGTTTTATCAAAATAGATAGGGATTTTATATGTTTTTAAAACTACAATTTTACAACTCAAAGTGTGCATTTCTTCACCTTTCTTCTTCACCTAGAGTTGAGTTCACAAACCAGATTCCTGCTGATACCAGAGCAGTATATTGTACAACGTATGTCTGGTTTAAAATAGCACTTTTAAATGAATGACTAAGCGGCTGGCATTTTTAAGCAAATATGTGCTTTTTTTTGCAACACAACAATATGCTTTCCCTGGGTGCAGGTTTCCAAATTAGGAGACAATGTGGAAAAAAAAAACAGAATTAGAATTTCCCTGTGCTGCTTGTCATCATCCTGTCTGCATTTCAGTATGTCACCCACCAGAAATGAACGTGTATGAATTTGTCATGTGTAAATCCAGGCTGAGAGAGAAGGATTTCTAACCCTTACAACAGTAGAGTTCTGCAGCAGTCTTCAACAAAGAGTGATGGGGCAAGCAGCTGAAATTATTTCAGCAATGAAGCTTAGTGAGTTTATCAAAGGGATTTGTCCTCAGCATTGAAGAAATGAACCAAGAGCCTCAAGTCTTCTCCATACAAGTAAAGAAAGAATTAAAGAAGGTGCATATAAATAATATAATATTTATATTTATATACCTTCTTTAATTCTTATATAACTATAAATATAAAATTCCCTTTCTGCTGTTCCAATGAACACCTTACTGTAAAGCTAATCCAACCGCACCTCACCCAGGGATTTGGTGGTGGTTTGATTTTATTATCCTGTTTGACAAGTGGGGTGTGTGGTTGGCATTAATGAAAACAATTGGCCAGAGTGTAACCCTACCTAAGGTCCTCTTTCTAGCAACTCATGCTTCTAGATGTTTTTTATTGTTTTGCATTTAAGAAAATAAGTCCTTCTTGCAGGTAAAATTTCTTTCATTTTACATTTATTAGAAGTAGCCAGTTTGTTGTTTGTGTTATTAAAGCAATGACAGGACAATGCAGAAAGGGTCAGCATAAGGAAGGAGTGCTGGAGGAGTTGAGGCCAGTCCAGGGTTATTTCAGTCCTAAGTTTAGTTGGATTTGGTATCCAGAAGAACAAAGATGATATTTCTATTTCCAGAAGTAATATGTTCAGTTCTGACATGCTAATACTGTGTTTATAATATGCTACTGATAGTTCATCTGTGCAACGGGACTCTAAGCTGTAGTATGACATTTACCTGAGCAGGTGGTACTGATTCTGCACTTGCAACAGCAGCAGAAAAGCCTCTGCCCTTGTTTAGAAACCATCCTTGTTTCAGGTATAATCTTCTCTGACTTGTAGCTTTCTGTGGATCTCTTGGAAAGTTTGAAGCCAAAGCTTAATATGCTCCTTCTTACACTCTGGATAGAGATGTGCAGCCATAACTCCAGCTTAATTAAGTCTCCTTTTACAGAAATTGTAGCTTTTTTTTATGAATTTCATCATGACATTGGCATACTTCACCATGTAATTTATAGAGATTTGTAATGATTCATTTGATAGGCATTGTCTGTGGATTTCTGTTCATCAGGGATCAGCAGAGCTATAATTATGCAGTAATTATTAAATAACTTATTCACAAATTGCTATGCCAGTGAAAGCAAATATCAGAGCAGCTGAACAGCATCTAGTTCTCTTCTAGGTGTTGTGTACATACGAGAGTTTCAAAGATGGGGAGGCTTACTCTGAACATAGTCACAATGCATAGATCAGGCAAGAATGTTTGTAAATGAGAAAGAAGCTTTTATACTGGGAAAAGTTGTCTATGCCTGTATTCCTAGAGCTGGAAGCAGCAGGAGAAGACTTTCACACAGGTATCCATACAGGAGGTTAACCTGGAGGTGGTTAGGTCAGGAACCCAGGTTCTCCCTGGTCAGGAGAAGCATCTCTGTGGGCTGACCCAGGGTGTGATGGACTCTGATAGGCAGTACTTGTGCAATCAATCTATCATGTACAACTGTTATCAGTTTCTTTAGGGACTTGAAGTTGATACAAGCACTTCCCAGTCAGCTACCTGTGTCCAAGCTGCTGCTCTGTTGTGACTCAGGCAGATTCCCTTGTTTTCTTCCTGTTTGCTAATAAACAGAGTGATATGTTGCCCAACTACCTGATGCTGTTCAGACTTTTCCTCAGCCCAAGTCAGCTCTGTGTGCCCCTGGGATGTGAGGGTCCTGGCTCCAAGTCACTGCTCTGAGTTGGTGAGAGGAGAGTGGGTAGAAACATAGTTCTTGTGTACCAGATCTTGCATATACTTACTGCTGGACTCTCCCTGACTGACTTCATGTTGATAGTATTGGTTCAGCAGTTGTGGTCTGCTCTGGTGAACTATTTGCGTTAACCAAAGCATAAATGCGTGATGGCATCTGGGTTTGTGTGTGGCAGAGCAGTACCTCTGACTGCACCAGGACACTGTAAATGGCATTTCTAGCTTTATGGAAACAAAGAGCTTTAGCACAGAAGTACAATTTAGCATGACAAGATACTCTACAGGAAAACAGAACCAAAAAAAAAAAAAAAGGAAAAACCAGAATTACTGGTGGTGGTTTCAGAGCACAACATTTTATAGTGTTTGTAGCCCACAGATCTTTTCTATGGCCCAGATCAAATGTGCCTGTAACGAGGTCAAGTGTCTCTCTTCTAGATTGCATATGGCTTCCACTGTGTGCCAGAAAGATCACAAGCCTACCTGTCCTCAACATCCAGGTGAAGTGCAGTCAACCAGCTGGGCTGCAGGCTGTGTGGTAGAACAGAGTCTCCTGGAAGATTCCCCTGCACCCAGGCTGTCTTTATGGGAGTTGTGCATACTCAGATGTGGGAGAAAATTAACAAACATGCCCGTTATTGTGAACCTGGCAAAAGGATCCATTCAACAGTGTTAGCAGTGGCAGGCACGCTGCTGCACCCATGGGAGGGAGACACTGCCCTGGCACGTGGCCTTATTGCACCTCTGATGTATATTTTGCGTTGTTGACTCCCAGAAATACAGCAGCAGCCACGCAGATTTAAAAAATGACCTCTGAGAACAAGGAGATCATTACTGGAAGTCAGAGCACTGCTAATCTTATGTTTTTGAGTGGCAAAAATGCTAAAAGATTTCCAGATCTACATTATTCATCAGCTTCCTATTTATACATATGAATGAAAGACCAAGCTAAAAGGATGCAGAATATTCTGCCACTTTTTCTTCATTTTGTTAGGGACTTAGCAGCATTAGATTTCCCCAGAAAAATCTCATATAGGAAAAAAGGACATTTTTTTAGGCTTCATAAAACTATAACTTGAACAAAGTTATAGTTGAACTTGAACAAATAAAATCATTGTGCTTCATGTGACTTCTGTGACGTTGACATAATCAGCATGTTGACAGGAAACAGAAATTCAATAGACTTCTCTGTTTTCACATGGCACCAGGAAAGGGATAGCCTCATGAGCAGCCTCATTAGTCTTTTGATGTCAACAGAAGTTCATATTGTGGGTAGCATCTCTGAAAAGGAGGTTGTCTGTCTGTCTGTCTTCTCAGGTGCTTTTGTCCATTTTGCAATTGAGTTGTGCTGTGCCGTTGTATGAACTTGGTGTAGAAAGCAAATTCTACAGGCTGGGAAGGAATGTTTGAGCCTTTAGAGATCACTTTCAGTAAACTACTGAAATGTTCCTTGTTTCCTTCCATGAGCAGAGCCATTCATTTTGCTGCATCAGTTTTCAGGAAAAAACATGCAATTTATTTTACAAATTTTCTCTTCCAAGAATGTCCATTGCTGGCTCCTGAGCCTTGATGGATCTTCCCCAGGTGTTAGAGTGTGCTATCTGCTCTCTGTGCCACGTTGAGAGGAGCATAGCAAGTTCTTACATTTATGGACTGGTGGGCAAACCCCTGTATGGGCATTGAAACGTGCAGACAGGTGACACAAGAACAGGTTAGCTTACGACAGGAAACATAGAATCATAGAATGATAGGGTTGGAAGGGTCCTTGAGAGATCATCCAGTCCAACCCTCCTGCCAGAAGCAGGTTAACCTAGATCAGGTCACACAGGAATGTGTCCAGGCAGGCCTCAAAGACTTCCAAGGAAGGAGACTCCACAACCCCTCTGGGCAGCCTGTGCCAGGGCTCCCTCACTCCACAATGAAATAGTTTTTTCTCATATTTAAATGGAACTCTGTGTGTTCCAGCTTCATCCCATCACCCCTTGTCCTGTTGCCAGCTACAATAGAAAAAAGGGATGCCCCAACTTCATAACACCCACCACTTAGATATTTGTAAATGTTCATAAGATCCCCCCTCAGTCTCCTCTTCTCCAGACTAAACAGCCCCAGGTCCCACAGCCTTTTCTCGTATGAAAGATGTTACAGTCTCCTGATCATCTTGGTGGCCCTGTGCTGGACTCTCTCCAGCAGTTCTCTGTTCCTCTTGAGCTGAGAAGCCCAGAATTGGACACAGGACTCCAGATGAGGCTTCACCAGGGCAGAGTAGAATCTCCCTTGACCTGCTGGCCGCACTCTTCTTGATGCATCCCAGGCTGCCATTGGCCTTCTTGGCTACAAGGGTACATTGCTGGCTGTGGTGGTTTAGTCCAATACCCACCCAGTCATAATATTACTCCCCATCCTAAACTGGGCAGGAGAGAGGGAGAGGAATATAACAAACTGCTTGCGAGTTGAGATAAGGGCGGAGAGACCACTTGTTAATTAACATCACGGGCAAAACAGACTCAACTTAGGGAGAAAAAGGTATGATTTAGTAAAGAGACAATAAAAGCAGGGAGATGAGAAATAAAACCACCTTAAAACACCTCCGCCCACCCCTCCCCTTCCCGGGACTCCCTTTCTTTCCCCCACAGAGGTGCAGGGGATGAGGAATGGGGGTTGCGGTCAGTTCATTACAGATGGACTTTGCCGCTGCTGCTTCTCA
>WBNH01001135.1:69587-102176 GCA_013401255.1 Urocolius indicus
GCTTCGAGTGGATCTGCTTCCCAGTGTCCTCCATGGGCTGCAGGGGGACAACCTGCTTCACCATGGGCCTCACCACTTATCACAGGGGAGCCTTCTTCTCAGTGCCTGGGCACCCTCCTCACCCTCCTTCTCCACTGACCTTGGTGTCTGTGGAGATGTTTTCACATTCTCTCTCCCTGTTGCTGCTGCAGTTCTGCAACTGTGCAATAACTTCTTCTGCTCAGATCTGTTATTCACAGAGGCATTACCTCTACCACTAATTGGCCAGGCCTGAGTCAGGTGCAAGGTGCAACTTAAAATTTACTGGCCCTAACCCTGTCAGCTACAGGGGAAGCTTCTGGCAACTCTCTTTGTTTAAAAAGACACTCCTTTAGCTCCCCTGCTACTGAAAAACCTGGCCCAGGCCAAAACCACTACACTGGCTCACATAATTTCCTGTACTCGATTGTGGTTAAAAGAACGACTTCTTCTCCCTTTGGGCCGACAGTCTGACAGTCCCTGAGAAACAGAGATGTTTCAGGAGTGCAGAGGAAGGGAATTTCATAAGTCATATTCTCAATACTGCTTTTCTGTTAAATCTTATAGGAAAAATATTGTTAAGCCCTGTGGCAGATTTCACACACAGGTCCTCAGCAGAGATTGCAAATTGCTTGTGCCTTTCATTTATTTTTCTCTTACTTTTGATACTACTCAGCAGCGTCTTGTAGCTGGATACACAGCACTGAGAGAAGCACTCTTTATTTTGGCATCAACATGCCCTCAGTTTGCCATTTTGACCAATGAAATCTGTAAAGCTTTCACTGTGCAAATTTACTTTTCAAAACTGAACATTTTCAATATTCAAATCTATTCAGATTTATTTTTGTTCCTTGAATTCATTGCACTTTTCCATTTCTTCCTGGTTTAGTGCTTGTAAATACTAGTGCAAAGGTCAACTGGTGAAGGGACTGTAAGCTAGAGGGAAGGTTTTTGTGATACTAAAGAAGCAGACTACAATGTGAAGGAGTGCTTTTGACAAAATACCTTTGCTCAGGATAAGTTTCCCTGATTTATTAATTTCCTCAAATCACAGGAATTGCTGTGATAGGTGAAGCCTTGAGCATATACCAATGTGTTATAAATGTGAAATTGTTGTGACAGTGAGGACAGAAACTATGTGCTCTTAGTGGCAAGAATAACAAATGTGTGTCCTGTATTTGAAATAGTATTTTTTTTCTTGTTGTGGTTCACAGCCCCACATTTAAATTGAATTTTAAAAGAAAAAATCATGCAATAAATTACTTCAACCTGTATAAAATAAGATTATTCACTCTGGACCTTCTTGAAAAGTAAATAAATGAAAACATTTTAGTAGATTTCAGAGTTCAAACAGTGGCTTAGTTTAGTGTGATTCTTTGTTTTTTTAGCCAGAAACTTGAATTCCATTAAAATGTTAAGTGAAACTTGAAGTTTATCCCATCCCTTGTTGTGTGTCAGCTGGGAAACACGTGGCCTGGTGCTCCACGGGAATGAATTTCAGTGAGTGGTCTGAGGACTTAACTCTCACTGGACTTCTTTTACAAGAGTATACTAAAAGATGTCATTAATGTGGTTTTCTGCAGGCTTGAAAGTATTTCAATATTCCTTGCAGAACTGCTGCTACCAAGCAAATCCAAAGCAGTGTCAGTGCAAAGCAGTGAAGATGGCTAAAGGATGGAGTAAACCCATCCTTCCTTGGACCTCGCAATTGCAGGTCTCAGATTCAAGGTTAAGAATTATTACCTTTTTATTGTCTCACAGAACTATTAAACACTTGTCATCCTGTAAGAAAAAGACAAACCACTTCAATAAAATAAACCGTTGTTAGGCAATTAAGGTGCAATAACTCAAACCTGTAAAAGAGCTCAAATTGGAGTTGCGAAATAGTCACAGCGAGTAGAAGACACATAATATATTAAGGTCGTGTCTCTCCCCAATCCACTTACACATTCCATCCAAAAGACTTTAAATATGCTTTTCCATTTAGCATTGTACTCAAACAGCCTCTGGCTTACCTAGGATTAAAGACCTTAATTTCAAAATAAATCATTAATCTTCAATGTAGCTGATAAAGCCCAGGGGAGATTAGATTAAATAAGTCTTGTTAATTATCAAAGGTCATAAATTAAAATAGTTATGAGGGAGTTTTTAATGAATTACTGCCTTTGTGTTCAATTGCCAGTTGTGTTTTGGACCAGTTATTGATTCCTCCAAAACATAGGAAGTCTAAATGTTATTACAGCCAAATCCAACAACTCTACTGATGCAGACTGAAATGAAAGATTATTTTTGTATTCCTCTATTATAAAATGCTCTCTGTATAATCTGTAAGCATGCTAGTTGGGCAGCAGCACGTTTTCATGCTTGCTCAGGTCTAGAAATTGCACTCTCATTAGATGTCACTGATACTGAATAAGCACCTGTCCCCATCCTATAATAAAAGATACCATAACTTTGTGCTTTCTCTTACACAGTGTATGTAAATGCCACGCTGTAGTAAACGTGACTTTCTCACTGTATTTTTTCAGATCATTTGGTTTTTTTGGGATTTTTAAACCAATTATAAATAGGGAAACTGTTTAGAATGTTGATGATTTAAATATATAGATTGCAAAATACCAGAAGAAAACCCTAGAACAATGTTAGGAAAAAAAAGAAATAGAATATTTGCCCCTGCTATGGACCTGTCAAATGAAGTGTGTGTCTGTACTTGACTGTGTGTCTGACTTATCAGCCTGCCTAAGAAAATACTATTGAGCAGAATGGATTTCTGTGCTTTTTGTGTGTGCCATATCCTAAAAGGATATTTCAGGAAAATGACATTTGAGGTAACGGCAACCCGAGTTTGTTCCAGTAGTCATATCACACTTGGGATAAAACAACCTGAAGGATGGCAGAAAGCAATGCTGAGGCCTACAGATATCAATTAAAGCATTTCATAGTTTCTGTTCACCACAGTTATTGTAGAGCAAGATAGACTTTCTGTCACTGTAATAGTGAATAATTCAGATAATTAAATTGAATCTCAGACTTGTATTGCTTTGTGTTCTCAAAAACAATTTGTGTGTGGCATATGGCTCTACTTGTGGTAGTAATGCTTTTAGTTTTTAAACTGGTATCCTCCTCAGAATATCAATTGCGCCAGCCAAAACAATTGCATTTTGGACCAGCTGTGGAGGGATGAAACAAGCTATCTCTGTTACAGAAAATTGAGTTCATAGCTTTAACTCAAGACTTCTGCCCCTGTGCTGGGCTTGTGTAGGGAGGGGCACCCCAGAGAACTGGGAGATAGCACCGTCATTTTTATACTGCTGAAAAATTATCCTTCCCTAATGGAACAAAATGGTCTTTATGGTGGCATTAGCACTCCCTGTGAGCCACAGGGCAGATGTTCTCCAGGTCCAGCACCAGCAGAAACTGGTCCCACAGCTGCAGCCAAGGGGCGTGGGGACACTGCTATGTGGGAATGGAACTGTTAAGCCTGTTCCCTGTCTTGATATGGAGCACCATTGGGCTGGTTCTATGTCAGTGAAAGTCTGTGGCTTGTGATTTGTGGTTTTCAAAGACCCTGATTTACAGCCTTTGTACACTGGGGTGAAAAAAACCCAAACATATATCTTAAATATTGTTAATATGAAATTAATTGCAATACTTAGAGCAGAACTATGCTCAGAAGTGGTGTCCACAGAGACATTTTGTTTTCTGTTACCTAGGAGGAGATAATTTTTTCAGGGGAAATACCATCTCCACAGACTTAAGGGTGCCAAGTGCAGAGTCCAGTGGCTTGACATGTCTTGTCATTTCAAATTTATTATTAGAAAAATTAGTAAATTAACTGCGTAAAATGCAGAGACAGAAACCAGCAGATGAAGACTGAGGGGTTTGGCAAGATACCAGAAATGGGAATGTTGTCAAAAGTTTTGTATTTTCTTTATAGATAAAAACCAGAAAGCTGACATGGGAACACAGGGGAAAGAAGCAGAACGGGAATAAATAATGAGCACTCTTCTTTGTGTTTGTGCCAGGACGAGGCACGGGAAAAAGAGAGAGGAGAAGGCAGGCATACATCTGGCATGGTTCCAGAGTCCTCCAAACTTAGGTTTTTTTGTACTTTCCCCATTACCTTTCCTTTCTTGCATTTAATAAATCTTGAATTAAAGCCCTGCCAGTATGTGAGGTATGGCTCCAAGAGGACTGTGTCTGAGACCTTCACCCTCAGCTCGGCCTGTGACCATGCTGCTGCTCTGCAAATAACAAACTAATTTGCAACACCAAAGAGATTTCAGTTACTACGTTTTCAGTAAACCCTGTGAGCAGTTTTTGGTTTTACCAAGTTTCTTTTCAGATAAATTTTGTCTTAAACCTGCAGTTTGGGAAATCCTACAGCATTTGCACATGCAGATTGGGGTTTTAGTAGTTTTTCTCTTCTTCCCCTTAATGGCAGACCCCTCTGTTATGAGACTACAACATTTTGTTACTGAAAGCATCACACACCAGTCTGAGATCTGTTACCTTTCTGAATTCCCATAGACTGCAGTTTAATCTTGAAATGGTTTGTGTAACTGAAGTAGTCAGTGACACAGGAGAAACTGTGCCACACAAAATCTTGATCGCAGGTGCCTTTGTGAGATGCCATAATGATTATTACACTGCGCTCTGCCTGTATGAGTTACTGTGCTCTGTCCTAAACGGCTGATGAACTCAAGTTTTCTACACAGGGGTAGAAGCCTCGATGCTGAACTTGAAACCCTTTTTATATTAAAGGCTGTCACCAGCCTTAATGGATTTTCAATTTCAAGTAAAAAAGTTGGAGCAATACAGTTCAAATTCTGTTTTATTTTAAAATTGTGATCTGGATTTGTCAGCAACAGTGGTGTTTTTGTCAAAATGTCAAAGAAATGTTTTGAAGATTGGAAACATTCACCTGTATTAGCAGCATTCTTAGCATCAGCAATTTGGCAAAGAAACTTCAGAACTTTTTGTCTGTGAAAAATGTTTGTTATTTCTCTTTCACATAACATTAACCTGAAAAGTAATTATAGGGGAGAAAATTGCAAAGTTGGACAAGAGTGGAGGGGAGTGTTAAGCTCTTGCCTGCACACCCTTTGTTGTCAGCTCGCTCATATTTTTTTTCATTAGTTTCTTGTTGTAGTCCAGATCTGGTCAATGATCTTTTGAGCCTGGTAATTTTCATTAGACCTTTGTTATTAAGAGTATTGAATGGTTACATTGAGATGGCAGCTTGTTTCTGTGCAAGGCTGATTGGGACTGGTGTTTCATTTTGCACAGCACTATTCAAAGCTAATAAAAAGGCACAGAATAATGAATTTTAAAGCAAAATCATAATGAAAAGCCCAGGTGATTGTTTCATGAGACTGAATGCTGGGGGATTGTGCTCTTCCCTTAACTTTTTCAGCTGTTTGTATTGTTTGCCTTGGGTGAAGTAAACATCTTCAGAATGTGTGTGCTCAATGTTTTTGAGAAGTATTTTCTTCTGGAAAGACTTCAATAACTAAAAAGATGTGCATTTTGTTAATTTCACTAAGGCACAAACCCATTACTTTAAAACATTCTTTGTTCAAAATCGTTACCTTGACATATATTGTTCACAGGAAATTACTTCAATAAAGTGAGCAAAGACCCCTTTCTCTAGCCAAGTTTCAGTAATGCCCAGTAGAAATGCTTTTGAACTTGAGAACTCCAGTAGTGACTTTGCCAAGGTGGCCGAGAAATGTATTTCTATGTTCAGAGAGTGATGGTCCTGATGATCTGTACTGGTGACAGGTGAATAAAGTAGCTGGGAAACGAAAGACACTGGTGTATCGTTCACAGGCACAAAAGTCTGTCTGTTGACTACGTTTGTCGCAGACCTGTGACGGCCGTCCCAACCTTTAATTACGGTTACTGTGTGTGTTGCATGACTGTTTGCTGTCTCATTCTGTATTTGTCTTCCATGTGTGATTAATGCCCAAATGTTCTCTTTTTTTTTTTTCCTTTTCCCTTTTTGTAGAAATTATTGAGCCTACTACCTCTAGTCCTGTCTCAAGCCCAGGTCAGTATCCACATACATTCACAAAGTATGTTTGGGTACTTTTTCTCAGGGACTCATAACTGATGCATTGCCATATCAATAACTGGAATTGATTACGGGCAGGTTTGTTGTGTTAGTGCTGGATTGTCTCCTTCCCGTCTTTGTGCATTCATTGGTTTGTCTTCTCTCCAGGCTTCATGTGTTGTCCTCTTCTTAAACTTCCCCTTCTGAGAACTCCCCTCCCTCCATCTCTGTTTCTCTCCCATTCATTCTCTGCCTCAGGGCAATGCAGTGGATGTGCAGAGGCCGATGCAGTTGTGTGGTGTCATTGCTGTGTTTTCTCTTTGTGGTGATCTGACTCTTCTCTGGTGTTGCTGTCAACGTGAACATTGGTGTGAGACTTACAAATATCTCGCTCTCTCATCACTGAATGACTCAGGATGGATCTAAGACCCTGTTATGAGGCCTTGCTCCTTTTAGGGTGCCAAAAGGTGTTCCTGGAGAGCTGAAGATCCTCCCCATGTGCTTGGCAGGCAGAAAGAGGTTCTGATTGTTCATGGTGACCCTCCATTTTCTCAGGAGTTGCCCATTGCTGCTCTCCAGCAGGACATTCTCAGCAGAGCTTGTCAGCCCAGGGCAGGCTTTGAAACGGGCTGTCCTTCTCAAACCTTGTGAAAGATGGCTTCAGGTCAGCCTGTGACAATAGTCCCAAGCTTTTCCCAGTGGGTTTGGAAGGGATGAGTTGTGAATGTCACGTACTGTGCTCTAGCTCCCATTGCTCTACATTAAACACCTTCCTCCCAGGATGCACCAGATCCAACAAGTTGATAGTATCCCCATGTGCATAATGTGGATGCTCAGGTCTCCTCCATGGAGGAGTCAGGAAAGCATTATCAGGATCATCTGGAAGACATGCACAAGTAGAATGGCAAAACCTGTGCGTGAAGTATCCCTTTATTTCCAAATTCAGATAAAAATATGGGCAAGACTGCACCAGAAAGCCATAGTGACCAGGGCAATCTACAGCCCAGTTAAAAAGGCAGATTAAACGGAGTTACAGAAGAAAAACCAGGCAATGGACTGATCCACCCACCTTAAAGCTTACAGGAGCAGAGCAGTATATAAATCTTAAGTACTTTTAATTAAAGAGCTTAGGCGCACAGGGTGCACAGGCACTACCCACCTGCCTTCCCCTGTCCTCTTCCTCAGCAGCCAGTTCCCAAAATCACTCTGTCTCTTTTATATGTGCAGAGGATCTACTGTGTCTGCAGTGCAAAGCTGTCCACGAAAGCCACTGAGCAATTTGTGTATGGCCACCATTCATCACGAAACACAGCAGCAGCAGGAGTAGACGGGGAGGGATGCAGCTAACCTGCAAAAAGCTGATAGTGTTTGTAACAAAAGTTCCTATCCTTGTGATTTTTCATAGTTGCTTTGGACTCCCAAGACGTTGAAAATAAGCTAAGAAATTATTTTTGTAGCTAACAGAAGCTGGGAATTAAAAAAGAATCGTGGATGACACAGCGGTCGTGCCAAGTGGTGATAGGAGAACCTATGTGTTGTTTAATGCTGGAGTTTGTAACTGGTTGAAAAGCCCCTTTAGCCTGATACTGTTGCAAGCTCTGTTTAAGGAATGACAATTTGTGCTGTACAGTTGGAATGGACTCTGGTAACATTTTGGGTTTTAATCTCCATAGATAAGCAGTACAACACAGAAGCAGAGTCTTTTTCTCTCTTTGAAAAACTGATGTTCAAGTACCACAGCTTTGAGATGTGCTTAAATTCTTCCTGACTGCAGAAATTTACCACAAATGAGCAGAAATTGTGCTTTTGGGGAGCAGGACAGAGATGAGGGAACAGAAATTAATAGCATCCTTTCATAATGAACCCTGCCTTAATTCTGAGAGCATGGTGTTAAATAGAGAGGCCTTTTTCCAAAGTGCAGTATGAAATTGCAATGTGAGTGCCGTTCAACACAACAGAGGAAAAACTCTGAGGAAGCTGAAGTTGCAACATATAGGAAACTACATGAGCTAATGTGACTTTGCATGACTGAGGAAAGGCCTCTAAGGTCAATTTGCAGACAAAAAACATCATCTGTTCCCCTAAAGGAGAACAGGAAGAGGGTGGCTTCTTCAAAGGAACCTTCTCAAAATGGATGCAAATGTAGGATTGAGTCCTTCCTCCTGGAGATCAGCACCAGTATCAGCAGTGGTAGTGCTATTGAAATATTCTGTTTGCCTCACCTAATTAAATAAAGTTGTGATAGTCTCTCTACTTCCCTAATTTTAGTCTGGTAAATATCTAGATAATACCAGCAGTCTTGCTACGAAGTTATACAACAGCAGAGACAATTAAAGAGGTTCCAGACTGTCAAAAACTGATTCTTTTGTGTGTTGCAGCATTAAGAGAGGAGACAGCAGGTTGTGTTGGGAGATCATGGCAGAAAACGCTACTTATTTGCCTATAAATGCTTATGACAGTAAAATAAGATTTGTGACTGTTTAAAGTCAGCCCAGGACTTTTAGCCAGCAGCACCCATTGGATCTCTGTCCATCTTCCCTGCTTTCCCTCAGGCAGTGACAAGAGTACAAAATGGGGATAATCCTGTAGAAAATAATTTTTCCTCTTGTCTTGCATCAGTCAGAATACAGAACATCATCCTTCTGTGAAAAAAAAACCCAGACTGAGTCAATATTTAACTGCAGATAGATGAGGGTGAATTGCAGACCAAGGATGTCCCATAAATTGAGGCAAATGACTGAAGGGACTTAAATCAGCATCAGTGGGAGCGTTTGTGAGGCTCACTCTTGAAGCCCAAACCAAGAAGTTACTTTTTGTAGAAAGTGGAGAATCTGTAATAACCCTGGAGATCTTGAAATGACCTTCTGTTGAGGTTTTAGTCCAGCTCTGAATATACAGCTATTATCCTGTTCTCAAAACATCTTTGAAAATTTTTTGACTGTCGTTAGTGTATAAGAAAATACAAGCGTGTGGATTTTTGTGGGTGAAAGGAGTAATGGAAGAGGGAAAAGTCACTTGACATTGTAAGATGCTCAAGCCTGGAGCTGCTGCTCTGACCTGTAGGAGGTCACTTATCAGCTGTCTGCTTTCTCAGTGTTGCTTAAGCACTAGTTAGCCAAAAAATGGCACTAATAAGTCCCGTGTGAAGTGCTGCACTGAGGATGAGGGTCCAACTCACAGTGTGCAAACTCTGTCAGCGTTGAAATTGATACATACAAAAGACCTTCCAATCTCACCAATTTCTCCTCTCATATTCAGTGTAATTACTCTAACCAACTGGTTTGACCTTCTGTTGGTACAAATTATCTATAAGTTGCATGAGTAAAATTCCAGCATAGAAGTTTTATGACATTTTCTACACGTTCATAAGCCACATGACAACATCCCCAAAATGTCTGTCAGTGATTACCTACAAAAACAGCTTTATTTAACAAAAAGAAAACCCAGACCCTCAAGGATTCTTTACAGTTCCAAGCAATAGGAGGCAAACCATTTATAGCATGTCGAACTAATGCAAACCAACACTGTGTCTGAGCACTCCCTGTTACACTTGCACATTTGTTCTGAAGGAACCCTTTTTTTTTTCCATTTGGTAATTTACTTTCTCAGTGTTAAGTGGCAATGCTTAAAGCATGTAGAATTAGCTGCAAAAGGTAAAAAACTGGGAGCTGCAGTTGGTATCTGTTTCATAAGCCACTGCCAGGAGCTGTAGCTACTTACAAATCTTTCATCTAGAGTAATTAGTTCACAGGTAGTGTCTTGAGAAAGCCTTTGAAGATGCTGCTGAATTCTTAACGCTGACTAAACAAGTAACAGTGACAGGTCAAAGAGAATAATTGAGGAATCTTCTTTAATTAATGATTTCACAGGTTATGAGGCACTTTCATAAAAATTGGAATTGGAGAGAGAAGGACTTTAACTTATTTAATTTCCTCAGGAACAAAAGCATGTGTTTAAATGATCAGGTTGGACAGCTTCTTGAACTTCAGTTACTTCTCCCTCTCTGCCTTACTGCATACCTAATGAGCCAACACTCAAACCCTTTTCCTTCTTCTCCTGCTTTGTGGAATTCCTTCCAAAAACTTAAACAAGTATTAAACGATGATCAATATCTAGGATAAGAGATCCCAGGTAATTTAACTTTTAAATCACATTAGAAACAGTTGTCTATTTGTTCAAAGAGCTTTTCACACTTGGTGGCCACTTCACTGCCTCCCAAATAACCCTATCCTGGGAAGGAAGGCAGGACCTCCTAAAACACCCTCCATCTGGAATATCTTTCATATGAGGAAAGGCTGCAAGACCTGGAGCTGTTTATTATAGAAAAGAGAAGACTGAGGAGGGAATCTTATTAATATTTACAAACATCTATATGGTGAGTGTCATGAGGTTGGGACGTCCCTTTTTTCTATGATATCTANTATGATGATTGAATCACTGTCCAACACCTAGCAGAAGAACACTGGTTCTCTAAGTTCTTTTGTCCAAGTCAATAGATATAAATGCATATAAGGTTACCAGGACTTGCTTAGAGGTAGGTTGTCATCAGACAAGTAAACAATCTCCAACAAAAATGGATCAATATATTCATCATGTTTCTATTTCTTTATGTTCAGAATTCATCGTGGTCATTTCTGTTGCATTTCAGAACACCAGGCAGATGTGAAATTCCAAAGTAGTTCTCTCTGACAGAAAAAAAATTACTTTATCTATTTAGCCAGCATTGTACATCTGCACACCCCATCCAATGTGTAATGTGGTACTGTAGGAACAAGCAGTAGAGCAAGGCAGGTTCACGAACCAGCAATGCTTGGAATTATCTACTGCATGCAATATGGGAAATAGCTGCCTTTAAAGTGTTATGTTCATCTGATGCTGCAAACAAGTGAACTCCACGTTTCTAAATCATTCTGCGAAAGCTGCATCCTTGAAGTAGAATCTGTAGAATTAGGTAAACATTTCTATTTAAGTAAAATGCATGTTTCAAATAACTCATAGTGTGTGCTCAGTGGCATTCTACAATATTTAAGGACTGCATCATTTCAGAAGACTGTTTTGAACACAGTAAATCACAAGTACATTATTCAGTGCCTGCTGAAAAGATGCATCATTTAATATCAAAAGAACTACTTTCTATTAGCTGAAAAATATGATTAGAAATAGGGCATTTTTAGTCCATTGATTCCTGCTCTCTAAACCAGGATGTAAAATGCAACAATATTGTTTCTGATTCTGCATTGCCTACATGCTTTTTGCCATGAGGGATTTCAATGCCGATGTGTTTTTGCACAAACCTGAGAAGCCCACTTAAAAGGAGAAGCTGCTCTGGCATTCACTAATTTCTTAACCAGCAAAATCCACGGTTTCACAGGGAAACCAGAATGCCTGGTTATTTGGGGAAATAATACATTAACCAGTTTGCTGAAATTTCACATTTTAACCCAGAAGCCTTCTCTAGCAATGCCAGGACAGCAGGGCAGGGACAGCTGTGAAATAATTTCTGTAGTCTGTGAAAAGGGTAGAGGACATTGAAGGCAGACAGATGCTCAACCTACTTGCTGTTGCTGCTTTGGTGTTGATTCTTTCTCCTGCCTGAGTGTTTCTGATGCCAAGGGTTGAGCCACACATCACGGGCTTGCTGGGCATACTGAGCCTTAGTGTTCCTGGGGGGTGCTCAGCAGTATATATGATTCCTCAGCACCAAGAGATCTGTGTTGTTGGTGTTTGGGGTTCATCATTATACAAATTCAATTGCATTACTGAAAATGGTATCAGCATTTGTCATACATCAGTGCACACTGTGTAGGAACTACATCATGGGAACCAGCACACCTCTGAGACACGGGCAAAGCTCTTTCAGCACAGTGCTAGCTTCCCGCAGTTAATGGCATTTTAGGTTAGATATTGTTCTTTATAGCTCGGGAATCTGTTTATTAACTCTTTATATAGATTCTGTGATGAATGTCTGACCATCTCAGTCCACATCCTTCAGCCATCTCCTTCATCCCAGTCACACAGTGGTACCTGATGCCATACAGGCAGTGGGGCAACCCTGGAGGGAGCTGGACTCCCTGGGACAGTGTGGAGGTACACGGGCTGGAAATGTCTGCTCTGGAGGCAGGCTGGGGGTACCCATCCATATACCTACATTCTGTTCCTCATCTACAGATGTGATTTAGGACCTCTGTTCCCAAAGCATGCTAGGAAATCTGATGTGTACATATATGGCTTGTAACACAGCGTGACTCCATTCAGGCTGATATGAAACAAGACCCAAGCTGTGTGTTGCAGCAGGGTAGTGTGTAGAGTGTGCAGGCAGCAGGGCCAGGCAGCAGTCCAGCATCAGCTCTGAGAGGGCAAGAAAAACGCACAGTGCAAATCTTCCAGCCTGTAACACTGCAGGAGATGGTAGAGCTGCTCTAAAAGACTGTGCATGTGAGGACATGTTTTGATTGAGAAAAGAGAAGCGGGAGATTTCAGAATGGGATTCATTAGCAGGAAGAGAGCAGTCTTTGTTTTTATTTATCACATAAGGGTATGTTTTATGTCAAGGTTTTATCAGCCAGAATTGGCTGACTACAGTAATTCTTACAGGAATAAATATGCATATATCCATCTAGATGAGTTGTGTAGCCATGTGCAGAAATTTAAAATGTATGTATAACTACATATCTATAACTTTAGGGAGGGTCCCAACTCCACATAGAATATAAAAGAGTTACAGCCGGTTGGAAAGGACCTGACAAACTTGGGTTGTTAAGGGAGGGAAGGCTTAGGGGAGTAGGGGACTTGTCAGAAAATGCCTATTTGAAATCTCCATGAATGTCAGTTTTAAAGAAATTCAAATAAAAGCCTGTTGAGTTTTGAGTGGAGAAAAAAAAAAAAAAAAAACAAAAAACCCAAAAACGAAAAGCCTACTGGCTTCCTTCCAGGCTCCCCAGCTCATTCCAGGCAACACTTCTTTTCTTGTCTTTTCACCGTCTGAATTTCTCACCACATGGAAATTTCAGCTTCTTGCCAGCTGCATCGAGAGTATCTATGCAACATGGACATTTTGATGCAGTTGCCAGCAATATCTCCAGCTAGGGATGAAAACCAGCTTTCAGAGAGACCATGGGATCAGCCCTTTCCTTCCTTTGAACCCAATGTTTGAAGGCATGGCTTTGCATTGTTATCTTTTCCTTATTATATATCAGTCCCAATGCTCAATCTACCAGACTGGTTTTTAAACTGGACTTGGTCCTTCTTTAAAGATGAGCTCTTAAGCATGCCATCAGGCAAGCCAAGAAAGACTGTGTGATGTGATTATCTTCCTATAGTGTCTCATGGGTTAAAGAGAATAGAACAAAAATGTGATGGTTGGGCAAAGCCCAGGTCCTCCAAAGAGTATGATCAGAAAAGCTTTACACAGCAGCTCTGAACAGTCAAACAAACATTGTTTTATCACAAGTTGTCATGGCTCCCAGGAGCTCTGCCTTCTTGATTTTAGCCTACTTGTGTGCAAGAATCTCCAGACAGACCTTCCTCAGGATAGGAACTGTGTTTGAAGGCAAAAATACAGCAGAGGGCAGTACAGCAGTGCTTGACCATTCAGGGTGGCTTAAATGAACTTTAACTGCAACCAGATAGGGAACATTTGGCTGTGATTTTGAGAGTGATGAACAAAGTGATGATGGTTTGCTCTGAGCTGGACCAGAGCTCAGAGTCTGGGCTATATACTTCAATTACAGACCCAAGCCACTTGCAGTGTTCTGATACTGTATGACCTTTGCTTTCTTTCAGGCCCAGCTACTAATGAGAATTTATGACTTGAGCACCTAAAAATAAACAGTTGCTTCCCAAGGGCACAGGGCAATCCTCAATGTGAGTGTGACAGGATCAGAAGTTTGTATCTCTCTGCAGCAAGTCTTCATATGAACTTTGAACCTACTCAGGACATATTGTATAGGTGGAAGGAAACAGGTTACAAGCTCAAGTTGCTTTGGCACCTGTTTCTGTGCGTGATTTTTGTTAAGTGCAGATTTTAAGCGAGCCTCCTAATTTCATAGTCCCACAGAAAACTCTGAAGCCACCTGCTTAAGGTTTTAAAGACAGTTTTCAGTAAGATTAAAGTTTTGCAAAATATTTTACAATTTTTCATCTTCTGAGTCAGACATTTCCATAAGAAAAAGCTGTTGGCATTAGGCAGCAGAAGACCAACTCAATGGATGAGTGGCAGCCTGCTCACTTCCACCTCTGCGTTGCAGCACCCTATGATCGGTGTTGCTGGGAGATATTGTGTGGTGCCTGTCGTTACAAACACCAAGATAAAATTATTGACCTTGACACTTTTTGTATGTCCTTGCCCTCTTTCTCTTTTTTAAGATACATGGCTCAACTTGCATTTCTCTCTCAATCATATTCTGCAATGGCAGGGATGCATATCTTGGGGGGGGGGAAAATAAACTGATAGAACTTACCCTTCTTAATGACTCTGATTGCAACAGAAATGATTGTCTACCATTCAGCTTCCTTATTCAACAAGCACAGTATATAAAACTACACCGAATGAGTTTTCTGCCAAACTGAGGCAATTCAGAGAACAACTCCGGTTTTGAAAGCTCAAGAGCATGTTCACTTGAATGAACGGGGTATGGATTTTATAATAGGAAAACATCAAGTAATTTGAATAGTCTGCAGTAAATTGTCAAAGCAAAGTGCTCTGGTTATAGAGATATTTCAGGAGTAAGTAATGCCTGTGATGTTGTTTGAAAGGTTTCCATACCTACAGCCTCCAATACCGTTCCCCACTGCAACATACAGTCCCATTTAATGTTTCATTTTAAATCAAGAAGGAGCTGTGTTTTATGAAGAGGTAGAAATGCTACCCTGTTCATTGCAGATTAGCACTCTCCAGGTCTTAATCAGTTATTTGGAAAGGTCCTTTTGTAGAAACTTGAAGGATTTTTAGGAGTAAAGATCTATACACAGTACAAACTAGGGGAACAAGATTAATTGTGTTTCTCCCACGTGCCTCAAAAGTTATCAGAGGTGTTTTTAAAGGCAACCAAGTCCATCTCTGTCTTCCCAAAAGCACAACTCCTTAGAAAAGCATGGCTTAGATTACACACTCAAAACAAAGCACTCTTACTTCCTAGAGAGATTATAGAAAGGGAAAGGTGAAAAGCTTCCATCACTGACTGACAAACTTTACCTACTGCCCAGAGGGGAATATATATCATTTCTCCTTCTGTTACCTTTTTCTTTTATGAATATGACATCCATAACTGCTTTGAAAATTGCTGACATTCTTACCAAGTGCCATGTACTGTTTTCTGTCTTGTCTTCCTAAATCCTGATTTTGAGCCAAAATCAATGGCAGAAACAAATTGCCCATTGCCTGCCTGGGAAGTGTTTCTGTCAGTCTGTATATGCAGCTTTCTCATGAACAGAGGGATGCACATGATGTGGAATTTCTCTGATTGCACTCTGCAAATATAGGACTATGCTGAGAAGAGCTGAGCCACAGCTCACCTACAAGGTGATGGCTGAGAATATGGAAGAACCTTTTTGGGTGCTTTTTGTTTTCTATTTCAAAGTGCATTTTAGTGGTGAGTGTAGTGCATTTCTACTGAAGATAGCAAATCCTTGACTTCACAGAGGTGATAAGAAAGGGGATGGAAAATGAGACACAGAAGGGACTTTTTGCAGCCGTACTCAGCTGCTCAGTGAAGCAGGGTCAGTATGCCACTGCAAGCAGACTGCAGTGCTTGAGCATCTTCCCTGAATGGTCTCTCTAAACCTTCTTGCACAAATTGCTGAGAAGATCCTGTAGAAGTTAACTCATTTTTCATCAGCACGTTTCCTTACAGCCACGCTGTCTCCTCCCATCAGCATCAGTATCCTCCCCAGGCAAGGGATGAAGAGGGCACAGCAGAAAGCGTTCAAAAGCTGCAGCTAGTGGGACAGCCATCCTGAGGATAATGCACTCCAAGCACTCATCCTCTACCATTAATCAGCAGTAATTGGGAAAGAGCTTCCCTCAGAGGCACCAATGCTGCTTATGGGTTTTTTTGCTATCTTCACCAAAATACTGTACTAATTGACAGAGATTTTCAAAGCCATGGGTCTTAACAGGAGTTTCAACAGCTTTGAAAAAAAATCTCAACTATCGGGGCTCTTTTTTTCCTCTTCTGCATAATAACAGATGTAAAGCTGAGCCATAATGTCTCCAAAATCCTCTGGATTAAGCTGAAAAGCAGGTGAGGAAGGCTGGGGCATAAAAAGCCTCCTGATACAAGATTCTCAACAAGCAGTAAAAATACCATCAACCAAGGGAGGATGGGGTCTCTGCAAAGGGACCCCCCACCAGCCCCACAAATAAGAGACCCCCCCAGCAGAAAGAGAACCGAAAGCCAGAGGTGAAGGGTTCCGTTCCCTATTACACACACAGGAGGTAACAGCAAAAGCTCAGAGTCTTCCTGACAGCTACAGCAGCTCCTGCTTCAATCCTTCACCAGAAGAGCCCCAAATAATTCATCATAGGTAACAGCAATTAATGATAAATTGAATGGACTATTCTAACATAGTACCCTTTGGGACAAAGAAAATCTGCACATTAATGAAAAGTAACAAATACTTGATTAGATTGTACACGCTTTCCTAGGTATTTTGTGGATGATGTTTTCATTAAGCTCTCTTGGCTCCCAAACAGTAGCCCCCCAGAATTAAGGCAGCAGCTTTAAAGGAACGGTTTATGTCCTGCACAAGCAAGAGGCCCTCTGCCTCGAAGGATTAAACCTTGTCACAAATAGAGGAAGACATATATGAAATCCATATGCTTGTATCAGTGTCATATAACGTGTACATGCAGAAGACTCATTTAAATCCATTGAAATGAGGACTAGCTAGTCACATAGAAAGCAGGGTAAGTGGTATACAGTCACAAAACAAGCCCAATTACATTCACCAGCATTTCTAGAGCCAGTGAACAGATTTACACAGCAGATGAGCTTCTCCTCACTTTCTCTTAGAACCAACATCTTGCAAGTAAGGATAACTGTAGGCACAGAAAAGATTCTTGGGTATCGGAGAAGGAACAACTACAGGTGTCGTTTGTACACACACACACAAAGGAAGAATTGTTGGAAGGGAAAAAAATCTGGTTTATTAAGTGCTGCTGGGAAATGGATTTGTTACACTCAGAAAGTTAAGCAGATGTTAATGATGAAAGGAAGAAATTGTATGTGTGTAATTTACATGATGGAGCTGTTCACAGGAAGCGCTGTCTGCCTCACAGAGCCTCACACACTGCACAACAGCCAGATTATCTTAATGGGGGAGCGAAGTTACAGAGGAGATGGATGCCTTCCCCTTGACTCATTCTCTGATAAAGACATATCACTGAGCTGCAAGATGACAAACTATATGTTCAGAGTGACAAATCATTTAATTAAAATTTACAAGCGGTTAAATACTGCTTGACACAAATGGAGGCAATTATCATGAATCAATCTTGGAGGAGGAACTCGACTTTTCAGCAGATCGATAGCTCACAGCTTCAGTACCTGGCCACTCTCCACTTTTCCTATGTGTGGAGAGCTCTTTTGCTGCCTGCCCAGTTAAGCAAAGATCTCAATCAAGTTGAAAAGTATTCACAATTTTACTCAGGTGGTGTCTGAACGTTCACAGGTCTCATGAATAGTTAATGTCATGTCAAGTGTTCCAAGAAAAAGCACTCCTGTATCTTAAGAGCAAATAGCTCAGATTTTGATGAGTTATGTTTTTTACATTGCACACACAGGCCGCTGGAAATTGTAATGATCTTTCATGAAAAGGCTCAGCAGTTTTTATTGTAGGCAAGTAAGGGTGGCCATTGCATTTATTAACTAATTTAGTAACTGTAAAATTGCCAGGGTAACAACACTTTTTTATTTATGCTGCTGAGCACATAATGTGCTGGTAGTTTCATAAAAATAGATATTAGAGGGATTTCATGTGCCAGCAAGCTGTAGATCTCTTTTATGTATGTGACTTATCCAATGTCCTTCTATTTAAGAAATACTCCATGACAAAGCACGAGATTAAACAGTATTGGCGTATGAGGCAAACTCGAGAGATAATGCCAGTCTAGTCAGTTATAGTTCAAGGTGCACTGAAATTCTTCTGGAGTTAGCAAATATTTTGACTTTGTTATTTATTTAATCTATCACCTTGTAACAATAAATGTAATGATTAATTGATTGGGTATTAGCACGATTCAGCACTAGACTTCTGTGGATTATGGTTTCTTTAATGTATCTATAAAAGAAGAGCAAAATATATATACTGTGGAGAAATATGACCAGAGAAACCTCAAAGACATGCTTCAGAAAATCAGCAGAATGGCTAAATTAAAACCAGGTTTCTGGAAATCATCTAACAGTCACTTCAATGAAAGATTTGCTGAAAAGTTGTCAGCTCCTCCAGCAAATAAAGTTCCTTTCTCATACACAGGCACCAAAACAGAGAAAAAAGAAAAAAACACAAGAAATCATGTACTGACCTGTTTATTCAATATCCTTTATCAAGATCAGAAGAATGATGTTGAAACTGTCCAGAAACTGTAAAGTTGAGTGTAAAAAAATTATCTTTCACCATGCTGTATTGGAACTACCCCAATGTAGCAGAACCAACAAAATCTTCATGAAATGTGAGCACTATCAAAGTTGCCACTGAACACATGGATTTAAGATGCTGAGCAGGTCAAGAGCTTATTTACAATGTCACATTTCACGTTGAGAGAAATTACTCTGACAAGCCATCATTTAAAATACAGAAAGAATTCTTCACAAAAGGTCAGAAGTACAAATATTTTACATATTATCTACTAATAAATTTGTTTCCTCAAAAAGTTTGAAGGATCAGCAAATGTCTTCAAAGCTATTTACAATATTTCAGCACAAGAATCAACATCTAATTACCAATGTAATTTGGAAATAGTTGTCAAGTATGCAGATGAGCCAAAAATTCTATCAAATGAAAGTAATTAGCTCCAAAGTTTGTCACCTTAAAATATTTTTTCCTTTCCTCAAATGTGACACTTTCAAATGAGGGCAACGTTGTCAGAGAAGCACTTATTGTAGGCTGCCAAAATTATGTGCATGTGTACCCTGAAGTACACACCACATATATTACTTTCAAAACAAGCCGTATTTCTCAGCAACTGGCTTTTTTAACTCCATGGATTTGACACAGCATCATACTTCTGAATCGGGCAAATTAGTCAGACTTGATTCCTTGCAAGGGGTTCAAAAGTCATACTGTGTGTAAATCTGAGCGTAGGTGTTGGCCATGGAGAGATGAGGTTCTTGTCTCCACTTGGTTCATCTTCACTGAAGGACCTTTCCAGACCTCATGGTTTGGGGTATAGATGAGAACGGGACTAAACACTGCAACACAAAGATGAGGGGGTGGGAATTGGTGGCTGACTTGCCTGCTTGCTTTCTCTGGCATCTTTTTAGTCTTATTCTCTATGTCCATTTAATCAAAACTGTGTTTACAGAAGATCATGACTCATTCTCCTCTCTGTTTAATTTTGGACTTCCATGCATGTTGTGGTTTAGACCCATCAGGGAACAAAAGACCACAATTAGCATCAAGTACCAAAGACTTGAGGATTGCTAAAGGGCAGGGAGGGCTTAATTGCCGCTTAAGGTGCAGGACAAAACAGACCAGGCTACTTGGCTTGGGGAAGAAAACAGAAAATAATTTAATACCAACTACAGCATAAAACCCCAAAACAGAACCAAAACAAAACAACACAGAATGGTACAAAGACAAAGAGTCCGACCAGCCCTTTAAGACCACCTGCTCCCCACTCCTCCCCTCTTCCCGGGCTCAGAGCCCTGATCCTGGTGTTTTTACCTCCGTCCCTCCTGAACGGCCCAGGGGGGCATGGAGTGGGGGTTTCCGTCAGTCCGTTCCTGATGGCTTCTGCCGTTTGTCTAACCTCAGGGTAGGTGGGCTCCACACCAGTCCTCCCTGCAAGTCCCTGGGGTACCTCACACACATGGCAGCCCTGCACGGGCTGCTCCGACACACATTTATCCCAAAAGTTGCAGCTCTTTTCTGCCATTCGTGTGGGTCTGCTCCACGGTGCACAGGCTCTCCAGCATGTCCTGTGCCATGGCCGCCTCCTCACACAGTCTCTCGCCCGTCTGGGCGCACTCACATGAAGCTGCTGCTGCTGCTGGCTCTCAGTTCTGCCGTTGCCATCCATAGGTTGTAGGGGTACCGCCTGTGTTCTCACCATGGCTTGCAGAGGGGTCTCTGGTCTGGTGCTCCTCCTTTCTTCCTCCTTCTCCAACTGTGGGGTCTGCATGGTCACCTCCATCTT
Source organism: Urocolius indicus (assembly GCA_013401255.1). NCBI lineage: Eukaryota > Metazoa > Chordata > Aves > Coliiformes > Coliidae > Urocolius > Urocolius indicus. The sequence goes on from WBNH01001135.1 coordinate 90,017, forward strand.
GTACCACCCACATCCAAAACCAGCAGTATGAGCAGAAAGCTGCTTAATACTGTGAAGTAGCACATTGTTTATTTGTTCCTTGCCTATAATTTCCCTTAAAATGATTCCTTTTTAGTGCTACCCCCTCTATCTCTGCACTTGTTACTATTTCACATTTTCTAGAAAGAAAAAAAAAAAGGTTTAGACTCATAAGTGCAGGTTGGGTTTGTGTTTTCCTTTACCCTGACTGTGCCAAGAGCAATGCAGATGAAGGATGCTCAGAGTGGAGCCCATACACAGGAGGGTTTTTATAGGGAGAGGGATACTCTGGTAAGACCTACAGTTGAAAACTCTGGTATGTCATTTGTGACACAAAAATGTGTTGTACTTATCGTGTTAGCAAACCCATCTGTCTGCCAAGTACTCCTGCAAAACAAGCACACTTTTTTTTTACTGTTGTCTAATGAAAAACTTGTGCTACAGCATTTTAACACATTTTTGCAAATCTAAAATAGTCTAAAAAATTAAGTTTCAAATAGAAAGCCTGGAAACAATAACAACAAAAGAAGTGTGTGTGTGTATATGCTTCAGAAACAGTGTGCACGTCACCCTGCAGATGTTAAAAATCCGGTCATCTTTCTAGCAATCAAGCTGGGAAGGTGAATGTGACATATGCAGAGCACTGCTCTGTGGTTGGATAGCCATGCACATTGTACAAGCTCACAGTACACTGGACCTGCAATTGCCTAACATGCTGAGATTTCACACAAATAAGCTCAATTAGTTCTGATATTGATTACAAAGAGGTATTTTAAAAAGATGGAAGGCTTCAGCAGCCATGTCATTTGGAAAACTGTCTAAACGTGATGTCATGGTTCATTCTCAATAGAAGAGCTTCTTTTCTCTTTCCTACAGATTTTGAGGTTTTCCATACATAAACTCAGAAAAAAACTCACATTTTCTCACCAAGTCTGGGGCAAGAAGGAGAGTTTGAGACTTGTACACTTGTCTTTTGGATTGCAGCTTAAAATTACAATAATTAAGGGTAGCCCCAGTTCAATAAGTCTTCAGAACACGTGTCTCAGTCCCCTTACGCCTCAGAACTGAGACAGTTTTACTCCTGGGAAATATGATGAATCATAGAACAGCCCAGGTTTGAAAGGGACCTCAAAAGATCACCTGGTTCAGTGTTTGGTGGGAAGTTGACTGGAGAAAGTTGTCAGTCCTGTTTGCAATCACCAGTTAGTGTCCCATAGAAATGGAGTACAAAGTATTCTTGTGCAGACTCAATACCTCCCTACAGGCACAGAACTAGCACATTGGAAACCTGAGGACACTGTGTTTTACTGTATCCTTTCCTATCAGAGCTACAACGTGTTATTTCTGGGCGTTCTTGTGAGTGGCAGCAAGTAGAAGCTGCATTTCCAGGCTTTGCCGACTACACTGGTGGTATTATTTTGCTGCTGACAGACAGTAGGACACTGTATATTGTGCTATCCACTTTACACAGCTCTTTTATACACTCTTTTTGCACAGCCTTTCTTTTATAAAGCACTGGTAATTCTGAAATCCAATGGAAAATAAGTAGTCAGTGGTGTCCAATTCTCAGTTGGAGTATTTAACGCTTCAAGTCAGAAAATTCAGAAGGCTTTGGATGTCTATAGAAATGCCTTGATAGTGAGACTCTGGATTTTTTCTCTAGGATGCCTCTTTGTTTTTTTTTCCCCTGGCAATGACCAAGAGGTCAGGCTCCCCAGCGTTCATCCTGAGATGGAAGAGTCTTAGTTACATGCAACAGCTCATCTATTTAAGCCAAAAAAGATGCAACGCCATGGGATTTGTTGCAACACACTGTTATCTGTCAGCCAGGCTACACAGATGCTGAAGTTTTAATTTCAGAACTAGGCAGTTGTGTTCCCCTCTACTAACCACAGTATTAATGGAAACATCTGCAGTTGAGCTGGAGTTTTAGGTTTGGGGGCACACGGAGCGGCAGATCTGGGGATTGTTTTTGTTCTCGTGCCTGGAGGCGCTGACAGAGAGATTGCATTTCTGCAGCCAGCCTTGTAGCTTTGCGTGCATAACAAAGCTGGGCAGACAGCAATATGATAATCTCCCTTGACTTTTGTTAGAATTTTTAGTTGGGATTTTCACCATTGCATGGATTATTTTTATTAAATAGTCCTTATTTTGCTAACGAAATCCTAGACAGTGTTTCTGTCTCATTAATGCACAATAATAGACCACATAGCTCTGACTATCAAGCTGTGCTTGATCAAGGTTTGCATCTATTCAGCTTGTCTCATATATCCTCCAAAGAGGCAGAGTGGATCTGATCCCAGACAGCACTCTTTGCTTGGACTTTAGGCTAAGTAGTAACTTTCATTTGAAGGCAAAGTTATTTGAGTCACTGAAGATAACCTTACCAAAGAGATTATTGCTGCAATAAACCACTAAAATCGTATTCAAAAAGCCCTTTTTTTTAATAATCCTTGAGTAAATTATTTTTAGCACATCTAAAGGAGGAGAGAAAAGCTTGGCAAACTCAAAAAAAAAAAAAAAAAAGATGGAAGTTGGGTTTTATTTCAAGCCATAGAAAGCACAGTGCCCTTTAACTTATTGCTAGCTCTAATGTGGGAACGTTAGTGATAATTACAGCTCCTCGGGGTCTGATCACACAAAGAAATGGGTTAAAACCAACCACAAGTTTATGTGAAGTGCTTGAATCTGCTGTTGTTCTTATTATGCAAAGAGAAAGAAGGAGGAGACTCGAAGATGATGCTCAGTCTATAAAGAAATGAAGCCACACACGAGTGGTGCCTGCGGGACCAAGGGCAGAGAGATCTGGAAGGAGACAGAGCTCATCCAAAGAGAAACTTATCCTGGGAATCAGAAAATTCTTATACCCATTCAGAAGTGCAACTGCAGAGAAACCTCCCACTGATTGCTCCCAGTGGAAGACAAGTAGCTGCTTTTAAGATAGATCTTCAGATATTTATGAGGGAAATCACAGGACACAGTGCAACAGCAGCGCTGGGTTTGATAAGCCGAGGGGCATATGCTAATTATAGGATCCACAGCTGCCTGCATTTTTCTACAAGAATTACAGATCTGTTTAAAGTTTTCTGTGCAGTTTGCACACAACAGGCATGTCCTTGAGCCATGGGAAAGAACTGAGAGTCAGTTTCTAGGAGATGGAAATGGAGCTGCAGCCGGTGTTTTGGGCTGAGGAATTACCTCCAAGAGCTGCAGGCTGCAGTGACTGATCTTTGTATCTGACATGAGCCACCCTCCCTTTGCTCCTGAAGAATCTCTTGTATCTGTGGTTCCAGAAAGAAATGTTAGTCACTGTTAATTGTAATGCATACGTGGATTATTACTTTTTAAAGGCTCAAAGAGAACATCTGGAAAGGTCTGTTCCCACAGGCAACTGAGGTGGTGTCTACTGTTATTTTGCACAGATATTTGTACACACTGCTCTTTGGTGCACAATCTTCATCCTTTCCATGCAACCCAGTGCTAAGTTTACCTCCATAGCCATTCTGGCTTCTACCTTTTGCTGGTTACACCTGTTGATCTTGTTCTACCTGCTACAGACACAAACAGATCATTCCCTTACCTGCTTCAGGGGCAATCTTTGTGTGTATCCCCTGGTTGTTACCAGGACTCTCTTTCCCAGTCAGGTTTTGAGCTGTCCTGCTGTTCTGAGCCTGCCTCCCAGGCGACATGTTCTTGCTCTTCTCTGGATACTCTCTGCATCTTCTGAAGTGCCCCATTCACTGTTATGACAGATGCTCTTCTGAGGACTTGTCACAGAATCCATTCTTGTTCTTTCAGTACACATGCAGTTGGCTGCTTTTGTTAAAAACAGAAGGTTGTTGCCTTATTAATTTGATTTTTTTTCCTGGGCAAAAGCTTTCTCTTTAGTCAGTAAGTTTGTTCTGAATTCTACTCTGCCTCTGAAATGCATCCAGCTCCTCCTCATTACAGAATATCCATCATTCCTGCATTAAAATCCCAGCTCGGGTCAACTCAGGACAGTCCCTGTATTGCTGGTCAGTGCTAGGAGACCTGCATGAGGTGGTTTGGGCTTGTGGATGGCTCAGTGCACACTGCTGTTTGTTCTGAGCAGCTGTTTTGTTCAGGCTTAGCCTGGTTTGAGGGATAGTGAGATGTCTGTTCAGTGCCATCCATTGACTGCTCTGCTTTACTCTCCAGACATGGCACTTGGCTGATTTCTCCTGCTTTCTTTACTGGCTAAATTAAAGGGGATGGTATCTCCTCCCTCTGTTAGAAGTTATCTCAGCCCTCTGAGACTGGCACACATCCACAGCTCTAAAGTTCCTAAAAGCTGCTCTATTTGTTCCAACACGGATGCCCTTCTCAGCTGTACAAAGACATTTGAGATAACTCGAGTATAAAGGATGATATATACAAAGCCAAATTTTATGCTATTCCCTCACAGCAATTTTCCTCAGAAATACTTCTTAGGATTATGAAGTACTCCTTGCAGTAGAAGCTGAGTATGTCGGGGCTGTACTATTTTATCCTGTTAAACACTAAGGCACTCTGTGTTCAGTGTCTGCTTTGTTTATCCTGTTAATGCCTTAGAAGGATTCTTTTCCTTTGCAGTATTTAATGGAAGGGGGTTTTATTTGATATGATCAAGTTTATCTGTGTCTAAATGAAATTCCATTAAAGATATACCCCACAACAATGCATAAGGGTTTCAAATTGTTTTTGTTTTTGCACCTGTAACAAAAGCTTGTCTGCACTAAACGAAAGATCAGAGTCTGCTTTCCCTGAGCACCACCATTTCTCTGATTTTATGATACCCAAAGACATTTGCTTGAAGAAATACCTTGATAGACAGCAGCATGTGGGGAATGTATTATTTATACTGATTATCTACAAGCCAGGCTTTTGTGTTCAGGCTGCTGTTGTTAACGAGGTGCTCCAAATCACCACTGCCTGTTTTTCATCTTACCTGAATCCACTGCAAATGCAGAAATGTGGAGCAACCAAAAAAGGTGCATGCCTGGCCCCCACTGAAAAGCACACACTTATAAACACTGCTGAGTAAGAACAACAGCAAGACCGTCTAATTAGAGTGAGTAATAACTAGAGGGATTTTTGGGTACCACTGTGCAATAATTGTCTATAAATGGGGACTTTTCTCTTGGCAACAGTATGCTAAAATCTAAAATGCAAGTTTGGAAACAAATCACACCTGGGTAATAAAGTTTTAACAATACCTTTCCATTGTGAAAACAGCAGCAATATAAAGATCTTACATTTATAAGTATTCAGATGCAGTAGTTTGGGTTACAGCATGGTTTTTAACAATGCAGGAGTGTATGTATACTGAACAGCAAATGTTAAGAGCTTCTGTAACTCTCTGACTCTCATGTCACTAATAACTAGATGCTGAGCCCCTCCAAAAAGCACACATTGACACTGAGGACCATAGTGATGTCTGGCCCCTGAAGGAAAGATATCCAAAATCAAAGGGTTTGGGTTGTCAGGATCTTGTGCCTAAGTCTAAGGTATCCCACATGCCTCCCTTCTTGGAGAGGATTGTCTTGCTGGTGTCTTAAATGCTCTTCAGCAATGGCATCAACTCAGAATGACAAGATATCCTGCCTTCTCTCTGCTACCTCAATACAAACCTTGCCAATCTGTCTGTAACTTTACATAAGAACAAATCACTGTCATTTTTTTTTGAGTATAAATTAACTGGGAAATGGACTATCCATATATAGGTTTGAAAAATTAGAGATGTTTGTTTCTCTGATAGAACAGCCCTCTTCTTTTTACATGCAGAATTTTGCTGTGAACAGTAACAATCATCAGATTTAAACCCAGATTTCTAGAAGAGTCAATGCCAATTTGGAAAATAAAACACTAGATTTTGGAAGCTGTCAGGAAGGACAAATGAGGATTAGGAAACAAACAAACAAAACCCACTACAATTTTAGGGTTTAGCTGTGTTAGCACAGCTTTTGAAAGTGGGAGAGAGGCTGCTGAAAGGTAGTTGACCAAGGCAGGTCTCAAGGCAGTGAAAATGTGGAAAAGGAAAGAGGAGACAGTGAAAATCTTAAAGGTGACCTGATTCAACAATCCCTTGGCACCACAACCAGCCATTGGAGCACAGCTGCTCCTTGCTGCTGCTCACCAAGACCCTTCCCAGCCCCAGAAGCATATCTCCACCTGCAGCACTGTTAAACTGGTGGTTAGATCCTTAACTGCATCCTCTTCACCCTGAGTATGGGATGCTCTGCTTAGAAAAGGGAGACTAGACACTGCTGGTGAACCAACCTCAGGGGTTGGAGGTACTTCCACATCCATACCATACACTTTGAGATGCTTGCACTAAGGTCTTTTGGGAAGTTGCTGACTTGGGAAATGCTTTGTTCCAGAGAGTTATTTGAGAATAGAAATCAAGACACTTAAAAACCTTTTGCATACAGTTAACAGCCTCCAGCAGTGGATAGTTTTGTTCCCTCTGTAAGCTTAATGAAATGCAGCTGGTAAGTGTTCACTAAGTAGGTTTAGTGTGAACAACTGCAAAATGTGTCTGGCATGCCCCATCACATTAATAAGCAAGCAAAAATCACCTTACTTAAAATCTACATTACCGTGTGTATTTTTAGCTGGTTTTAAATTAGTACGTCAGTGTTTACAATATTTAGAATGAGTTATTTGTCAGTATGTGAGTGCAACACGAAGGGTGACTGAGTATCGTGGAGGATAGGGAGGGAAATATCTCACTTCTGCTGCCTCCTTGGACCTGTTTCCACAGCCAAGGAACCCAGATTCCTGGGCAAAGATCCCCACCGTTATGAAATTCAAATGCTCATGGCTGAGCCAGGTATCTTTATTTTTTCCTATAGCTCGAATCTCTTTTTAGCTCTGTATACATCATATTCTATATTTTAACTCAGTCAGAATTGGTGTCAATAACCCATTTCAAATTGGATACAAAGCATATCACAACTCGGACCTTTTTGACTGAAACAAGAAACACATCTTTCTTATTTCCTGTGCCGACAAAGAGGAAGATGCAAACACACTCTGGGATAATATTTCACTTTTAAAACATTGCTGGAGGCATATCTATCTTGAGTATTTAAAATACTAAGCTCTAGTATTTTAGTGCAACACATAGTTGGGGTTTGCTTTTGCAGTTACAGTAATAATCTTTTCTTCTCTGTATCCTCTTTTTAAAACAAACAAAAAAAAACAACAAAACACCCCCACATTATTCATATAAATTCAAAATAGGGAACAAACTAGCACAAGCCCTTCACTTTACAGCAGCAGCCTCAGGCAGATACTGATGAACAGGCCCTGACAATACCCCGCCCCCCCACCTCCTTCCAGCTCATCAATCCCATCAGGCTGTTGGGTATCATCTCCTGAATCTTCAGAGAACAACAAAGCCACTCATAAGAACCTCACAGTGTTTGATTTTATCCTCTACAGCTCTGCCTTATCCAGCCAGGCAGAGTTAGTTGCAATATCTCTAGTCTCTTTTCTCAAGGATTGTCAGATGTATTTGTCTCAGTAGTGTTAAGTGATTCCCAGTTAGAAAATACATAAAAGCAACATTCTACCAAAAATTACACCCATGCAACCTAGAGGATAGCTGCAGAGACATTAACAGAGCTGTTAATGTGCTGCTCCCTATACTATCATATTTGCTGTAGATGATGCTATAGGAGGGGGAAGTCCCTAAGCCTGTTGCCACCATTATCCTCATCCTGGACTGGGGACAGAAATGAAACTGCACACAGGTAAGGATATGTCCAGCGACACTGAGCTCTACCTCATCTAGCAGTTTGCTATACTCTGTGAAAGTGTTTTTCAGTGCTCCATGAGCCATCACATACAATGTGTTTCCCTTTTCCCAGCGCTGGGGCCAAGCAGCTCAGCACTGATTTATTCACTTGACTTTTTTGCAGGATAAGCAAAACATTTTGACCATACATCACTTTAGAAAATAATCTCTTGCAAATGTATGCCTTTGTTTAAAATGTAAGCATTTTGCATTTCAAATGTGCTCTCGGGACATTGGCCTGGGCAGTGCTGTGGGTTTCTGTCTCATTAAAGGGAATTTTGGTGAATCATATCAATAACAGGGGACCATCAGACTGGAGAGGACCTCCTGAATCGCCCCTTCCAGCACTTCCAGTGTGGTAGCACTCAGCTACCACAGATCTGGTCCAAAGCCTTTGTTGTTACTTCAATTATCAGCCTTTTACAAGTGTTATCATCATGGTCAAAGCTCTGTTTGATCAAAGTCTCCATCTGGCACACACTTCAAAAGGGCCTCCTCATTCAGACTTATCTATATAACTTCACTGGTGAATTTTCCATCACTGTAAATTTCCTGTCTCAGGGACTTAGCCTCGAAGGTGATTGCATTTGCATAAGACTAAAAAAATCCCTGCCTTTGCTGATTCACTCTTATACAACTCTTTAAGGTTTTCCTCTCCAGCTTTCCACCACTCCGCCAGGCCTCCAAGGCACAGAGTGAGGTTTCTCTTCTTGACAAACTTTCCTTTGGTCAGAACGTTAGTGAGCCTGTTCCAGCACTCCCCAAGCAGATTACTTTTCCTATCACAAGCCATTGCTTTCTAATTCAGTCCTTTATAGACAGTCGACCTGCTCCTCCAAAGCCATAAATCCTCAACTAACTTCAAGTATAACAATATTTAGAGATGTTGTCTGCGAGACTCCACTGAGCCCTCAGAGTCCCATTATCTTACCATCTTTTCTTTTAAAAAACACATTTTTGACAGCCCAGTCTTTTGTGTCATTTTTTTCTTACCGCTTTGACCTTGAGTTAGTTCATTCCTCCCTTCACTGTGCATTTTAAACGTTGCACCAAAAACCTATTTATTAAGGCTTTCCTATAATAAATCATTAACCTGAATATAGTTAAATGAAATGCTTATTAACATCCCTTTACATAATCCATTTAGCAGAATTAGTCTTGCTTATTCAGACAACCTAAAGAGGTCTGTGCTTTTGCCTACAAGGCATCAGCATTAAAGCTTATAATTATTTCTGGTTAATGCAGTCGGTGTTAGGAAATGTTGCTTTGCACATTTCATCATAGTGCTTTTCCTAACCTCTTGTATTAATTAGAGATAGTGATATAATATTACTTTGTTCCTTTCTATTCACCACCAGGAGAGATGTCAGAATATAATCTTATCTGCCCTAGGAGCACGCTTAAATATTTTCACCACTGCTAACTGTTAGAAAACATCAGGATTATGGGGAATAGTCACTAAATNTAAGGCTGTGTGGACTTCAATGGCATGCACACAGGGGCTCTGGCCAGGGGTCATGCTCTGATGGCGGGGAGGTGCTGACCTCAGCAGGGGGTTTTCTCCTGTGCAGGACTGTAATGTCGTACAAATGGCTCCCAGGAGAGATGGTAGATGCAGCCTTGCCAAAAGTGAGGAGTGCACCCGCTTTTATCCATAACTAATAGCACAGGGACTTAAAAAGCAAAGAAAACGAGAGCAGAGACTTTCTCCTCTTGTCTCCATCCCTGCTGCAACAAGAGCACCCACTTGCAGAGACTCACAGGCAGTTTCAATGTATGAGGGAATCAGAGGTGCCTGATGATGCTCAAAAGGACACGGGGCAACACATGCACACAAAACCCATTTCTGTAACCTACTCCTGGATACAGTTAACGGTGAGGGTTGCTCTCCACAGGCAGGTGATGACTGCAAATCCCAAGGAGCATGGGGCTCCCCACAGAGCTCCATGGGGGAATGTGATAAATGATGTCCCCAAAACAGGATTCTAATTAATCTTTTGGAATTTATTAAAGGAATAAGAGCAAACAAACAGCGCTGGGTGTGCCGAGAGCCTCTGCTCTATCCAGACGCACACCCGTCACATCCCGAGTTCGCATTAAATAGGATAGGCCTTATACATATTAATAATTTTCCTTTGAAGGGGCTGAAAAATGTTTTATCATTGTTGGAAAATGTTAATCATTTCTGGGAAGGGGGTTGTCTCCTTCTTGCGCATGCTTCGTTCCATCTTGGGGGTCTTTCTCACCCTCTTTGGGTGGTCGTTGGAGGAAGTCAGCAGTCTTCCTCACGGTGTCCACCAGGCGACCTCCATGTGTATATCTATGCAGAGCTGATCCAAGCTAATCTTACCAAAACATCTTCCAAGCTGCGACCTCCTGTGTATATCTATGCAAAGTTGGTCCAAGCTAATCTTATCCAAACGTCTGCCAAGCTGCTGTTACAAGAAGCAGAAACACCCTCCTTATCAAAACCTGGTTTAAGTGAGTCTTACCAAAACTCCTGTCAAGCTGTGAAAAGCAAGAACAAGTTACACGAGCAAATAAAGCTACAAAAAAAATTACCGTCTATATCCATATCCCTTATTCCACATTGACACGAATCAAAGAAACACATTTCACAGGGAAGAACTACTTTCTGGGAGAGGAGAAAGCCCAAGGACCTGCCCAGCCTCACCAGGGTCCTCCCTGCACAGAGGCTGCCTGACACTCTGCCCTGCCGAAGTGGGAAGCTGCTTGTTTGGGGTAGGCTGACCCTATTTCATAGCAGGAAAGTAAATTGGTATCCCTTGGTGACTGAAGCTGACACATTCAGAACTTATTGCATCTTCTAAATCCTAGCTCACTTTATATTTCAAGTGTCAGACTTTTTATCAAGCTCTTTTTAATCTTCTTCTAGATGGAAATTGACTTGTTTTTTTTAAGATCTCACTACCACATCTCTGAACTCATGAACACAGAATTGAATTTGCACCGCCAGATCAGCACATGGGGAGACAAATAATTTGACCCTGGTTTCCATTTTAGATAGTTACCAAGACATTGTTCTAGATGAAAGTCTTTAGCCAGATAAGTACCTCTCTGCAGGCCAACTGCTGTTCTCCTCTCTATGTACCAAAAGCTTCACATGCTGTAAAATTAGTTATAAATAGAGTGCTTCATTATAGTCGTGGTGATAAGTATTATGGAAATGTCTAGGATAGCTGCAGATGTAATCATAGAGTCAAGTAATTCATGCTTTTATTTCATGCCTAATCATACATACCTCCATTATCTTGCTGTACAAATATTAATACTGCAGGTATAAGTGTTTGTGTGTGTCTGTATAAAACAATGTCAGTCAGTTCCAAGATCTTAGTGGGTAAAAAAAACCAAAAGTTTGCTTCTGTTTTTGAACAGAGAAACCTTTCCTTCTCATTCCTAAGCAAAGATTTTTAGTCTGACAAAGAGAGCTATCCAGAAAAAAGTCTACGAAAATCAACCAATCCAAGTACAAAATGACCTTGCTGAGCTTCACATGGCAATGATAACAGAAGCAAGGACAACTGAGGACTTGACAGCAACAATGACTCTTGCTAGGTGAATAACTAAGCAGATCATGCTAAGAATCTTTACATTGTAAAAGTCAATTTGTTTACTTTTTAAGAGTTTGTAAAAACACCACAAAAGGTCCATGGAATTTTGTTAACTTTTGGGAGCAAAGTTTTACTTTGCTGGCAAAAACAATCAGGCAGCCACAGGAAAAGTTAATAAAAATGCTGAGGTGGAAAAGGGCTGCAGAAGCTCCCTAATTTGTACAAACTGTTAAGAGCCAAGCAGAGCATTTTGAACCATATGCCACCCAGCAGACTCACCATGACACTGTAATTGATGGAAACTATTTACCACCAACGACCACAGAGGGGCATCTGCTTATAAATTCACTTTGGAGACTAGAGACACTTGGAGAGTTCCAGAAGTCAAATTGAAGTTGAGAGGCACAGTAATGGCCTGGTGAGACTTTGGCAGTCCTTAAGTGGCCATCCATTGCACCTGAGAGAAGCAGGTGCTCCTCAGCCCAGCCCAGCCCAGCCCACAGGCAGCACCCTGCCCTGTTCTGCCAGCTGAGCTTTCCAAAGGCTGCTCTGGTTTGAGCTGCTAATTATAAAAACAGGCTATTTAAATCTGAGAAACAGTCAGGCTCTTTCCACTGCAGTAGAGGCTTGAAGATGCACTGAACTGATAGTCCTGATGGCAAATGTTTTCCAGCTACCAGCTCAGGTTTGAATTCAAGTATTGGGGATTTTTAAACCTACAGCATACAGCTCCACAAAAAAAAAAAAAAAAAAACAAAAAAAAAAACCC
>WBNH01001135.1:102227-120956 GCA_013401255.1 Urocolius indicus
ACCTTAAACAATACTGCCCAAAAAAAAAAAAAAAAAAAAAGCAAAAAAAAAAAGCCCTTCAAAGTGCATTTCTGATCAGTTTGTCTGCTGTCAAGCCACAGATTTTGGAGCTATTTCCACAATGCAAGTTCTTTGTTTAGAGGGACTCTTGGGGCTGTGTTAACAGCTTTGGGTATATTTTGGTTTCCTATGGCAAATACCACTGCAGGTCTCACTGAGTAAGCTTACACCCAGAAGGTGCTAATCAAGAGAACCTAATGACAACTGGCTGACACCAAATTGCCCTCTTTAAAGTAATCTGAGGAAAGGGAACAGGTATTAGAGGGGCTGGAGAATAATTTTGCCTTTGGCTGAAGCTCTTTCAGAGCTTGGGTCCCAGTGACTCTGGAAGCAGTGCAGCACAGTTGGATTTCATACTTTATTGTAATGCTGAAGAAGCAGGTTTAAAGAAACTCAGAAAACTTGTTACGTGTTTTTTCTTGAACTGTTTGTCAGACCTAGCCGTAGCCTAGCCATAGCATCAGCAGCCTAGCTCCTTGGAGGGGTGAGGGGTGGGACAGGGTGGGATCAAACATAGCTAATCTACAGCCTTTGGACCAGCAAAACCAGCCTCTGCGCTCATTTGGCATCCTGCACCTCCCTGTGACACATGAACTCAGCTCTCAGGTCAGTTTAATTCAAACTCAGCAGAGTCCAGTGGCTTAAACTTCCCCAGATTTGCTTCTGCTTCAGATGTCTTTCCCATTAAATGCCTCTGGTTGCCAGCTTTGGGAACCATAACTCTTTTCTATTATCTACCCAAGTCTATGTATTTTTCCCCCATTAATTCACCTAGTACCTTTGTACTGAAACAATCCAGATATGATTTAATAAGCTTTAGAAAGATAGCACTGGTTCATATGCAGGAAATCAGATTTACATAATTTTCCACTGGCTTTTATAGCCACCATAGTTCAAATTATCTTTACGTTGGGGAAACTCTTTTAATATGATAAAATGAAATACAACTTACACTGTGCTTCCGCCCGCTAGCGTGGGTTTTTGCAATAAATTAAATGTTGATTCGTCATACTGACATCACAGAGAATTGTTTTTTTCACACCAGGAGGGGAGAGTGCACTGTCCTGCTGTTAGTCATGGGCATAAGTCACTAAACTAAGCTTCAAAAATCCAGCTTCATCTTGTAATTTTTGGTTTTTAGTATATGAACGTTTCAGGGAGGGGGGATAATTGACTGTTAGTTTTAGCACACACTCTGCACCAAATAAAATGTCCCACGTTGAAAATCGACCTGACAGTGCATAGCACAGATTTCTGTGTAGAAAGAGACGTTTGTTTCTCAGTATTTGGACTGAACAAGGCTTGAAACTGAGGAGACTGCAAACAGGATATGGTGAAACCCCAGGCTTAATGTATTTTCTTGGGTGACTGCGGTAGTCTCTCATCCTCCTCCAGACAGGCTGCAAAGTTAGTGAAATCCCTTCTGTTGCTTCATTATTGTCGCTCATCCTGGGGGAGGCTGGAGGAGCGTTCTGTGCAAGCCAGACATCGGGCACCAACCCTGCCAAGGAACATCTTAGAATCATTTTGGTTTGAAAAGCCCCTTAAGTTCATGGAGCTCAAGCCTTCCCCTCACCCTGCCAAGACCACCATTAACCCATGGCCCTCAGCACCTCAGCTGCACAGCTTTGTAATAGCTCCTCCGGTTTCTCTGTCCTCTGTAAGGAAAGGGCCTTGAGCACCAGGATGCAGGCAGCAAGCTGGCTCAGTCTTGTTCAGTGTCCACCAGACAGTCTCATTCCATGCTTCTGGCAGACACAGGGTCAATCTAGTCAAAAAAGCAAGTTCTGTGACTTGGATCTACATAAGATGTGACCTGATCTAGGTGAACCTGCTTCTGCAGGGGGGTTGGACTAGATAATCTCTAAAGGTCCCTTCCAACCTTACCATTCTATGATTCTGTGATTGTATGATATAAGCAATGCCTGCTTGAAGAAATGACACTCCTTGCAAGACTTGCACAGATTTAGTGTCTTAGAATCAGCTAAGTGGCCCAGCGCAGGGCATCAAGATGCTCAGGGGACTGCAACATCTTTCATATGAGGAAAGGCTGCAGGACCTGAGGCTGTTTAGTCTGGAGGAGACTGAGGGGGGATCTTATTAACATTTACAAATGCCTAAATGATGGGTGTCAGGAGGTTGGGGCATCCCTTTTTTCTATAGTATCTAGCAACAGGACAAGAGGTGATGGGATAAAGCTGGAACACAAAAAGTTCCATCAAAATGTGAGGAAAACTCTTTTACTGTGAGGATGAGGGAGCCCTGGCCCAGGCTGCCCAAGAGGAGTTGTGGAGTCTCCTTCCTTGGAGGTCTTCAAGACCCACCTGGACATGTTCCTGCATGACTTGATCTAGGTGAACCTGCTTCTGCAGGGCAATTGGACTAGATAATCTCTAAAGGTCCCTTCCAACTTCTACCATTCTATGTTTCTATGATCTATATAACCTGGAAAGCAAAACCTTTGGTACCACTGGCCTGCAAAAGAGCACAGGATGCTGCGTATGACTGTAAGATTTCAGGGTTTTGTGCATCACAGAAATGAAAAATATTTGATTGGAGAGAAATTTTGTACAGAAATGGGCCAGTCAAATTGTGCCTGCAAGCCCAGTAGCAGCCCAGTAGCCCGAGAGCATCATCCTGGGTGCTTTGACTAAGTGCAAGGGGAGGTAACAGGTCATTGTCCTTCCTCCAAGCCCCAAATGGTCAGTTTCTGGACAGGTCTGTTCCTACATTGCAGCTGGGACAGCCTGCAGACAACCCACTCCTGAATGCTGCAAATGGTTGTCTCCTCACTTGTTTCTCTACACCATTTTTCTTATATTTTAGCTCTCTTCTCATGCATTTACTGTAATATTTACTTAGGAATTTGAGAAAGACTTTATGTTAAGCAAGCAAACACAATTTCTTCAAAAGAGACCAAAAATAAATACGAATGTCTTTGGCTAAGCGGAATTGTCAAACTTTGGCTGCTGAAGTTAGGCAAAAGATGAGCTGTTTTCCTATAGGGATGAATATATTTGCCTCTCATTGACTTCAGTGAGGATCTTAATGCTTGGTAACATGAAAACAGATAAATTATTCAGATGTTTAAACATGAAGTGCTCATCTGATGTTAAGTACTCACAGTTTTAAATGCTCGCCTTAATAACGATTCACCATCTCTTAAAACAAGCAGCAATGCTCACCGACTGGTGTAGCAGGAGGGCTTGGCTACTGTGCAGCCTCCTCTCCTGTTTTCAGAAGAATACTTTTGCTGCCCTGATAGTTATCTTAGTAGAATTAATGAAAACTAAAAGAGGAACTTTTCACTTAACCCCCTTTTCTTCTCTTTGCAGCTCCCAGTACAGCCCAGTATGGGATCACTGGTGATGCCGAAGTCCTCTTCTCCTGCTGGTACCTTGTGTTGACACTGTCCTCCCTCACCAGCATATTCTACCTGAAGAACATCATTCTACACTAAGTGTAAAGACCCATAAAAGGATTTTAAGGATTCTCTGAAAGTGCTGATGACTGGATCCAATCTGGTAGAGTTTGTTAAAAGCAGCGTGGGATATAATCAGCAGTGCTTACATGGGGATGATCGCCTTCTGTAGAATTGCTCATTATGTAAATACTTTAATTCTACTCCTTTTTTTTTATTAGCTGCATTACCTTGTGAAGCAGTACACATTGTCCTTTTTTAAGATGTGAAAGCTCTGAAATTACTTTTAGAGGATATTAATTGTGATTTCATGTTTGTAATCTACAAGTTTTCAAAAGCATTCAGTCATGGTCTGCTGAGTTGCAGACTGTAGTTTACAGAAAAAAAAACCAAACAAACAACAACCCAATATTGCAGTAAAAATGTGCTTCTTTAAGGCTGCAATGCAAATGCTCAATTCCCTTCTCAAATAGCATTCTACCCACATTTACACAGAAACTTTTTTTCTTTATTGATTAAAGAAAAGAATCTAATATTATTGCCTTCAAAATATTTCTTTAAAATATTACACATATCTAGATTTTCTTCTAGCATGATATTCAGGTTTCAAGAATGAGCCTTGTATTATAACTGCGTTGTGCTTTCTTTTCTCTTTCCTTTTTCCCTCCAAACTCAGCATGGGTGTGCCTTCATGAAACACTCCTTTCCTCTTCCTCTCCAACAAATCTGGAATGTGTTCTGGGAAAGGCTAAAAGCATCCTTTTGAGCATAAGAAATCTCTAGTTGAGGACAAAGGTGCTATTGGCTGAAAGGAAAAACTCCTCTCCCATCTCCAGGGGGCCATCAAACTGCTTCAGACACAGGTTTTTAGGCAATTCCTCAAGGACAGCACCAGCTCCGTGTCATCTTTCCCATCTGCCTCCACTAACCAGTGGGCGATCTCTGTAAGAACTAGTTTTCCCCATGACAAAACAGAAAGCAAATTATTTTGAGACATCTTGTGAATGTAGGAACGTTTTCCTTAGTCATTCTAAGTCCAAATTCCTAGATGGCTGTAAATGTGAGAAGTCCAATAGTCCCTTTTGTATTACTGGCAAAAACTCTGTGAATCGGTATTTTTCTTGCACTTGATTTTGTACTGGTTTGGCTACTTTAGCAATGATGAAGGATGCTTTTAAATATTAGATATCTGAAAACACAGGAAGTATCAAGCAGAATTTTATATACATACATATATATATATATTAAAAGGAGGTTGCTCCAACAGCTGTACTCAAGCGCATGTCGCCATCCATTATAGAACCATCTTTACAGATGGGGCTTCATTGCTGATGCACTAACATTGTACAAACAGCTTCCCACAGCAGTCAGGTCCTCACACGCTGTTTCCTACTACTACAGTGTATCAGGATAATACTCTCATTGCACTCAGTGAAGGGTTAAGTTTCAAAATGGCACATATCACCTCCAAGTTTTGTGTTTTTTAAATAGCCCCAGACAGCATTAAGGCAAAACGCTGGTCACAGTTTACAGCTTTGTTGAAACATGTGGCTATGGCCAACAGCCCTTGAATGCAAGATCTCCCAGTGACCCTCACAGATCTTGGCTTGCTCACAAAACAACTACTGATGACAAGAATAATAAAACCATTATGGACATTGTTATTATTCCCCTGGTTGGTATATGAACTCCAGTAGGCCACACAGTTATTCAACTGCGACAGTTTTTTGCCTAACAATAGGTTTTGATACCAGATGAGCACTGTGCATACTCATCAGTCCCACACCTCAGCTCAGGTGCCCCAGGGTTCTGAAAAGGCAGACTCCTGAGTTTTGCTGTTCTCAACAGCTGCTACCCCATGCTAACGTGCTGACAGGACATGCAGGGAGTCTGTTGTAGCTACCAACAAAGGGTATAAACAGAAAGATGTTGACTCCATAAGGTGGCAACGTGCCATCGCCCTGCACGCGTTCAGCAGCAGACCGCACTGTTCCTACTGAAGAGTCTCAGCTCTGTGCTCAGCAGTTATCCTTTACAGAAATGTGGCATTTCTAAAACCCTGAATAACATGACAAAACTCATTCTTTAAGGAAATGCTCTAAACCCGGTTCAAACTATGCTATACACAGGCCTGATACTCTGATCCCTCTTGTATTGCAGCTTTAAAGTGCTATATTTTAGAATCTGCTCACTAGAAACAGTGGTGCTGCTATGAAAATATCATGTCAGTACAGTTTTATGAAGAAAGAAAAAAGGATGTGCATAGCCCAACTCATATGCCTCATCTCACATAAAATTGAGACACATTTCCATGTTGTGGCTGGATCAAATTATCTATTTCAGTGATATATTTCATTGCAGTGATTCTTGATATCTGGATCCTGATATTTCCAGCAACAGAACAGAATGAGCATCAGCTTTATTAAATATGAGGGGAAAAAAAAAGAAGGAAATCATGACTGTTTGCAATCACACTGACATTTCTGGTTTCCAATGGCATTTCTGTAGGTGAAATAGGTATTTCATGTGAGACAGAGCTGCATGTGCAGCAGTGGCCATGTGTCTGTGTGTGCGCGCAGTGCGCTTGGGGCTGTGCGCGTTGCCCACCCTGTCTCTAAGGGTGAGTGCCCCAAGGGCTTCTCCCTAGACTCTGCCCACCCACCCCTCCAAAGAGGCAGAGCCATGCTTAATTTTACATGCTGGCTAATTCACCAGATGTAGCCCGTAGAGCCCAATGACCTTAATTCTGGCAGGAGTGGAGCCATAGGTGGTGTTGGTCAAATAAAGAACCTGGGTTCTTGGTTGAATCTGTTCTGTGCGGTGAACTGGTGATTGTACAGGCTGGGCCTTTTGGGGCATCTCCCCCCAGTCAGGAGGTGCTGCAGACTGAATGCTGCCACACTTTACGAAAGCCACCCAGCCACCTGCCCTCTCATTTGTGGGGTGCATTTGCTTTAGGCAACTGTTTGAAGGTATGTTCTATGCTGCGTCAAAGAATTAACCCATACTGTTCATATCTGTTGGGCAAACACTATTATATTTATTCCCACCTTTCAGACATGAAAAATAAATGGCTTAGCTCCAAGCAGCATAACTTGGATATCTATATCGAGGTTGTGGTCCACATTGGAATGCCCAAAGTCCATAACAGTATAAGCTCCTGCTTGTGCAATAACTCAGGTCTGCAGTTACTGTTGCGCCGGTGACGGACACGGGAGCAACGATGCTCTAATTATACAGTTGCTGGTCGTGATATAATGCTAGTACTGAATTAAAGGATATCTCACAACTTCTTGAACAAATGCAGTTTCTCGACAGTTTGTAACTTAGCAGGAAGCGAATCCCTTCATAGCTAGATGGCTTTTTTTAAACTGGTCAAGACATAGATACTATTTCCTTTTTTAGAAACTGTGGTGTTTTTAAGATACAGGAGTGTGAAAATCCATCAGCAGTTTTACTGCATTTTTGCACATTTTCAAGAGCTAACTCTAGACAGACAATGGTAAATGTTATGCCTACCAAAATCTCCATTGACTCCATATAACTGTGCTATTAAAAAAAATTGTGTATACCAAAATATATATTTAGATGGGTAAACAATATGCCTTAAAGACTAAATATGCATTTACTTCTAGGACTACACCAGACTTGTGCCCAGTCTGGAGGTAAATAATCCATGTTTCATAGCGTGCCGTGGAAGAGTTTGTTTTTCTGCAGAAGAGAAAAAGAAAATGAAAGAGCCTTGCTGAGCACTGCGGGCAAGGGAGGAAATAATTTTGTGACTGGAAAAGTCCATAGCACAGCTGAAAACAGCCAGATCAAGGCAATGGCATCAGGGTCTCAGGATAAACAGGAAGGGATCCTCCAAAAATCCTGCTCCAAAAGAGGGGAGGTTTTTACCAGGGCACCTTCAGGACTGAGCATGTACCTGTTTGTTCCTATCACTTGCTGCCTAATTCATGAAGAGCTCAAAGGTTCCTTTATATTTCAAAATTCCTGTGTTTGAAAGCATAGAGATCAGCATATTTAGCACCTCCCATAAACTGAGCTTTCAGTCATTCATATTTTAAGGCATAATAAACTTTGCCTTCCCCTGGTAGGGTGTAAATCTGCATTACACAATGAGCTGGGGGCCAGTTCCCACCCTGCTCTGGCTGCTTCATTCTTACCTTGAATGTAGCTACAGTGAGGGCATTGGGTCTCCTCCCAGGAGGGCTCCTGTGCTGGGAGCTGCTGGGTGATGCACAAGGGTCACCAACCCCTCTGCATCACCTACTGTGCTGTTGTCTGGGAAACTCCTGCCTGCCAGAATTATCCCTCAGGGTTTGCTTTAATTTATGCCAACAGCCATCCCAGTGCCTGGAGAAATGCAAGAGGAACCTTCTCCTTGCCTCTCGCCCCACAGGTGCTCAGGCAGAGCAGAGGAGTTGGTTCTCCCACACAATAAACCTCGAACCCATCTGCAAACAGCAATGAAAAACAGCACAGCAGTCCTTTCATTGCCTGAGGCCCAGGGCAGCTAGACAGCAGGCAAACCTTACCCCCATTAGCAGAATAAATTACATGTGAGCAGGGAGCCAGAATTCAAAGCTGGGAGAGGAAGAGACGGTGTGGTGCTGGGCTGCTCTGGCCACTACAGCCACAGGAATATCGCCCTTTCTCTGCCAAATCTGAAAGTGCTCATTATTCCTTCACTGCTCTTCTTTTAAAAACAGAAAAAGCTACCAGTTAAAAGAATGCCTGTAATGATGATGTATTTGATACTTGGTATCCAGAGGGTGAAATCTGTTCTCCCCTAATGCACATCCATCCTTCTCTTTATGTTTTCCCAGCCAAAACCAAAACAATTTGCTGTTACGCGGTGCAATTTCTGTGCAATAACATCAGCTTTTCCACTTATCAAAACTGTTAGAGTCATAAGCATGTAACTCCCAGCAGCCTCAGTGACAGAGACTTAAATGTGACCCACAAGTAGGAATAGACCTTAAAGATGCGCTTGAACAGCAGCAGCCTTCTCCTCTGGTCTGTGTCTAATGGCGACGTGGCATTTCTCCCTTCTGTCTGCCTTATTGGGTTTTTATTCTTAAAGGAAATAGACTCTCCTCTTCTACAGGGCACTTAATTTATAGTGGGAGGCCCAGCCATTTAGATGTGCTTAACATTTTTGCTGTGTCACTTCAGGTAGAGGCCCCAGGTTGTGGGCAGGAGAAGCGAATCATCCACGGGAGCAGCAGGCAGCCATGCAGGCAGCTTCTGCCTCAGCCTAATGAGACAGCTTCTCACAGGAGTTTGGGCTCTGTAGGAGCTGCAGGAGGCAGCATGGTTCATTAGGCTACGAAAGCTTTAAAATGTTAAAGGAACTGGTTTTCCTCTCTCATTTAAGCGAATTGCTAAAAGCATTGGGTTGTTCTTCCATGGAACTTCAGATTCACTTTTCTCTGCATTAACCTTGACCTTTTACCAGTTACTGCGACAGGGGGAAAAAAGAAAAGATATCTTTGGAGTAAGTTCCTGCAAATTCACACACACACACCCCCCCACACACACACCCTGAGCTTTTAAAAACAGCGAGACAGAGTTTGGGCCAGGGGAGCAATGAACCTCAGCTGCCACTGTTTCTGTGGCAGAAAGGATGTGTGGATCCTTGTGAGGATCTCAAGTCCCCATGAACCATTTCTAAGTTACTTTTAGCAAGATAGGTGCACCTATCCTTCCTTATATCCTTCCTGGTTATTAGTAGCAGTGAGACAGAGCACTGGGACAGGCCTCTTACTCTGAGCTGCTCCCTGCAACCTCAGCCACCCTGGGCATTGAGCACTTTGCTAGGGCCAGGCCAGGGTCCTCTCATTGCTCTCAGGGAGTGTAAAACTAAGGTACCAAGGCATCCATTGGGAGGTAGAAGCAATTCAGAGCTAAATGAAACAATGTGCTGGACACAGGCTTTGGAAGCTTAGTTCTGGAACATTTGCATCAGCTTCTTGGAACCACGGCAGGCACAGCCTCATGCTTGTGTGCAAGCCAGGGGCATACATGCTGCCATCCTCGAGCATGGGGTACAGGGATGGAGCCATTCCATCCAGGCATTGCTTTATATAGATGAGGCAGAGCAGAAATGTCTGAATGCTGCTTTTCCTCCTCTGCTATGAGACACATAGTAGAAAAGATACCTGAAATTTTCCATTACATTCATTTCAGTCGTGGGAGTTTCAGTAAGTGTCTGGTCTTTGTTTCAGTGCCTTAAGCACCTTTTTACAAAAGGCCACAGTAAAAGAGAGTATTTAAGACATTAATTTCCTGGAGTAAATCAGCCACAGTGACTGTCTGCCCAGTACTGTCTCTCCCACCTCAGGGGTGGCAAGAGCTCCTCAGGAAGAGACGGCAGCAGCGCCGTTCTAGAGGCACCAAGCAGTGCTCCTGGCACCCTATTTCTCCAGGACATTTTAGATAAGACAGTTGTTCTGAAAACAAATCAGCTAAAGACTTTGTCCTTTTGTATGGAATACAGAATTAGCATCCACATAAGGGTTAATGAACAGCAGGAGGGAGAAGTTTTGACCTGAATGTTTCTGCCATGGGTATAAATGTGTGTAGGGCTCCAGGCAGGCTTGTGGTGGCTGCCCTTGCACTGGATGGAAGGGGACAGGGGTTTCCTGCAGGTCATGCAGGCTTGGCTTGGTCCTCAGCTGAGAACCTTAAGGAGAGTGCAGTATCTCCCCCGAGTATCCAAAGTGTTCATGTTTCTGATCAACTCTGATCTCTAAATACAACTCTCTTTTTATTTGCTTCCTCAACAAGTTGATGCTTGTGGGAAAAGTGATTCTTTCACTGTGTGACAGCATACACAGTGATTACTGTCAGGCTCTTCATCTCTGGCTGGCCCTGTTAATATAGATCTCCTTCCTAATCACTGACAACATGGGATTTGGACAATTTGGGCAAAACCCAAACCAACCTTCCCCCCTGCCCCAACATTCTCTCAATTTCTAATTCCCCTCCCACCCAAAAATCATGACAACATTACTGTAAGTGGCAGATAACAGTGGTAAATATTTTAGTGGACTCTTAAAATGAATTGCAAGAATTAGGGCTGTTGCAATTTATTGATGACTTTAAATTCTTGTGTCCGTGATTTCTGTCATCAAATGCATTTCTATTTAATGCTCATGCTGTTAGCAAAACCTAGGAGCTGTGAAAAGTGCTTCAATATTCCAGTAAGTTAAAAATCTTTTTGGAACAAAAACTCTTCCCACCTTCCACAGACAAAACACACACCCCTATCAGTTTGTGGTGTGGGCACCGTTCAGTAACTGGCTAGCTACTTGGTATAGCCGTTGCAAGGGTTAAATAAGACTGAAACAAGAACAGGAGGAAAAAAAACACCCCACAGAGTAATTTTCTTATTTGTTAAATGTAGAGAGACAGGGTCTGAAAACAAAAGCCAAGCCCTGTGGAGGCAGCGAGACAAATATGGGTGTAATTATCCCTACACTATTCAAAATATTGCTACAACAATAGCTCTTAGATCAAATCCTCACCCAGTGTGCAAGGCTTCTACAGAACAGGTATTTGGTCTGTGCTGGAACATGTGTGGTAACGGCAGCAGCTGTGTCCCCAGGGGTGGCTGTGGTCAGGTGCCTTGCCAGAGGCTGACAGGGCAGCTCCTGCCCTTCACCAGGGGTTGCTCTGCCCCGTTCCTTCTCTTTGACACCCAAGCATGGAAGGCACCAGCATTTCTGCCAACACAGATCCCTTGGCAGAGCTTAGGTGTGAGCATTGATCTGGGCCTCTCAGTTCCAGAAGGACAGGGAGCTGCTGGAGAGAGTTCAGCACAGGGACACAAAGATGATGGAGTGGAGCATCTCCCTTGTGATGAAATGCTGAGGGAACCGGGGCTCTTTAGCTTGGAGAAGAGGAGCCTGAGGGATGACCTCATTCATATTTACAAATACATAAATGGTGAGTGTCAGGAGGATGGAGCTAGGCTGTTCTCAGTGATGGCCAATGACAGGACAAGGGGCAATGGGTACAAACTGGAAGAGAAGAGGTTCCAAAGCAACACAAGGAAAAACTTCCCTGTTGAGGTGAGGGAGCACTGGCAGGGGATACCCAGATGGGCTGTGGAGTCTCCTTCTCTGGAGACATTGAAACCCACCTGGACGAGTTCCTGTATGACCTGCTCTAGATGGTCCTGCTCTGACGGGGGTGTGGATTGAATGAGCTTTTGAGGTCCCTTCCAACGCTTAATTATGTGACTCTGTGATTAGTGACCAAGGGGCAAATAACTGCTTCTCAAGGATGGCTCAGCCTGGACTACAAAGATCCTTAAATGAGCCTAAGGAAAAGTGCTGCCTGCCCACTGCAGAGCTCAGCTCCTGCCCTCCACCTTCAGCACCACACTTCTTCCCCTTTATTTCCCTCTCCAGGATAAGTTCCTATAACATCCTCCTACAGGGAACATACTGCATAGGAATGCCATTCTGTATAGGCAATACCATTCAGTGTCAAATCCATGTTTAAGGATAGGTATCCTGTGCCAGATGGAAACAGAGCTGATGGGTTTGTGTGTCCCTCAGATGAGTGGGCTAAAGCCCAGGGGCCACCCATTCTGCCAACACAGGGCTCTGCAGCAGCAGTGTCCCTGCAAACACACCTTGTCTTGTCACCTACCTTCCCAAACAGGAGGAGGTGACTGCTCTCCAAGACGCAGCATCCAACCCTTGAGTCAATAATATATGCAAATGCACTTAGCAAAGCATTCCCACAGATGTTCTTAATTAAACCAACCTAACCCAAGCCCACATAAAGTAATAACCCCCCAAAAAGCCTTCCTGCTTTCATATGTTCTGAATCACTGCTGTGGAATACT
Source organism: Urocolius indicus (assembly GCA_013401255.1). NCBI lineage: Eukaryota > Metazoa > Chordata > Aves > Coliiformes > Coliidae > Urocolius > Urocolius indicus. The sequence continues at coordinate 114,575 of WBNH01001135.1, forward strand.
ACAGGAATATTATTTTTATAAGAGTAACCCATTTGCTAAATAAGCCACCTGTTAAATAAACACTCCCACTCTCCAAATATTGTTATTTTGTTTTCCAGATTATGCACAATCTGGACTTATTTTAGATGAAAAAAGATAATCACTTAATTATAAAAAAAACCAACCTCAAACCGGTATTTTGACTGTTTGAAACTATCCATCTTGTGTGCACATCTGCTTCTCTGCAAGCTGGCACAGCTCTTTCGTTAAAAGAGAATCATAGTTACTTATTCAGCCGGGAGCTAATGAACTTCCATCATCAGACCTCAGCACTCTTAACTTTTTTTTTAACTTCTTCAAGCCCTGAATTGTTCCTTATTCACCTGGCTTAAATTCCTAGGATGTGTCTTCTCACAGACTAATCCTGGTCCAAGACTGTTTTAGCAAAGTTGACCCAGGAGAAAGCACATAATTCACCTCAATTTTCACCATTTCTGTTGTGCTCTAAAAGCCAAGTTCTTTATTATCTCACCTCAAGCCTGTTTGTACAGAAACAGCTTGCTGCATACACCCAAAACACTCGGTTTAGTCTCTAGGACTCTTAACTTTTCCTACTCACTACAGCCCCTGGAAAACACCAGATCAGTCCTACAGGATGGACATCACTCAAAAAAAAAAAAAAATCCACAGAAAAAGGAAGGAAGAGAAGAGAAGAGAAGAGAAGAGAAGAGAAGAGAAGAGAAGAGAAGAGAAGAATAGACATTTCAGATAGAAGAATCAAGAATCATCTAACCCCAGTGCAAGGTGTTGTCTGGACACGCTCCAGCAACGCGATGATTCTCTCATAGTGAGGGGTCTAAAACAAAACACAGTATTAAATATAGAGATTAACTTGATGCCAGACCTTAGGGTACTCTTTAGTGCATGAACATAAAAGATTAAAGTGATTATGTGAAGGGAGAAAAAAGAAATGTGAATGAGGATACTCTGAGGCCAAGTGAGTGGATAAGCACATGAGATAGCTGACCAGATCATCCTGACTGCAGCTCATGCTGTCTTTGCAGCAAGTGAGTCAATGTTTGGAGTTTACTTCTGAAAGTCTTTCCAGAAACTGTAACACTCGGAGTCTGCAAAGCTGCAACTGAAGAACAGTGTTCTCCAGGCAGGCACTTTGCTGCATCCTTCTTGCCCTTCCAGACGAGCACTTTTACCCTGGAAAGTAACACTTGGGAGATGCTGATCTCCTGTTATCCTGTCTGACAGAAACATTAGTGCCAAGATCCACACCTGAAAGAGTGATGTATTGGTTTTTTACAGCTGAGGCTGAAATAGGGACCCCAACACCACACAAAACACTCCCAACAAACATTTCTCTGAGCACAGGCTACATGGTACATGCACAGGCCACAAAGGAAATCTATTAAAATCTATTGCTAATGCTGAGGAGTAGGCATTTACCCAGGACTTAATATGGCTTTAGTGACTTTGTGCCCTCATACCTGAAGACAATAGCTTATAATTAGGCAGCAAAGACAGGGTTACATAAAAGGTTAAAGTGATTGTGTGAAGGGAGCAAAAACAAGTATGAATGAGGATACTCTGAGGCCAGGTGAGTGGTCAAGCACCAGTGGGGCAGCAGTGGGGACATCTTCGTCTCTGCCAGGTTGTACTTGCACAGAAAGTCCGGTTGACTTGATGACACTGCTTGGCTGTGCTCTTACACCTTGTGAAGAATGGTACATGATATCAGACCCATGGAAATCTACCTGATTAACAGTAAAAGCTGGGTAGCTGATCATCTAAGTGCATGAAATGTGGCCATAAAGATGCTTCAGTATCAGGAGTCCATCTAAAATTGCAGGCACAAGACTGGACAAAACTGCTTTTCAAAATCAGCCCCATTATGTCCTGTTCTCTTTCAGAGAGAGCCTTTGTGATCATAATTTTGTATGCTGCTATTTTACATGTTCACACATATTTTCTTGCTGTTTAACACTCAGCACCTAGCAACTTGGCTCCATCACCTTTAGCTGATATTTTTCCCATGTCTTCTGAATAAGGCAGCAGCAAAATTCTCCATGCAAGTCTCATACTCTGTCCTTAATATGAACTCTATTTTTTTCCCCCAAGACAATGTCAGGTTTCATCTAGCTACAGACTTGCCTGTATCTTTTAAGCACTGAACTCCATCAGCTTGTGAATTTTTTTTTTTCCAAGTGCTTTTATGCATCTTGACTCTAATGTGGACTCTGAAAATTCCACAAAGCCTTTATTACTTGTTTCACTTTACATGCAGCTCACAAATTAATGGTCTCTGTTAATTAGGCAGCTAACTTCTCTCCCCCTCCAAAAAAAAAAAAGCCTAAATCTTTAAAAAATTGTGATGCTTCTCACTTGAAGGTACTGTTCTGTGAAACATGTTAAAGATATTTTAATGACTGAGAGGCTTTAATTAGAGCTGGCATATGAACTGAGCCCTACAGTGCCCAATATATTCACATACATATATATATAAAATGCATTTGTGTGTTAAGGGTTGTTTTCATAATAATTTGGAATTTAGACATAAATTGGCTCTGTGGGTGAGCAGAAACAAATGACACCTTATTTCCTTGTACAGGGAAGACACAGACAACAGCCCTTGCCCCAGGCAGATCCCCAGGACCCACCACAACCACTAGCACAGGGGGGCAGTAAACAAACCATGCAAGGATAACGTGTTCATTTGCGACTCACAAAGCACCCCAGTAACACAGACATCTGTCCAGTTCACTGCCCAGACCTGTGTGTCTTTTGTATTCTGTGGAGTCCCAAAGAAAACAAAGAAAACATGCTTCCTCAGCATCACATCTAATTGCAAAACACAGAGCCCAGCACACAACACAATGCTGGTGCTGCTCAATGGGTGAGCACGAGGCAGGAGGACCCCAAAACAGCCATCTGCTTTGGATAGACTGTGGTCTTTGATAATTAGCAGACAGGAGAAACAGTTTGCATACCTGAGTCTACATTACTTTAATAACACTAGTGCAAAAAGAACATTTTTATTTGGAAGTGTTGCAATGTCCAGACATTGAGAGGAAAAAAGAAGAGAGAGGTGCATCTTTTAAAGACAGATCCTTTCCTCACCTCTCCATCTCAGCCTTTGCCGTAAAGAAATCCAGCACTCGCTTCGTTCAAAGACTAGACTTTAAATTTCTAATACTCATGCCAGGGTAGCATTAAATATTAAAGCAAGATATTAAAATTTAAAAGAACCTAAATTAAACCTGAGGTATTCAAAAATAAGTGTTCCTGAATATTTAATACTAAAGATTTCATAATTAACTTCAGAATTCTCTCACATTAAGGAAATGAGGAGCTACCTGAAAAAAATGGGACCATCACTGTGACCTTTCAGGCAGCTGCAGCAGATGCCCTCAGCCCACACAAAGACTTAGGCTTTCGTCTGGTTTTGCCCTGCAGGGAGGGAGGACCCATCCCAACACTTCAGGCTGGCAGGGGCTGCTTGGTGCCATCCCCCTCCCACCGCATTTCACACTGCCTCAGCCTGGGGACAGGCAGCAGTGTGATCCAAAGATCTTCCAGCTGGACCACTCTCAGTTTCCCACCATCATAAAATTTATTTTGTAACCTGTCTGTCCACTGATACTTGCGCCATCTGCTCCTGTATGCACTTAAAGATTTGGGAGAGAGTTCTATACAAGTACATGATCGGGCCAAATATTTCAGTGTAATGGGGGTGGGGCGGAGAGTGGAATTAAAAAGACAATGTAAGAATTCCAATGAGGATGTCTGAGCTTGGGAAAATATTCTGTACTAAAATAGTCTGAGAAGATGCAAAAAAATAGCAATGAAGAGAGAGACAAGATTCTTTTGATTTAGCTGTAAAACCAGTGCAGCAGCAGCCTGCCTCCCCTCTCCGAGCCACCCCTCTCCTCCAGCCAGCCCTCTCCCTCTGCCTCTCCCCTCTCCCTCCCCCTTGGTCAGCACCACGGGATGCTGAGAGAAAGCCCCACAAAGCCAAATCCTCAGGCTCTGCAGAGAGCTGAATCTCCGTGAGGCCACAGGATGGTGCCTGCGCAGAGGCCCCTCACACTCTGGCCCTCAGCTGCAGCCTCCTGCCAGCAGGAAGGGCAATTTCACAGCCCTCAGTTGCAGGGACTGCTGCTGCACAGTCCTCACTCCAAGCAGGTGGGGCAAGAGGCTCTTAGAGCCCCAGCTGCACAGAAGACCTTGGTGGTGGTGCTGGTGATGCCGATGGTGATACTGGCAATGACAGTGATGGTGACCATTGGATGGAGGCCCCAAGTCCTCAGGGCTGTGAAACAGCTCTAGTTAGTATGTGCTTCACAGAGCTTTAAAGCATGATATAAGCATTAGAATGTATTATTCTAATGACTGCATCCCACATGCATTTTTATAAATGGAAAGTTGCTTTAAATCAACAGTATGCCAAACTTGCAGCCCTCTCAGAGCATTTGAGCACGACAAGTCAGGCCAGTGATGTACAGCACAGCTTGTACGCAGGCAGCAGCCTCTAAGTGATGTCGCAAGTAGCCAGCTGATAGTCTACAATGTGCTAAGGCTTCAGACTAAACTTGAGCTGCATAACTAACGGTACACAATTATCATTCCTCTCTGAGGAGCCTGCTCCCTGCCTTGCAAGCACTATGTGTTGCCTCTGCCCAGCCTGCATCTACAAACACGGGTGATCCTGCAATTGAAGCCTCCCATACCTGTGCAAATCAAACAGTGATCTGTGCAAACAGAATACAAAATCATTGGTCCTTGCTTTCAATCACCGTGAAGAGGTTTAAATGCCTTCCCAAAGTAGAACATTGGACTACAGCAACGGGCAGGGGGAAAAAAGCAGATTGAATGGTCCAGACTGTAAGTGAACATCCATCATTTGTCCAATCAAAGTGAACACACCTTTTCATATGCACATACAGAAGTCACTGAATAAATATGGCAAAGACAGAGAAAGTCGTCGACTTTGTCAATGGTGACACAAAGCAATTACTAGAAGTTAACAAGGATAATGCTGCAGATTCCTGGGGCTGGAAGCTATCTCTGAGGCCATGGTTGTGTGACCTGTGCTCGGCGGGTACCCGGCAGCATCCCATGGCCAGTGCCTCTCCCTGCCCACCTTCATGCTGCCTCTAATAGTGCCTTGAGGACATGCTGCAAGTCTAGTTACCACTCCTGGACCTTTCCTAACATACTTTTTCTGACAGAATGTCCCGTGAGAAAAGGCTTAGCCAAGGTGTAGGTGGGCTGGGTGGGCAGTGCCAGGGCAGCAGAGCTGTGTGAGCAGTGCCAGAGCTAGGCAAGGGCAGGCTGTGCCTTGCAGGCTTCAGGGTTTGTGACCTGTGCTAAGTTGCAGGACTCACTGTTAGAGCTTCTCTCAGTAACGTACAACAGACTTCGCGACATCCACTTCAGCACAATGTCAGCTTATGGATGGAGGGGAAGGGAATGGGGTTGAAGAGATAAAACCATGCACTGACAAAACAATAAAAGACAAATCAATGTTGATGACAGATGAGTGAGTGAGATTTGCAGCGTGACTGAAAGCACAGAGAGCCATGCTGTGCCGGGACAGGCAGCATCATGCCATAGATGGGAACAGTCACACTTGTCTGCTTATTTCTCAGCAAACCTTCCAGCATGTTTTGTGGAAGTTGAGAGCTAAAGCACACGTGTCTTAGCACTCTGTCTGTATTGCTCGGCCTTTCCTTTCACCCAGTGCCTGAACTCCTCAATCACTTGGCTTTTCTGATGTGATCAGTCAGCACAGAACATGCACTCAGAAAATGGCTGGAGATAAGACACAGCCCCAGACAAGGAGGTAATGCCACACGCTCCCATGGAGCAGCAGTTAGAATAGCAGTCTGGGCTGACCAGCTCTAAGAATGAGCTTCTGGCTTTCAAGTAATTGTATTAACTTCTGTTTGGTGTTCTGTTTGGTTTTGTCGTGATTTGGCCCAGCTAGCACAGCAGCACCACGACAGTCTCTCGCTCGGTGCCCCCATTCACCCCCACTCTCATTAGGATGGCAGAGGCCCCAGCAAAATGGGAGTAAAAAGATAAGCAAGGTTGTTGTTGATTGAGACAAGGGCAGGGAGGGCTCACTGCCAATTATGATTCCGGGCAAAACAAACTCCAGTGCTCGACTTAGAGAGGAAAGTAGGAAAGTTTATTCTACAAGAAACAGAATGGAAAAAGGGTGTAGGATGATGAGAAAATTACAACCAGCACTTTAAGATCTCCCTCCCCCATCCCTCCTTTCTTCCCTGGCCCAGCTCACTGCTCCCGATATTTCTACCTCCTCCCCCCACAACGGCCCAGGGAGGCAACGGATGGGGAATGTGGTCAGTCTCTCACAGATGGGCTCTGC
>WBNH01001135.1:121220-165228 GCA_013401255.1 Urocolius indicus
CCTTGGAGTCCGCATGGCTGTTTCTCTCATTGTTCCTACTCCTTGCACCACCACCAGCCAGAAGAAGAAAGAAGAGACAGAAGAAGGAAGAAGCAGGAAAAAGATGGAGGAAAGAAACTTCCTCTTCCAGCTTCTTCTTAAAAAGTGATCGTGGAGGCGTCTAATTGGCTCAGCCCCAGAAGTGGGTCTGGCTCAGAGCTGGGGAGAGTTGCAAACAACTTCTTACAGGCGCCATCTTTACAGCCCCATCCCCCTTACCAGAAAAGGCTGTCATGTCAAAGCATGACAAGAATGTCCTTTATATATGATCCAAATGACTACCCAGCTACAGCCTAAAGAAATACTGATTGATGATTTTGATACCATGTAAAGCTTAATACATTCTTCAATCTGAACTAGATTAGATCCCTTGGCTTTATTTGTATCTAAAAAGCAAGAATCACATAGCAAGATCCTCAGGTGATTTCATCATCCATTTCCTCCAGTGGAAAACCAAACTCCTTCCATTCTCTGTCCTGTGATAGCTCTTCACTCCTCCTCCTCCTCAACAAAAGCCAATGGAAAACATTTACAACTGGCAAATCAAATTGTCTTTGCAACCCATGGAAAGGGGCCACAGCATTTCAAAGGTCTGGGCTCAGACAATGCAAGTTCACAAGAACTAGCACTGTGTTAGATAAGCTCTATATAGATACTATCAAGAAAATGACACAGGCTGGAAAACAAATCTCCATCTCCCTTCCCTCCTCTGTTGCCCTGGTTAGTGCCCAGAGTGCTGCCTTTGCAAAGGGTCAAGGGCAGAAATCACAGCAGAGAAAAGTCGTGAAGGCACCAGGTTTATGCTGCCCTGCAACAAGTAACAGATGACTGAATATAATCCTTAATTCTTCTCAGATGGTTTCAAAACAGTCAGTTTATCACTTGCAAGCCAAGCCCTTTGTTTGTGCCCTTTCTCCTTCATTCTCAGATGGTGGGCAGCTATGGTTTTATTTTGCACAAAGTTCATTCTCTAATGTTCATCCATAATCATCAACAAAATAATATATGTAAGCGACTATAATGACAGTAAATGCTGTGTAGGAGGCATAATATATGCTTCATTATCAATGCTTGCATGCTGAATTAAACACCCTATTCGGGTCAAATGCTAATACATTCTATGAGCACTTTTCCATAAACAGAGTTTTAAAATGCAGTAGAATAAAAAGGTAATATGAATAATATCTTGAAATAATCCCATAGGCGTGCATTTAAGAACCAGAAGAGTTTTTCTGTAACATCTTGCTTGGTATTAGCACTGAAACAGTCTGTCTACATGAAAAAAAACAGTCAGGATAGTATCACTGGCACCCTCAGTGTGGTACAGCCCATCAGGACCACGCTAGCATCAAATCTCATTTGTAAACAGGATGTTGGTTTTTAAATGAACTTTGCCACAGCTGGCTGCCCTGGTGGAGCCAGAGTCAGGGAACACATCACACTTCGGCTTCTGATGAAAAATTAGGTGAAGTACAAAGCATGGAGGATTTCACTCTCTGCAGATCTGTACCATGTAAAGGAGCTCAGAGAGCTCAGCAGCACTTGCAACTCAGAAACAGCCTTAACATCAGTGGCAGCCTCCTTGCCCAGCTGCATTCTGTGGTTGGTGCTGTACTGGTCTTCAGCATCAGAGCATGGCACAAAATGTGGCTGCCCTGATGCTTCTGACTTCTCTTGGGATGTGCTTCCCACTTTGTGAAACATAGACCAGTGGTTGAGAAGCAGAAGGGGAAGAAAAAGTTCAAGGCAGCAAGCAAAACAACCCCACGATGATGCACAAAGGCAAAAAGACCACTCTGTCCTGATCCCCAGGACTGTCTGCAGCCATATGGCACCAAGAGATGTACACACAGACCTACCAGAGCATCAGTTGAAGTCGAGGGAGCCCTGGTTTGCACTGGAGCAGGAGTAGTGAAGACCTCACTAGGTAGGGCTCTGGCTGATCCCTGTCTGCAGAAGCAGGCGGTGCCTCTCACCCATCACCAGCATACCCACCATCGCTCGCTCCAGAGGGATGCCAGCATTTAGGTGTCTTCAGGTGTCCCAGCCATGCCTGGGCTGCACAGGCTTCAGCCAGTATTGGTTTAACCAGTGTTGAGGGAGAGCTTTAGCAGAGCTGATGATGGCTCTCCCTGCAGCACCCAAATGAACCGTGCCATGGGCTGATGGGCTTGGTTAGTTACCCATTTCTCCTAGATCAGCAGTTGCAAGACAGATTGCTCCTCACTATGGGTTCAGGCTTTTCATGTAACATACTAGGTTGGGAGTATATGTACTCTGTACAGTGTAAGAATAAGAGGTTAGCAGAGTCAGCTCAGTTCAGCCAAACGACCCTTGCCTCCTGGGTGTGCAGCACAAGCTGAGCAGGACACTGCAGCCCAGAGCCGGCCTGAGAGTGCCACGTGGCTTTAAGAAGTACTGCCTGGTCTTTGGTGGCCTGTAACTATTGATTATCACTCTTCCCTGGTAAACTTTTGATTTTATTTTCATGTTTTCCATTGCAGCAAAGCCTATCATACTGAGCCCTGAGCAAAAAATGCCTCAGGTATGAGTGCATCTTGCTTGTATTTTAATTACTCTGCTAGTACAGGGAGGATTTTACGGAGCAATATACAGCAGTACCCTGAATAACGCCTTGGTTCTGCACCATCTGTTCTTCATTCCACAAATATCTTTTCCTTGGTGATCCACAGCAAAGGGCTTAATACATTATCATACCATAAGACAACTTAAAAGAATAAATAAGTCCTGCTACACAAAGCTCAGTATTACAAATCCCACACGATAATAATATCTGAATTATAATACATATATTAGAGCTAAAAATAGATTAGAAAAACAAACCTACTTCCAGACAAGCAACGAGAGCGTGTTTTTAAGGTGACTTATGATGAACTGTGAAGCAGTCCTGGCTCTGTGCTGGGCTGTGAACAGTGAAATTGCAATAAATAAAATAATTTTTCTGCAGAAACAACTTGCTCTAAAACCACACTTATGCATGCCCTGCTCACCGGCTTCCAAGTGAGCACTGTGGTCTTGGTTTAAATCTGTACCTATCCCAGAAAAGAACTGAGTCGAGATACAAACCCCAACTCCACAGATGCAAAGGGAGGAGGGGGCTGTGGCAGCCACTCCGCATCCAAGAGGCAGCTCCAGGAGCTGGCCTTCCTGCTCTGAAAGAGGTGAAATTAAGGGGATGCTATTACTAGGGTACGATATTCCAATCAGGGAAGACATTTCTGTATGGCAAAATTATGTCTGAACTTTCTGCCACACAAAATAGATGATTTTTTGCACAGCTGTGGGAATAAAGTCCCATTTCTCATCCTTCTCAAGTGGATCCCTGCCTGCCACTCCACAGAGAGCCAAATTGTGTATTAGCAATCTGTAGCTTCAGCAGCTGCCAATGAAGCTGCTTGAGGCAATAGAAGGACCTGTCCCTTTGGTATGAATTAAAAAATGAAGTCAAACAATTAAATGAAATAATTAAATGTAAAACCTCTCTCTTCCCAAGATCATTTTTAATGTGCTGGAGGATTTCCACAGATCACATGGCTAATGCCCAAAAAATGGCATTTGGGAGTATTTCAAAGGTTCTTACTCCTAATTATAAGCTTTTGCTTGACTTGTAAGTATGTCAGGCTTAATGACACATCTTTCTAATACCTCTTGGTCAGAAAAATGAACCACATGCTAATCTGCTAGACCTAAACCTCTACGTTTCACTGGTGGAATTTAGAAACAAAGCAACCCCAGTGTAGGTCTGCTCCTTGGCTGAGGAGCTGCAGCCCATCACAGCCCAGTAACTCAGCCCAGTGAACAAGGTGAACTGGGGTTGGCCCTGAATCTTCTCACTTGTTTCAGAATTAGCTTTCCTTCCAATCTACCATCAGTACCTAATGTTTGAACTCTGACAGGCTGGTTGGCCAATTACCATCAGTGTCTCTCACAAAGCAGCTTACCCAGGCTTTTAAGGCCGGATAACAAGCATGTTTTAGAAAACAGGATGCCGATACATTTTTCTATGCTGAAAATAAATACATAAAATATGACAAAGTAAGACTTTTGTTAGCAACATACTTTTAGGGGAGAGTATAAAACATCTATTAGAAATCCTGTTAACAGCATTGGTCATTATGACAAGAGGGAAAACAGCTTTCCTAGGGATTTGATTTCTTTTCTTTCCTTCTTAATGGGTACTGCTCTTTCACCATCACGGCAGAACAATGTTGTCTATTAACATTTACTCAGCAGTTATCATCTTTGTATTTCTTCATGACCATACTGATTCAAATGATGCTGTTGCTCTCCTTGTGTACCTTCCCCTTGATAGATACAGGTAACCATCCGGCACCAAAGAAGCCCCTGCGCTCAGTGATGGTGCAAAAACTTCCAGGTAGGGTAATTTGTCCAGTTCAGTACCATACTGAAAGAAAACTGTGTTTGAATATCATGCAGAATAGAGTTGTTTCTCTCTTTTCTTCAACAACAAAACCTGGTATTTTGAGGATCCCCGGAATGTTTGAACAGTGGAGGTCCTCCCACAGAATGACTGGGCTATGCCCAGGGCAGACTCAGCTGCCCGTGGTTGTTTATAGCAGGGTTTCATTCTGTAAGGACAGAGCTGAACAGTAAAAGTTTTAGGGAGAAGAGGCTCGAGTATATCCATTTAATATTTGCGTACTGTGTTTCATTTACCCCCTGTGTGCAGTGCAAAACCAATTACAGTGAAACACCAGATTTAAACATGTCAATCCAACTGTGCTACTGCAGTTTGATTTGACCTCTGCGAACCAGGGTCAAACTGTATTGGAAAGGGAATGAACCAGGAACCAGCTTAGACATTTCCAATGAAAACTGGAGAAACAAACCATTTAAAAGGTCCAAAATTATCTCACCTATGCAAAGCAAACAGCAGATAGGATGAGTTCCATGAGAAACCAACTGAAGTCCATTTGTAGGACAAGAGGAATGGATTATGAACTCTGATGGACGCAGTAAAGCTACTATGACCCACTTATTCTTTTTTTCCTCAAAGAGCAAGTCTAGTATACAATAATGCGGTATATTTTGTATTGTACCCAGGGACCAAAGTGTTGTCATATTTGCATAAGGGGTTAGGATGCAATGCCTATATTCAAAACCTAATCTCCCTCTTAGCTTCTAAAAGCTTAAAAGTCTTGACAGAGAAAACACAATCTGAGCTATCAAGGACCAGCTCTTGATCACACAGCTTGAAAAACAGGATCAAAGCAAATGTATAAGCAAACTTTGTGCTGTTAATGCCCCTCTTTCTGACAACTGATCCATCCGAGAGGGGAAGTGACACAGAATACAAAGCTAAAGCCCCTTTTAAGCCATGTGCACGAGCTTCACCCCTGCAGCATGCTCTCATGCAGCACATCTACAGCAAATCATTTGCCTACCGGGGCAAGTCCTAATTTGGAAGCTAATGAATGGATATCGCATCCATGCTGACTCTGGGCTTCAATCTCCCAGGCCTCTGCATTCTGTCAGGCTGGATGCATTTGACCTTTACACGGCATGAGTTTGGTGTTTAATTGTGAGCTGGCACTAGCTGGGCTGCAGGATGGAATGGCTGTGCAGGGAAGGCTGTGTGTGTGATGTGCCGCTGCACGCTGCATGTGTGGCACACAGCGGGGCTCCTTGCACCTTTAGGGGAGGCTCCTCACTCAGCACAATTACAGTCTTGGATGGCAGAGCTACTCATGGGCAAATGACGTCAAAAAAGCAGCGAGGAGCAGGGAGGGAAGGCCTGGCATTAATTCACCAGCTCACAACATAAAGCTTCCATGTCAACTGCTGGCAGTTAAAGCAAACGTGTACAAACCTTCACTGGGGTAAATCTAATCAGCGCTGGAGAATTACTGCTCCTTTGGCGATGGCTTCTCTGCACACAGGGAAAGATGGAAGGGCAGGAGGGAGGCATTGCCTGCTGGGTGACACTTTCCCTGTATGGCAAAAGAAGAGGTGTCAGTGTTTCACCTACTCAGGGATATGTGGTTTCCAGATTCCCATTTTCACCATCTAATCCCTCTCAGGCAAACTAAAGAGTCTTCTGGTGTTTCTGTCTGAGAGACTGTAGACACAGCCCTGTTACACTGACAAAGGGAGTCTCTGACTGTCCTGATAATGCAGCGTAGCCTGTGAGAATCACAGGTGGAAGAACACAAGTAAATGTGAATTACAATAGTATTTACTGAAATGAGCCTTAAAGAAACAAACAAACAAACCCCATGTGGAAAGAACTCAGGATAGGGGTAGCTGGAATCTGACCCCTTTGTTTTTTCATGGGATCTCGTTACATCATGCTGTCTTTGAAAAGCAGAGAGGGGGTTCTGCTGGAAGAGCCAACTTTGAGGAGCCTACCTGTGAAATCATGACCCACATGGCTGAGAAGTTCTAGAAAGCATTATGGTGTTATTTGCTCAGTAGAGCTCTTCTGTAGATCAGTGTATCGTGTACCTCTTCTCTAGATTTTCTGTGAGAAAGCAAATTTTGTCTTTATCATGTCAGTGCTGACTTCCCCATCATGAATTCTGTCACCCTTGAGCTGGGCACGTTTTGTGCAGCGGGCATTTTTACCTGGAGCATCCTCCAGGTACCCAGCGGGGCCAAGCTGCAGAGCTGCTCTCCCATCCCTGCATGTGTAGAGGAGCTGTATACAGTGATTTTGCAAGTCCTGCCACATTCTACTATGGCTTTGGGTTTGCAAGCGAAGTAACCTCCCTGGTTTAAAGGAAGTGGCCTCTGCTGAGATTAGTATAACAGAAAGCAAAGGCTGGCCAGGTGTATTTACTTAAGAATCTCCATTCGTAGTAAATATTGGATTTTCTTTCTCATTTCCACTCTACAGAAAGGGAGGTAGAACCATTACATTTAAATATGTAAAAGAACAAAAGTCAGCCTACAAACAGAGGCATGTGACTGTCATTCAGGGGCACAGTAAAATAGGCAAGTTAATACTAAGCAATTATAAGGTGTTTCCAACAGCTGACTCCACTGAATGAAAGACATACTGGTAATCTACAGCAAGCAAAGCATGCACTGCCTGTGCAGTACTCAGACACAGGACATGAATACAACAAATGGCAGCTATGATTATATTGTACAAAGGATATCCCATACACACAAAGAAAATCATCATTCTTGTATGGTTCCTCAATCCTCAGCTTAATTAAATTAAGTAAATTTGTTCTGATGTTGTTTGTTATCAGAATGAACAAAAAATCAACCACGGCAACCTGTCTTTAATGAATTCCAGAACTGTAAACATTTAGCCGAGGTATTGGCAAATGTCAGCAAATTATGCTGTGTTTTATTCCAGGACAAATAAAGTAGTATATGGATAAAAGAGAAGCCAACTTCTGCCACTGTTTGTGCACAGGCAGCTTTCTCACAAGTACATTGTTGTCTAAATTGCATAGTAAATCTGAGAATAATGCTGAGTGCAGCTTGGAAGTGCTTCTGTGTAACATGAAATTCACATCACTTCAGAGACAGGTTTCTCATTAGGGACGATACCAATCACACTTTTATCTGTCTGCTGATTAAATTTCTGCTTCTAGCCTAGTGTACAGTATCTGTGTCAAAAGATCAGATATTGCCTTTGTTTGTTCTCCAGCTTGCTTATAGCTGATAACAATATAAGCCAAGTGAATCCAAGGAAATATATTTGGTGGCAGTACACCGCTCACCCTTGCACTGCTGCTAAAACATATTCCCGTGACTACCATAACTTCAACTGCATCAAATTCTGCTTAAGCATCATCAATCAGCAGCACAGAAAGCACTTTCCTTGAGCTCCTACCAGGGTTGATTGAGTGAAACCAGATTGCCTGCATTAGCTCAGGCAGTAGCCAGGCCAGTGCATTTCTCAGCCACCAAGCCCTGCACCCTGACCACGGTCCCAGAGCCCATTCTTCTCTCAGCCTGGCCCTTGGTGAGATGAGGGGCTCAGCAGACCCTTGGTGAGGTGAGGGGCTCAGCAGACCCTCGCTGAGGTGAAGAGTTTGTCCTTGTTGTGGCACCGTGGCGTGAGGCCGTGGGTAAAGCGGAGCTGCTGCGTTCCCTCTCTCTGGGTGACCACTAGCCACAGAGAAGCTAAAGCCATTGTCACACGCCGCATGCACACAGACCTGGAGATGACTGAATGGCTTTTCCCTGCTCTTGCATTGCTTCTGTCAAGGATTGTCATATATTCCAGGACCAGGTTGCGGATTGTACCTTGTGCCACGATTAGAAAAGGATACTTAGCTATAGATACATATCTCTATTTTACTCTTTTTTATTAGTTTCCAAAGAAATCATTTCAAGGTGATAGGATGATTTTAGTTTTTAAAGCATAGTTTACAGTAAGTGAATTAAACAGATGCCTTATTTATGAGGATTGAAGGACTTTTTTTTTTTTTTTTTTAAGAGAAACAATCCCCTAACCAAAGGTACCTGAAGAAATCCTGGCAGGGGATGTTCTCCCTGGCAACAAGCTAAGGTAGGAAGGATGTTTCTGTATAAAGTCAGCTGGGCAGCAGGATGGGAGTAACCTGTGCAAAAAGAGAAGGTGATGTCTGAAAGGCTCCTTGAGACACCAGGCTTGGGCTGAGGTTTCCCTGACTGTACCAGTAGCCTGACCCTCTGAAGCCTGGGAGCAGCAGCCATGGCTGTGCTGGGGGCCTCTCAAACTCTGCCAGCCACAGCCAGGGCCTCAAGCCAAGAAACACCATAAGAACTATGCTACAGTGCATAGAGTATCCACCTCAGTGACAGGGCAGATCTTCTTGTTTGCAATTAAAGAAAAAGCCTCTTCAAAACGCATGGAAATTTCCTTTCCAAAGCCACGGGATGTGTTCCCTAAACCCAGCTGCTGTACGACAGGGAGGGAGGAAACTGCTCTGCCGTAACTCCTTCGTGAGGTTAACAACAGAACTTCTCCCAGCATTAAAATATAGCCACATTTTCTGTTTTCTGTGTCGCTTTAGTTAGTTTAACCTGAAGTTAACAGAGTCCCTAATTCTTTCCAAATCTCAGCAACAGCCTGTAGGGATGAATGCATTTATTCCCTGCATCTGCTCTCCAGATTCAATCAGAAAATGATTATGAAAGAACGGTTCTTGGTAGTCCCCAGGGAAACTCTTATGGAAACCTTACATCACAGCGATGCTTGCTGCCAGTGATCTCTCTATTGCAGCATGGCTGGAGCCTTTCTTCACACAAGGTTCCTCCCCACCCCCTTTTGTTTCTCACTAATTGTCAGGGAAATGTAACACCACTGCAGGGTTAACATCTGGCTCTGCTGAAGTCGGTGGCAAGGCTTCCATTCATTTCAGTGGATGGAGGATTGCATTTCAGACGTTTATTATGCCATCAGGAGACAGGGCAGACTGTGTGTCTGCAAGGCACACAGGCTATCAAATGATCAGCTGAGGTGTTACGTTGAAGAATCGAATCATTTGCACACACTCTGGCATTGGGAAGGTTGTTGGAGGGGGTTTTAATTTCAGAGGGGAACACAAAGCGTGCCATTAACACTCACTACAAGCTACTACTACTGTGTGGAACTAGGATCAGGTCTGACAAGTCCAAACTTCAAACGATGTACAGCATTTTATGATGCATGTAGTATTTTTAGTATCAACAGACTATGACATTTGAGGGCTGCAGCCTAGTAGGATATACCAGTGTTTCTCGCTTCTATGTACTATTTTGTATGGGTTTAGAGAAGATGGCCTCTGTTGTGCATTGTTTGTGAAATGTTTCTTATCCCAGAGAGGTGTATGATGTAAAATACGTCAGTGAAAAGTGTATATTTTATGTGAGAGGAAAAACACATTTTAATAAAGGTAAAGCTTTGTTAGCTGTAAAAAAAATGGCAACTGTTCAAGTGTACAGTAACTTCTTACTAATGTATGAAAATCTGTGATATTTTTGATTTGATTGTATTTGTATTGCCCAAATAAAACATTTTGGCTGTATTGTTCCTAACTGTTACTCTTTTTTTTTCAGGGAGAGAGTGCATCATTTCAAAAGAATGTACTTTGCTCAGGACAAAAAAAAAAGAGGAACTAGCAACTTTTCTGGCTGGTGCCTATAGTGAGTCTGCTGTCCTGTGTGAAAGCCCCCTTGTAACATGCAAAATTAATTTCTAGGTGTACTTTTCTGCACATGGCTATTTAATGGTGAAAAACAAATAATTCTTCAGCACAGGTTCAACACTTATTAGTAGAATAAGGCTGAGAATCCTCAGAGGACACTGTAAAGGGACCCCCTCAGAGGCAGAACTTGAGATCATAGAATCATAGAATGGTAGTGTTGGAAGGGACCTCGAGAGATCATCCAGTCCAACCCCTCTGCTTAAGCAGGTCAACCTAGATCAGGTTGCATAGGAATATATCCAGGCGGGTCTTGAAGACCTCCAAGGAATGATGCAATATATATGGTGATGGTGGCACTGAAGTCATCATGGCCTTTCTCTTTAACATTTTTTTTCTTTAAGGGAAGACGTAAATTAAAAATATTCAGCCACAATTCCAGACTGGTCAGCTGGATCCAAACCTAATGCTAAAAAACACCCATGTCAGGAAAATAAACCAAAAAAGTCCCCCAAAACAACAAGAAAGGAGGTACCATTACCTTATCAGCATATATGAAAACTAGGCTCCTTTCAAGAACATCAGGCAAACCCCAGTGCATCATCTGTCAGGCACCTCTGCTCAGGTGCAAGTTTAATGCTGAGCTTTCAGTTGTCTGCCCATCTCCTCACAAACCTGTGCAGGGCGAGGCGATGGGACAAAACGAGCAACATCAACTAAATGCTCTTGTTGCACATCAGGATGTGTAGCTACAAAACTGTTCTGCATCCCTCAGGGTCCTTGAAAAGGCACCCTGTGAAGCAAAATCCTGAAAATGGTGGCCGGTGAGGGTAAAGGTACTCCAGCAAAGAGACACGTTTAGCAGTGTGTAGTGGTACAAGAACTGTCCAGGAGAAGACAGCAGGCAGGTGTAAAGAATTGCTATTGCTGACCTGACCAAGTCACTGGCAGTGAGGTCAGTGAGCAAACACAGCTTGATAAAGGTCCAGAAGACAACAAGTTACCCTGAGGTCCCATGATTGGTTATCAGTAAACCATAACAAGACAGTTCAGGGAGGCAGTGGGAGATCAAGGCAAGAGAGCCAGTAAGTTAAGGAAGAGGAAACCCCATGAGAAAGCAGCTGCTTTCCAAATGAAACTGAGCTGATGAAGTGTCCTCTCTGTAATCCAGCTAAAGAGTGAACTGCAGTCATCTGACACAAAGATATTTTTTTGTAAAGCATCAACCATGTTTCCTAGCCAACCCTGCCAAGACAATTCTCATGCTTTAACTGTTCCTGGGGAAGTAGAATAACAACACAATAACAGGTCTTACGAAGCCACCTTCATTTCAAAAGGTTCTAAAAACAGTCTAGAACATTTGCACACTCAAGAGCTGTTTCACCTGCCGCTGAACTGCAGCTGCCTGTGGGGTGAGACACAGCAAAGAGCACACCGTGGCACCTCAGAGCATGACAGGAAGAGCATCACAGTAGCTGTGTGCTGCTTTAGGAGGAGCTTATGGCAGGAACAAGGTTGCATGCTGAGATCTGTAAGACCTCGGGAGATTCAGAGCAGCTGCATCCCAAATGAAGCTGGCTTGATAAATGGATAGTTCAGAGGGAACTGAGGCAAACTGAATACAAAACCTAACAGGAATTAGCAGAGGATCTGAAGATCCTGATGTTACACCTTCCCGAGCAGTTGTACCTTTGATAGACCACACAATACATCATGGCATTCATTATGTCCAGAAAATGCTACACAAAACCTGTGAGTATTGCTTTCTGCAGCACCTTTGGTCTTCCCATTGAAGTCTGTGGGGTTCCTGCATCAAATCTGGCATCAGCACAACTCCAGATATGATGCTTCTCCCACTGTCTTCAAGAAGTTTAACAAAAGTTGAAGGAGATATTAATCAAGGTGATGCCAGTAGGCATTTCCCTAGATTTTTCTCATTGTGCTGAAAAGGATCATCTCTGTACCGAACTGCAAGGTTTCTGCCCGAACAAAGTCACCAGGGCGCGTATGTAAGCTTACACTATGTGCTAAAACAGCCAAGGGTTGGCATTAGTAGACAGCTTTGGTACCCACTGCACTCGCTTTTCCTGCTCTGAACTCCTGCTGAAGATGTCAGGAGTCGATTCAGTCCCTGCTGAGTGTGGCCACTGCTAAAAGATAATTCTCCTAGAATTCTCCTAGCTCTAGAAGAGGATTTAAAAAAAATTATATAAGACCAGGGATACGTTTTCCAAGCAGGAGAGAGAGCCTCTCTCCTGCAGAGCTAATAAGGACACTTCAGAGTAGACAGCTTTGAAAGTGTCTCTTAGAAACAGGCAGCTGTGCACGGCAAGAGCCAAGGGGCCCGCCCTGAGCAGGGCAGCCCACAGCCAGCTTCCTCCAGGGCAAAAGCCTCCTGGCCACCACAGGACCACCTCACACTTCTCTTTCACATACAAAAGCATCTGTGTGTACGTTAGACACTCAGAAACACCTGACCCTTACTGATAAGTGTTGGGGAAACAAATTGCACTGAACCTTAAAACACTTCTAATAACAACATTACAGCACTCCCAAGAATTAATTTCTTTCTGTCTTCAGGTTAATGAGTGGAAAACAAAAATATATGGTCTCAGGCAACCACCACAACAAAAACCTTTGTCTAAAACACTCAGTCTTTCCGTTTGTTGGGTTCATTTTCCTCTTTTCACAACGCTAATGTGCAGTGCCAGGCCGCTTATTTCAGGGAGATGCACAAGGTCTGTTTTTCCAGATTTGAACCGGGTGATGTCTCCATTTAATTGTGTTTGTTTTTTCCCAGAGTGCATTCAGCCTCACCTGCTGCATGGAGTCCTCTCAACTACCAAAAGGGAAAACAAATTGCATTTTAATCTAAGCGTTTCCATTCTGATCACTGCTGGTCTCCTTTCATTCTGTAGTTACCAATGAAACATTACACGAGTATCACCAATTGATTCATTTTGATTGATTGCATCTGCCCACTCTCTTTGCATTTTAAGGCACCTCATTACTGTACATTGGAGAATTTCATTTCTTAGCCTGTGTAATAAGCCTTAAACTGTAATAGCTAATTGGTTCAGCTAGTGTTTCTGTGCCTTAGCTGGAAAACCAATAAAAAGATGCAAAAAAAAAAGAGAGAAGAATATTAATAGTTCCTACTTCATAAAGATAAGCTTAGCAGCCAGTTTATGCTTTAATTAATACATGGAAAGCAAAGGATGCTGTCTTGAAAATGGAGATTAACACTAGATTAAAGACTAGACTGCAATATTCTTTTTGTCCTTGTCACACCTTTAGCTGTTCATGTCCCTTATAGATCTCTCAGCTCTGAGCTTGCACATTGTGAGGAAAAGGCAACTTGTACATTAAATTCTGTAGGAGTGAAAAAAATGTACAAGAACACTTTAATTATTATCTTTTACTAGAGCATCCTCTCTAACAATTATCCTTTCTGAAAGTAAAATGTATTGTTCCCTTTCTCTTGACAAAGATATTTGCAAATGGAGAATAAACGAGACGCTGTGGGGTTGATATTCTGAGGATCCCAGTGGTAATCACTAAAATATAGGAGGTTCTTATCTCCCTCTCTGCCCTGGTGAGGCCACATCAGGATTCCTGCCTCTAGTTCTGGGCTCCCCAGCTCAAGGGAGACAGAGAACTGCTGAAGAGACCCCAGTGCAGGGCCACCAAGATGATCAGGGGATTCTTAACATCTTTCTGATGAGGAAAGGCTGCAGGACCTGGGGGTGTTCAGCCTGAAGAAGAGAAGGCTGAGGGGGGACCTTATCAATGCTGAGAAATCCCTAAAGGGTGAGTGTCAAGAGGATGGAGTCTTTTTTCTGTAGCACTCAGTGACAGGACAAGGGGTGATAGGCACAGGCTGGAACACAGGAGTTTCCACTGGAACACAAGGAGAAACTCCTTTGATGCTGAGGTGAGGGAGTCCTGGCCCAGACTGCCCAGGGAGGGTGTGGAGGCTCCTGCTCAGGAGGTTTCTAAACCCACGTGGACACGTTCCTGTGCCCCCTGAGTGAGAGGAAACTGCTTTAGCAGGGGCTGGGGCTGCAGCAGCTCTGCAGGGTCCTTCCAACCCCCACTATTCATGGATTTTGTGAATGCATGGATCTACATTGAGTTAAATGTTGATGATACACCACCAAAACCTAATAGAGCATTTAGCTGTGTGATACTTTTAGCCAGTTCTTACTTCTTGCAGATAGTGATTCAAAGGAGCATCTGGTGTGCAATCAGCAGTTTTTCCTGATACTCCACACACCGGGAGCTTCGGCCTGGGGGTGTGCTCCAAGTCAGAAATAGCACTGCACCTGGACAAGTTCCTGAGCATCAGACAAGTTCCTGAGCATCTTCCCACACATCCTGTGTGGGAAGAGAGAGCATGTGCTGGGGAGGCAGAGAGCTGCCCCTGCTATTCATAGACCATCATACATGACAGTCCAAGGCACAGACACAGACCTGGCAATCTCACGTAGTATATGTATGAATAATATATATGCCCCCTCCCTGAGGCATTCCCAAAGCCACATTTTCTCTTTCTCTTCTCTTCTCTTCTCTTTCTCTTTCCTTCTTTGGACGCTCTGCAAGACACAGATGATAAAGTCTAAGGACAAGTTTTATTCAGCATGTGGACTCCGAAAGCAGGAGTCATTAGCTGAGCACCAGTCCCTCACTACAGCTGCAGCCACATGTCACAAAGCCACAGAGGAAAGAAAACGTGGAAAGAAAACAGAGGAAAGAAACCCCTCTGCATGACCAGATATGGAGAAAGACACTCTCTGGTATTGTCATGACCCACACTAATCCATGACCATCTTGGGTGGCTAAGGCCAGCCCTCCACACTGCAAAACCTCGCACACAAGGGAGTTGGCATCTGGACCTTGCTGGTCACATCACCAGGGAAAAGCTTCCATTAGATTTGTTTGTAACAAACAGCCCCTCTGGAAAATGTATTTTCTTGCTTTTCCTACCTGGAAACGCCAACTAGGATTTTTAATGGGACATTTGACTTGCTTGAACAAATGCAGGCTTCATTAGCTGTTATTCTTTCAGAGTGATAAGCAGTGGTAAGTCCCACACTAGACTTTTCTGACTGTGTCTGATGAATGTTGCCTAGAGCCCTAGTGCTATCTTTTAATAAGCACAAATCTTGCTGCTGCACTGTTTTTCTTGTTCTTTCTTCCAAAAAAAGAAATATGTGCTGATGTCTCACG
Source organism: Urocolius indicus (assembly GCA_013401255.1). Classification (NCBI taxonomy): domain Eukaryota; kingdom Metazoa; phylum Chordata; class Aves; order Coliiformes; family Coliidae; genus Urocolius; species Urocolius indicus. Next base: position 136,598 of record WBNH01001135.1, read on the forward strand.
TTTCCCCCCACCTTTCCTTTGTTGGTAGAAAGCTTTATTTTTCTGAGATACCTGAGCTGAATGGACATTATTTACTATGTTTAAAAAAAAAAAAAAAGGGAACCAAAACACCACAAAACAGACTTTATCTTTATTAGCTGACTTGTTTCTTAAGGCACCATAATGACAGTAACCACAACACTGGTGTAGCCCAGGAACCTTGCTATCAACACAATAGGCATAAAATGCTGCTTTGTGGTCTCTGTGGATCATTATGCCTCCCTACACACTGCAGGGTGGAAGTTACTGATGATTCCTCTCTACCACCTAACATCAGAGATCACCTCTTGAAAGCATATGTCTTTTTCTAGTGCTCTATAGGTTTATGGACTGAGACACACTGGGAAAGTTCCAGAGGGCAAATCTGCAACGTCGCATTCACAACTGAACAAAAATGTGCCTTTTCCCCGCTTCCTGCTACGAAAGTGATACAGAGCTGGCTTTTCAAAAATGTGGGCTCTCCAGAGCAGGTTTATAGGACAAAGACAAGAAGGATAAAGGTTATTATTGACTGCAGATAGTCTTCTGGGTCTGTTTTGCAAGGAACATGATTTTTTTTGTATGTTTATATCACATCTCAGAACACGAAACACAAACAGCAGTGAGTCCGATCCCTGTGAGTCCAGTCCTTGCAGCAAACAGGGCTCTTTCACTTTGGCCTCTCAGTGTTCCTCAACAATACTGCAAGGCTTACAAGTTCAGCTTTTCCTTGGCTGGAAAAAAACAGAAGGCAAGCACACCACCAAATGGTCCTTATTCGTGGCACCACAAGGAAGCATCTGTCAAATGAGATAATACCAGGGCGGCCCTCACCATCAGGATTCCTGAATAACAGCTACAAAGATAACCTTATGCATTCATTGGCTGAGGAGAGAAGCAAACGATGAAGCTCTCTGGGAACACCTAAGGGGTACAACTTCATAAACGCATTTGCTTTTGTACCCACATTTTGTGTGGACACCTTGTGTTTCACTCCAGTGCTGCCAGATGTCAGCGGCAGTTTGGTGAAGCATCAGGTGATAACGCATCACCCACACCCTACAAAGCAGGTAAATGCCTGGAGGAGGCCAATGTTAACTCACCATGATGACTAACATTTGCATCTCACTCCCCTGTGCAGCCGTGCCCCTGCTGATGCTGGCAGAGACAGCATGAACCATTCACCACAGAACGTCACCAGGCACCAGGGCCTCTGTGTTGAATTCTAACTATGGTAATGTCCTTTTTGCGATTGTATTGCCTCATGAAGGCTGGATTATGTCACCAGAGGGAGGACCTGTGCCTGCCTTCACACAACAAGTGAATACTCTGCTCTCACTGAGCTACAGCAAAGGTTGCAGCCTCCCACCACAGCCAGCCAACACGGCAGCCCCGCTCCCCTCAGGCAGCCTCTGTGAGTCTGCAGGTTGGTGCCACTCAAGTCTTATGACAGCTTTTGGTGACCACTGCTTCCATTTCATCCTCGCTTCACAGCCTACAGAGAACTTCAGAGGGTAACAGATCCCCTTGTAATAGACACCAAGTCACACTGATGTGACAGTTGTGATTCATGGAACAGAGCAGTGTTACAACAGGTTCCAATTCCTTGCCATCACTTTTAAAACCAAAATAGGACTATTGCCAAGTAATCTGACTGCTTTTCATCTCTAGTAGTCTTCAGAAATGCTTTTCCCTTGCTAGATTGGGGAACCTGAAAGAACAGACCATGTTTTGGATACAGTGAGCTGAGATAAAATGCACACTGTGACCTTTGGGAGAAATCAAGGTAAGCCAAGCTGTAGCACCCTCTGAGCAGCTGCCTGATCACCCCAAAAGAGCAGGGGTGTTGCTGCTCACTTCCACCACTTCCTGACAAAAGCCATTTTTACCCCTTTACCCATCCCACATCAGTCATCATTCATAATGACTGCTCAGCTGAAGTCAGTAAGACTACAAAAGCCACAGGTCTTTACCACATGTCCTAAAAGAAGTAACACATGCAAGAAAGAAACACAACCACTTATTAGCTTCAACTGTCCCATATCCTTCACCAACCTACTTTATGCTCTTTTTGTGTTTCATAAAACCATCTTTACTAAAAACGCAAGTTCAAACACAAGGTTATCCCAGCAGAGGTCTCTTTATGGACGTGTTCTCTGGTCACACTACAGCAAAAAGCTATCTCCAGTGAAATCTAATTTAATACATTAATGTGGATCCATAAAACAAAGTCACACATTGTGCAGGCAAGTTATTTATGGCACTGGAATCACACTGATTGCAGCGATAAATAATACAATATGTATCACTGGGAGGCAATGTGAACAGGGGTAATCCACAGGAGCGATGGAGAGAACTGGAACAATTCTGCTATTACTCTAATACAGTAATTTCATAACAGCAGCCTTCACAGTTTCCATTTCCAAAGCATTAAGTTTCTACTTATCTGGTAATAATCTGGGGAAGATTCCCTTCGGCTGTTTGTCACGCAACCCAAGCTGCCCCTCGCTAGTCCAAATCAACAGGCATTGTAACTCTTCAACAGTCCCACCAGGACACCAGCAAAACTGCAGCATCCTCCAGGGCCACAGTTCAGTCAGTACCAACTGCTCCAGTCTCTGTGGCAGTTCACTTGGGCTTAGCAGTTGCAAAGTGCTGCAGCCTGGCTGCCTGAACCTGCTTTACACCGCTCTGGCAGCATTACATGCAAAGCAAAACCATATTATGTAAAAAGCGTCTGGTTTATGTAACACAGGCATCAATCAGGACAAACAAAACTGCTATTACTTAAGAGGGAAAAAAAAAAGGAAACAGAATCCTTCTTCAAGTGCTTGCTGGCCAGCTGACTTATTCCCACTGCAGCTACAGGCCTCCTAAACAGGAGAGGAAAATCTCTCCAAATGCATATTTATACACTCTCTGGTCACAGGCAGAACTGAAGCAGACCCTCTCCCCACCTCCTGTCACTTACACAGAATCCGAGCTGTTTTCCCCTAACTTAGGGCTGGATTATGACACTGATGTGCTGGCAGGCTTTGGATTACCAGTATCCTGGAGAAAACCTGCAAAACATTCTACCCAGCCTGCTAATTCCTTTCCAAGGATCTGTAACGTGCAGGTGAACAGTTCCCTCTGCTGCACTGTGCTACGCTCGTGGCTCCTCTAACCCAATGCCTCCCCAGTTTCACAGGCTATTCAGGAGCAGCACTGGTCTGGGAATGCCTTTGCATTAAATTACAGAAGTCTGCTCTAAAGATACAGCTGTACCCAGTGACATTTAGATAACCAAGGGCATAGTTTCCTCCTATTTATTCCCTTCAGTCCTGCCTTACTGGGCTAAGACCAAATATGATCTAGAAGATAATAAATAGCATGTCAACATTCTGTGTCTCCTGCCAGGAAACCATCACATCTAAAAATATTCTCTGATGTTTTAGGAGTCTGTTCAGTGAATGCTAAGTTTAGGATTTTCTAGAAGCAGCTTTTGTGCTCACAGTGAGAGGTGAACTTAGCAACACAAGGAGATGTGGCTGCAGCTGTTCTCTTCAGGTTCTGCAACAGCTCTGCAGGCTCTGCCTGAAACTCAAACCAGTTTTGGAGCTCAAATGTGCAGCATTTGAATTGGGAAAGTCTTCTCAATCATCGAGCTCAGAGCAGCAGGACAACTGTTTCTAGCACCAGGTACCTTGCTCCTGCAAAATGTCCTGCATATCCACAGTGAGCTGTGTGACTGTGGCAAGACCAAAGCTACAAGCGAGCTGGAGGTACAAAAAGGGGTTTGTTCTTCGGGCACCATTGTGCTGCAGCTGGGTATCAGGGCTGCACCCTCACCTCCTGGAACTTTAAGTGCTTTTCTAATGCTGTGCTGCCTCTTCCATTGCTCCCCTCCAAATTCAAGGGCCATATCTCACTTCCCCACATGGAAGCAAAGCACCAGGGAGAATGATGTTTTGTGGGGGACTCTCGTAGTCATTTCTGGTTTTAACATCTGATTACAATGTCAATGGAGATATTAAGCAGACGTATAAACAATGCCACTCATTTTACACAAATGTGAGCAGTTTTGGCACTGTTTTATTGCAGCAGTTACTATTTGCAGTAACAGAAAACAAAGAGCTCTGTTGGAATCTGACAACAGTTTCTATTTCTTCTTTAAACAGTAAAGGCTACACCAGGACTTTTCTACATTTTTCTCAGTAAATCCTGTTGCTTTTGTTTCCACTCTCAGGGCTGTAGTCAACATGGGCTTCACAAACAGGATTTGCTTTAGCTATTCTAGTAAAGCTCCACACACTAATAAATGCATTTCTTGCAAATAACAAAGTTCAGAAAGCAAAACTCTTCATGAACTGAAAGTACAGAACTCAAAATAGTCACCAACATTTGTCAGGAGAATAATCAGACACTTACAAGCAGTTTCAGAGGCCTGACTGTTGATGGCTGAACATCTCCCCCATTTCATCTGCAGAACTCTCAATGCCAAACCAAATCATCACTAACAACGTCACCTGTACCATTTGCAACTGCCTGGAGATTCTAATTTGCTTAATTGTCCTCAGCTGGGGAAAAAAGGTAAACAGCCACTAAATAGCCCTTTTGATACCAGGTTGCCTGTCCAGCTCAAGGGGGTTTAGGCATCTTCTCAAATAATGATGTTCCACTTAAAGAACATTTAGAGAGGAGCACTTAGGGACACCATGAGACATTCTGGGCACCCATGGAAGGATAGTCATTTGATTTTCTTCACCTGCTGAACAAATAAGCGGAAAGCCTCCTCCCCTGCCCCATTGCAAGCTTTGGATTTCAGGCCTTACTTTGATCAGATCTTTATCTTTTTACCATATCCTATGCCCTTTGGCATCCTTGTCTTGTGCTTCCTGTGGACTGTGCACTCCCTCAGCTTTAACAGCTACTTTCCAGTATGCAATACAGCCACTCTGCTACAGCAGAAGTATGAATAGAGCATGTTTGATCTAAAAAGGTTAAAGTTCTATTACCTAAATAAAAGTGTGTTGTTTAGAAAAAGCTCTGAGAGCTTTAGGGAGAAAAATAACTGAAATGTTCTCCCTTCTCTCTCCCACTGTGGATTAAGTTTTATACTCTATAAATTGTCTAAGAATCAGCCAAAATAAAACTGCAGCTATTTCTGTTCATATAGAACTGAAGCTAAGGGGAACGGGTGGAAAGCACAAGGGATTGTATATTGTGTCGTGAGAGCCACTTAAACTCATAAATAGAATGTATATTAGTCAAACTTTGTCAGTGGAGCCAGGGAAATGGGGTTTGTGGGATCCTAGCAGTGTGAGGCTGGATGTAGCTGCTGCACACCCAGGTGGGTTTTTGAGCTCAAAGCCACACAAGCAGAGGCATGATTTGTTCCTGGGGTTTGCATGCAGCTTTCAGATGGGCCACACCAGCTGCTCTTCCATCATCACATTAAACCAGCATTGCCACCCTCAGAAATGTCATTTCTTTCTCCCAGCACCAGCCATTTCTGCTCTGCTTTTTTACTTGTGATGGTATGAGCACTTCTCTGGCTACCTAGGGAGCTAGCCCAGAGAACTTACCCTGGTTAAAACTAACCCTTTTTTTACCCTGGGTAATTTTAATCAATTCCATTTGCTCAATCCAGTTCAGTTCAACCAAAATACTGATCTGTATGTCATAGAATCCTAGAATGAGTTGGGTTGGGAGGGACCTTAGCGACCATCTCATTCCAACCCAGCCCATGGCCGGGACACCTTCCACCAGCCCAGGCTGCTCCAAGTCTCATCGAACCTGCCCTTGGACGCTGCCAGGGATGGGGCAGCCACAGCCCATCAGAGAAGCCTGTCCCAGAGCCTCACTACCCTCACAGGGAAGAACTTCTTCCTAATAACTCATTTAAGTTGGCCCTCTTTCAGTCTGGAGCTATCACTCCTTGTCCTATCATCCTTGTAAAAAGTCCCTCTCCAGCTTTCATTTCTGCCCCTTTAGACACTGGCAGGCTGCTGTCAGGTCTCCCTGGAGACTTTTCTTCCCCAGACTGAACAACCCCAATTCTCTCAGCCTGTTTTGCAAGATCAGAATTTGTCCTTTGCAATGAAATGCTTCAATAATGATTAGCAATACCTATTGTGAGATATTATTCAGGGATGGAAATTTCAAAGGTGGAGGAATGGAGTCCCCATCCCTGCATATACTGCAAGGCCATGGAGCTGAGGTGCTGACAGCCATGGGCTAGTGGTGGGCTTGGCAGGATGACAGCAGGGCTGGGACGGCAGGAACTTAAAGGGCTTTTTCCAATCAAAATTATTTTATTCTATTATATGAATATAACAGATATTTGACATCTTATCCAATTCTTAGGCTTCACCACAAAGTCTCAGGTGTATCTGCCATCATCAAGGAACCCACAATCTCTGGCATCCTTCTGAAAATCCAGAATAAGTTTTGCTTTACTATTAAGTAACCTTTCAATGCACGTTTACACGATTAAAGGCTGGCAGTAGAGTCAAAGAGAAAGCTTAATAGAAAGAGTTTTAGAGGGCGACAAAAACTGGATTTGTGGCTCATGCACACATTTGAAACCACACTGCCATTGATTAAAAATCACCTCAAATTTGCTTCTTGGAATAGTCAAGATTAATGTGGCCAGAGTCACATTTACTTGCAAACCAAGATGAGGGCAGCAAGAAGCACTGTCAGACTGATACAGACTGTGACTGTCTCTCATCAGGAAATGCTTCCCACAATCAAGAATGCACCTTTTCTGCCTGACTCATCATTTTGGGAGCATTGTTTGAATGCCAAGGTGGGGTTTTTTTTCCTCCTACTGTTTTTTTTTCTTCCTTTTTTTTTTTTAATCCATCTATTTTTGCTTTAGAAAGCTGAAATTCCTGGGTTTATCTTTTAGAAACAGCCTTATAGGGATACACCAGATCCTGAGTGAAACCGATAAAACCAGAGAAATGCAGAGATTTACCTGCTCTTATTCTTCTCCCTCTGCTGAGTTTGAAATGCAAAGTACGGGAACCTGCACAGGGAAGGGCTTAAAGAGAAACAAGTGCAGCTTCAACTCAAAACCTCTCCTAAGAGACAAAACGGGCTACAAGGATTCCCAGGCTCAGCCCCTGCCACGGAGGCTGCAGCTCTGTCAGAACAATCATGTGCTCTGCACATCACCTTTAGCTGAAGTGCCAGCTACTGGCTGGTGTTTTCACCCCTTTATTGTTTTCCATGCTGGGCATTAATGAGATTCCCCCTGTTTTTGATGGCATGCATGGCATTTTATTTCAGCCACCAGCCTAGGAATTGCCATTACTGATTTTTGTTTTTTTTTTTTTTTTTCCCTTCAAGATGCCATATGCCAAGAGGCTCCAGGTGAGATGCAAGCCATCAGCTTGCTTTGCAAACCACACCTGGTGCTTCAGGAGAAAGGAAGTGTGGCCTGGCCTGCCTGAGTCTGCTGCTTCTGGCCGACTCTTGACACAAGTTGACATTTTTCTCATTCCACAGCTTGGAACAGTTTTCCTCAAAGGGGCAATTAACACTTTCTTTTTTTAATCTGCTGATGAGTTCTCTGTACAATTTGCTGAACTCGAGTGTCAGGGAGAGGGAAAAGTGCAGGAAGCTGCCAAGGACACCTGCTGCAACAGGCAGGTCACACCTTGTGTAGTGTAGGATCATTTTGTCCCTCTCCTGGCACATTCATGGCCTAAGATGCAGAAGAGGTTGAGCTTGGATCAAGCTATTGTCTCAGCAAGCCTGCTCTGGCCACCCCTGTTTCAGAGGTGCTGCCTTCCCCAGGACAACATGACAAGGGGTTGCATAGTTCTGCTACCTGTCTGCTCAGACAGCACTTGCTGTGGCAGAGTCCTCAGCCGATTTTCTGTGCCCGTGGAGCAGCTCTGGGCTTCCCAGCACCTCGTTGCAGGCAGCGGGTGAGACAAGGGCAAGTGCATACACCCCGTGAGCCTGTGCTTCAGAGGATGGGCACGCACAGCAGCCTGAGGCCTTTGAGAGCACTTACACATCAAGGGCTGAGAGGATTCTGAAGTTGGCTTCAACATCCAGAGCTGCCTTGGAATACCCCGTGTGCAGGTGGGTGACACGCAGAGGGGAGGCTTTGGTTTAGGCAGTGCTGCCATGCAGGGCATAAGGTCAATAATCCTGACAGTGCCCTTCAGCCTTGCTTTGGTCACCTTTTGCTCAGGTAGCTGCACTGCCCTAGGGGCTCTTTGGTCTGTGTGAGGCTCATGCAAGCACACAGGCTGAAAGTGTGTGTTTGCATTTCAGAATGCTAATAGAAGTCAGGGACAATGGGTTTCACTAGCTGCTGTGTGTGAGCAGCCACTTGCTGCCTGCTGCACTTGCTTTCTCTTTTTTTTTAGTTGATATATTTAGCTGTGACCTTGAATTTTGTTTTCCTTTGTTCATTTGTTCCAGAAAAGAACTTTTCTCTCTCTCTCTCCCTATCTTGACGTGACTAGAAATGGATTTATTTTCTTTCAAACTCATACATGAGCATAACACATGCCCTAACAAAATCTAGGGATGGTACAGCACTGGACTGTCCATCAGTGCCACTCTCTTTCTCTGTCTCCCTAATATTCACTGCTTCCTTTAGATGGGCTGGTCCTTGAGCACCACTTTGTCTTAAACAGGGTTGCTCTAAAAAGCCACAATTGAGAAAAAGAAACTGAGTTCCCTTTTCTGTTCCTGACTTTCCTTTGTGTGTCTTACACTCTTTTTGTCGAGGACTTGGTAAGTGGAGCAAGCAGACAGGCTTGTGGAGTCATAGCCCTCAGCCCTGAGACTGCTTCCACATCTGCACGGTGAGGTCAGGAAACTTCATTCAGACAAATACTGGAAACAGACTGTTTCCAGTAGTGCAAGATGGGCAGCAGCAGCTGTCACTGCACCTTTGTTCCACCTGCCAGGAGGCTAAAATGAGTCTTAACACTGTCATCTCTCTGAGAGAGCAGCTGTGAGGTCGGAAACGCTCCCCTGCTGTCCAGCGATGCTCCTCAGATGTGCTCTGAAGGGTGGCTTCCTCTGGGAGGCACCCCAAGGCTGGCACCTGCTGAGGACCCACCATGTTGAGCTGCTGCCAGTGACTTCTGCTCCCACTCACCCTGCATCAGCTCATACTCTGCACATCCAGCCTCCAAACACAGGAGATCTCAGAGAGCACGGTGGGGGCCCAGAGATCCTGCTGCTCTGCATCTCAGCTCCCCAAGGGCAAGGCAGCAGCTTCCACTTTCAGCTCCAGCTCACCATCCTGTCACTGCAGAGAAAGATGGTTCCCAAAGCTCTGCACAGCCTTGCTGACCCAGGGGCATCAGTCAGATCAATATGTTCTCCTGATTGAATCAACTCCAGAATTTGTATGTGAGTAAATGGGCTCAGTGCTTGCATCCGTGATTACGGTGGTCTATGAAATTAACTTCTGCTGTTTTATTTCCACTAATATAAATAAGAAATCATGTAGGACATCCCAGAAGACACAGGGAGAGCTCAGCTATAATCTGCCTGCCCAGTCTGCTTGGGAGAACACAAAGCAAACCGCAGATGTGACTGTACATGACAGTGGTTGCCTTCCTTTGCTCCACAGAGCGTGTTAACCCGGTGCTGGTCCTTCTTCAGCAGCATAGTGGCTGATGGTCAGTCTGAAACTTGAATGAGCAAACCTAGGTACTGGAAACAATCTGTCTGGGGAGGCCAAAGCTCCATGCAGGTTACATTCCCCACTAGTTTTGTTGCTGCCAGCAGCCAGTCAGCTGTAGCTCAGGTATATTGTGCACGGCCTCGCTGTGTACAGTGAAACACAGAAGCCTGAAAATCCTGATACAAGTCACAGTCAGAGCGTATGTACAAATATATACAGTGAGAGCCTTTCTTTCCTGATGTTCTAAAGCCTGAGGTTCTGGCAATCACCACACACTCCAGAGGAAACCCCAGCAATTTCCACTGCTGATTACAAAGCTTTTTTTGTCACTGGATTTCTTATTTTCCTTAACAACTGTTGCATGTTTTTATTTTGCTGGTAAACTACAAGCCTGCAATTACCAGATCCATAAAGGCAAAGGATCCTTTAGTCTTCTTTCTCTTCCTAGCATAGGGGAACAGCTACTGGGGATGTGCTTCACAATCCCTGTAGATCCCAGGACAGCTGTCAGCGTCTAAAGTGATGTGAGGAACCTCCTTTGCTGGGGGTTTCAAACACTCAGCAAGAGACACGGGTGCCCTGCAGCCTGCACAGATGAAACCAAAGCAGGAGCAGGTGGAGGCAGGACAGATACAATGTGCTGCCTGAGGTCGGACAGATCAGCACACAGCTTTGCCCATGCCCAGGAATGTGCCCTCAACACGCAGAGTGGGACCTTGGCACAGCCTTTGGCCGCTGTTGAGGAGAAAATGCTTAACCTGCTGTTCCCAGGAAAAGGCATATAACATTGGGCTAAATTAGAGGCTTTGAAGACAAATTTCCTTCTGACATCTAATCCTGTATTCTATTTCAAAACCATGATGACATAAAGGTCAAAAGACATCGTTCTTATTTTCAGCAGGCTTCTGTTTTCATGTAGAGATGTAATAGCTTGGCCTTTAAGCTTTCCCCACGCCTATGACTCCATCTCCTTTTCTGATGTGCACACATCTATGTTCAATAAAAGCAAATAGGTCAGCATACAAGGTTTATGCTATTTAAAAATACCTAAGAAGAAAGGAGTCATGAAACACTGAATCCATCACACAAAAGCTGTGTGTAGGACTCCAATGACTCTTAAGTACACTTAATTTTTTTTCTCTCCAACAGAAACTCACAGTAAGCAATAACAACATAAAAGGAGCAGCAACAGGTAAAACAGAGATGAAAAATTGTCTCTCTGAATATTACAAGAATGCACTTATGATAACTGATCCTTCCCTGGTACTGTCATCCCCACAAAATGGTACCAAAGGCAGCCAAGTTGAATCTAAGACTTTTCTTATCCAGACCTTCTCTCTAAACCAGAGCTCCATGAAGATACCACTGATCATGTTTCTCTGCATACTGGTCACACTGCATGATATGGAGACTTTGGTGGCTCCTGCTGTTTTAAGGCTTTTCAATAGCAATGCTCAATGGAAAGGCAGTGCCAATAGCTGTGTTATGTGACGTAAGGAACACAATGATGCTGCGCTGCTGCCTCTCTGCTGGCCCCTGGCGTAGTGCTGGCCCTGGGCACCCAGGTACAACAGATGTCAGGTATGTCATAAGGGGATGACAGTCACACAGAGCCAGAATCACCAGCTTAGCTGTGCCAGCTCAGTCCATTAAATCCAGCAGCTGCTCATCAACCACACCAACATCCACCATAGCAGCCACAGCAGTGCTGTGTGCCCACACTCCCTTCCCTTGGATGCAGGCCTACAGCTCACAGAGACACATGAATTGCTTTTCTTTGAGTATCTTTGGCTCAGTTGCACCCAAAGAGAGCCAGAGGCAGATTCCGATGAAGAATTCCTACAGCCTCGTGGCACCTAATTATCTGCCACAGCACCATTAATGAAGCTGCAAGAGGCATCGTTTGTCTTCCATGGCCAGAGCAGCCTATAACTTGATGCCTGTGGTTGGTGTGTGTGTATGGCAGCCGTGTTCCCGCGGACAGCCCCCAGCTTCAGGCCTGCAGCAGGAAGCACTCCACACACTGCCCTGTCACCCACTCTGCCCTGCCCAGGGCCCCCAGCAAACATGGAGCTCTGCACATCTCCTGCATCACTTCACCCAAAACTCAGCAGCTACTCTGACACTTCACTCATCTTCAGGGCATGGTGCAAAAGACACAGAGCAGAGGTCAGCAGAAAGCCAAGATTCTTCTTCAGTGCAAACATGACGGGGGGGAAAAAATGCATCCATCTCAGTGGCAAGAAAAAATCATTCTCAAGAGATCAGCCCGTTCCTCCTCCTTCTTTCTTTCCTTCTCCTGCTCCATAAATCATCTTATTTATGTAATGGAGAACAATAAAGCAAGCCAGATTTAGAAAACATTTTTTCCTGTCATAGAGAAAAATGATTGATGCGGTGCAAAAACAGTATCTAAGTTAAAAAAAAAAACAAACTTTCCTGGATGATTTACTGAAAGACTGGATTTGGATGCTGCAACACACCAGCTCCTCAGATTAAAATCATTAATTTGGTGTTTAGGAAGGGCCCTCAAATAATTAGAACTGAAGGGAAAAAAACCTAAGATTGTCTTCAATTTAGAACCCCCTCTCCATTTTATAAATAGAAATGGTTTCAGAATAACAATGTAGCCCCAATATCTCAAGACAGAACAGAAGCCTTCAACTTAGCCAGTGGAACTCTTATCAGGCTGCCTTGGCGTTTGTATGACAATGTATTAGCATGGCACCAGCATAATAATTCCCTGCTGATTGTAAGCAAACAGTTCTTCTAAGTCTTGTGTCCCATTCTCTTTCTAAGATAAAGCCCTGGTGAAGTACCATACAATGAGCATGTATTGCATGAAGTGCCTAATAGAATTTGGGTTTATGCAGGGCCTCTCGTGCTGAGGTTGAGCCCAGGAACAGTGATGCAGTGAGACAGAAGCTGGCGGTGCGGTGAGCAGGGAGGCAAGCGCCAGCTGGCATTACATACCTGCCTCAGCTCACACAGAGCACTGGGGGTCTTTCTAAAAAGGAAAACAAATAAACAAACACCAGCTTTGGAGCTGGCACTGGAAAGGTGCTTATGAGTTGATATTTCCACATGAAGAAGCAATCCTGAAGGCAGTTATTCCCTTGAGTCAATGTTTCCCATGTAGGCAGCGTTAGATCCTGGGACTGGCACATCCTGTCCCTGCTGAAACACAGAAATGAGTGCTGAAATAGGAACCTGAGCTTTCTCTTTAGACAGTTTGCTTGAGTACACTCAGGGCAGCTTTTGCTCTACCAGCTTAGTGTCTCCTTGTGGTACCAGGACCAAAGCCAGAGTCAGCCTGAGCTCCACTGGAACCGTCAGCTGAGGGTCTCCTGCCACCAACATGCAAATGACAGGAGCAGGTAGGGGCAGTCAGCTATGTTACGATGGACAAAGCTGTGGAATGCCTTCTTCTGGCATCTCTCAGGAATTCTATCTGTTACACCTTGATCAGGAATTTCAGAGTACATTTGTTACACCGTTCACCCTGTCACCCAAACAAGTTGTTGGTTTAGATGTGGTGAATTACATTGTGGACACGACTGGATTGATTGTTGCTGCTGGGATGGAGCGGAGGTTTCCTTAAAAAAAAAAAAAAAAAAAAAAAAAAGGAAAATTAATAAAAAGAGGAAAGCAAGAGTGGTATTTTTATTTTCAATGCCAAATCCAGTGCTCAGAGGTCTGTGACCCTGGCACTTGCTGGAGCACGGGCCAAAGGCACCGAGGAATGATGAGGGAAAGGCTGTCCAGCCGCTGTGTGTGCTCTGGCAGGGCAAGGGCTGGCCCCTCACTCCCAGGGCAGAGGGCACAGGCAGTTTACCCTTCCTGAGAACTGCTAGGAATGCTTATTAAGCTGAGCTATTCGTCCTTGGCCAGCTAAAGTACAGATGAGAAGTGTGTGCCTTTACCACCTTGGTGTGAATATTTTGGGAGTTGCCTCACTGGAAATGGTCTTTTTCTTTCTCTTGCTCAGATCTGAAGCCTTGGCAACACACAAACACTGCATCTAGTCAAAGTCTTTTCCATAGATCTTGCCTAGTTGAAAATATGTTCCATAGATTAAAACATAATCTAATTCAAAGTTACCAGCTCTCTGTTTGTTGTGACCCAAATCATTCTGTGATGCTCCTACTGCACAAGATGACACAGATCAGCCACCCTTCCGGCAGGAGCAGCACAAGCAGACCTGCTCAGCCTGCTGCTGCACACTCTTTGCATTAAGCCTCCTCCGCCTGTGCTTTATCTGTGATTTTCGCACTTTTCTTCCTTTGAATCCATCCTCAGAGGTGGTGGCAACTCTGTCACAGAAGACTGATCTCAGAAAAGCCTGGGTGAGGCGCAGGGTGCTGAAGTAAAATATTGTAAACATATTTTCCTGTTTTTTCTCTGCTGTAAATCACCACATTGAATTGCATTTCTGTGTGGAGTCAAGGCATTCCTGTTCTTCAACTGTGCCTCAGGCTGGTGAGAAAAAAAGGCACAAGGTGTGATCAAATGCACTGCTGTTCGTAGAGAACACCAGAAAGCACTCAAAAGTCAGAGGGAGGGGGCAAAAAGATGGTGGATAAACTCCGGTGAAGGTAAATGTAAGGTAAGGGATATAAAGGGGAGAACTCTGGAAACGGTGAAAGGATGGTGCTGAACTGTCAGAACTGTCTGTTACAATGAGGAGCAAACCCTTATGGACATCTCTGCCACATTCTGAAATCATTGCCTGGCAATGCCAAAGCAAAAAGCCCATCAAATGCTGTCTGTCATCAGGATGGCCGTGGCAAATAAGGCACACTCAACCCCTGCCTTCAGGTGCCACCTCAGTGCACCCACTCCTCATGCACTAACCTGTAGTGCTGGTCTCTCTATTTTGAGGGCTTTGGGAAGGCCCAAAGAATGGCAGCAGAAAGCATTAGCAGAGATGAAGAGCTGTCTTACAAGGGGCTGTGGCTCTACAGCTGCCTCAGGAGAAGGCAAAAGGAGGATGAAGCTGAGGTTTGCAAGCACTGGCAGGCAGTGAATAAACTGAACATGGAGCTGTCATTCAGTCACATGCAACAGGGACTCAGAAGCAGCCTCTGGAACTAGGAGAAAGTGGCTTTAAAATAGATAAAAGAGCATTTTTATTCAGTTAGCAGGTTGTGAACCTCTAGAACCTGGTGCCACAGGAGGCTTTGGAGGCAAACAAGATCAGTCGACTCCAAAAAGGATTAGATGGATTCATCAACAGCAGATCAATGGCTACTAAAGGTGTCAGGAAAGGATTTAACTTCTAATATCCCTAACATAGCTCTTCTATATGCTGGAGGAGCACAAGGTAATGGGCAGGTAAAATTGTTCCTCAGATGCTCTTCTTGAACAGCATTGCCTCTTGCCACTGCAACAGACAACATACTTGCCATCACGATGACCTAGAGAGACGTTTCTGACACTGTTATGTTTTTATCTGATTGCTTAAGTACTGGCTGATACTAAACTTTAACTGTAGGTCCCTCCTACCCAACTTCAGACACTGATCTGAGGTAAGGATCAATTTTCCCAGTCATATATCTCCATCTCTTCTCATCACCTAACATGTTCAATCTCTTGTGCCAGGTTTTCTGGTGCCTCTCACACCAGATGACTTTACTTGCAGGAGTGAGGTCAGACAGTTCTATGCCTTACTGTCTGCATCTTACTCCACATCTTCTGGGCCCATCATCCATGCAGCTCTGTGTTTCACCTTTCACCCTAGGCAACCTACAAACTGTCAGCAGACTCAAACCGTCCACCAAAAGCTTCCCACCTCGACTAGGGAAACTGTAGATATCAAACTCAAAAGCCTGATTGGTTGGGTAAAAAGGAATCAACAGTAGCAGCACTGCACTGCAGGATTTTAAACCCATTATTGCTGTGTTTCAGCTTTAGGTGAGGTATGAACCCTGCTTTCCATGCTGCCAAAGGGAACATTGACATGTTCCACCCAGCAAGGTAAGGGGAGCGTTTTCAGTTGTCCCAGGTTTGGCACAGAAGGTCACAACATGAGTAAAATCACAAACTGCTGTTCAAAAGCATTCACTGCAGCGGAACACCACAACCTTGTTACGAAAATCCAGTAGTCTCTGTTTCAAAGGTGAGATAAAGAAGGGGATCTGCTGTTCAATGTCATGTATTTTTAAGCTCTTTATTGATTTTTTTGGTAGGAGTTTCTAAAAGCTATAGGAACTCTAGATTTAAGGGAATGAGGCATTTACTGACATAATCAAACCTGTAATTTTCTGAGTGTCCATACCTCCTGTGGTCACATTATATAATTCAGAGAGTTTGGTCTGAAAAAGGGGAAAGGTGGAAAGGGACAGCTAAAGTTGATATAGGACTGAATGCAGACTATTACTCACCATTTCTATATGCAAAATGCATGCTGCAAACTGCTTGTAATGACAGCTAATGAACCAAGTTGAGAAAAGTAATGCAAACAGTAAACAGTGTTGTTACAGCAATTTACAAATGCCTTCTATTAAACACTAAAAGCAGCTGTTTAATGATGACATTATTATGAATTGAGTTGGATGTTGAATTCGGTTTAGTGAGACTGTGGCTTATCTTCTGAGGATATTCCTGGGCACTCTGGAAAGCACAGGAGAGTGGATTTTCTTCAAAAGAACTCTTTTCTTACCCTACATCAGACTTAGAATCACAGGATCTTAAAATGGGTTGGGTTGGAAGAGACCTTTAAAGATCATTTGGTGCTACACTCTCTTGCCAAGGGCAGGGACATCTTTCACCTGAGCAACTTTTCACTGCTCATCTTAGACAAGTGTAAATATTCAGTCAAACATTCAAAATCCATTGTCATTTATGCTCCAGTCAGTTCTACCAAATATCTCTGAGATTGCATGGCAGAAATTTGAAGGTGCTGAGCAGTAACTCTGGTTTCTTTACATCATGGAATTAGGCACCAACAGACCTGGAAGTCACTGTATTGAGAGGAAGAGAGTGGCTCACCTTCCTCTGCATATTACTTGAAGATCTTCACAAGATCTAGAAGTGTTATGTATTACTGTGTCTGTGATAAACTCTTTCTTTTGGCCCTTACACACTCTGTTCACCCACTAATCTAGAGCAGAGTTTTCTACTGTACTTTCATTTTAGATGCCCAGGGAGGGGCTTTTCCTTATGAAATAATCACTTAGAAGAAACCCACAGTGCTTCACATGTGAGGAGGAATCTCAGCTCTGGCATCCCTTGGGTCATGCTGACCAGCTCTGGCATCCCTTGTATCTCATTGACCAGCTCTGGCATCCCTTGGGTCTCACTCACCAGCTCTGGCATCCCTTGGATCATGCTGACCAGTTCTGGCATCCTTTGGGTCTCACTCACCATCTCTGACATCCCTTGGGTCATGCTGGCCAGCTCTGGCATCCCTTGGTTCTCGCTGACCAGCTCTGGCATTCCTTGGGCTCTTGTGGCAGTGACATTTATGTCCCTGACTTGGGTCTTGGCCCACCTGCAGGTACAGACCTGCCCATGGGCCTGACACTGGTCCAGCCTGTTGATGTCTGACTTCCAGACACCATCTGTCACTCAATTCACCTTGGCCTGCAAGACTTTTTTTCCCCTCCTTAGTATGTGTTTTAGAAAAAGATTATGTGCTGTTTTTCCAGAAGATATATACGCAAGCCCTATCTCTTCTAGGTAAAAAGAAATGGCTTCACTTTACCTGTATTAGTCTGACTTGGATATTAATCTCTAGAAGTATCCACACAGTCTATCACCCCCAGATATCTACCATTAATATACAGAGCACTGAATCATAAGCAGCTAAAATCAAAACACACTGAAAATAATCCTTTTTTTCCCTTTTCTTCCCAAGCTCAGAACTTTGTAAGGCATTAAGTGCCATGCCTTTGAGGAAGACTTTTTTGTTTCTTATATGTCTCTAATTTTCAGAGGCCTGTCTTCTGATTTCTGTAAGAATGAAGCTTGAAACAGAAATATTACTTAAATGGGGGATTTATGTTTTTTGACTAAGACCCAAAGAATAATATATACAGTTTCTGGGGGATAAATGACCTTTAACTGAAATAGTTCGTCAGGCTACATTTGAAGAACGTGCAAACATTTTCCAGAAAAAAATTCTTATGGATAACCACCACCCCTGGCAGAAGGGGTGGCCTTTGGATTTTGCTGGAGCACATTCATATTTCATTGCCACAGATGCCCAGGCAGATGTGTAGAAACCCATCAGTGGTTGAAACCGTTGAAACATAACTGACAATCAGTCTGCTGGGAAAATAAAACACAAAGAGCTAATCCTGGAATAAAGGATGTGCAGATTCCTCTCATTTTCATGAAAAAGATGCAGATAAAGTGAAACAGTGAAAACACAACACAAATGAAAGAAATGTAATAAACCTTCTCATACAACATTCTTGAAGTCCAAAGCAGCAGATTTGGTCTATGAAATGGATTTATGACTGACCACTTGCATCTCCAGTGAGATGAGAAGTCCTGACTCAGCATGCTGGGGCAGAAGTATTCATTCTCCAGCTGTAGGCTGGGCTGGGCACTGGTATTGCTTTAGCCTGAAGGGACAACTTCCAAACTCTCCTTCAGCTGCAATGACATTCATGAGTATCTCAGTGAAAAGAGAGATTGGATTTAATTCAGTGTATAAGACAGAGATCTAAGTTGAACTAATCTGCTGGATAGAAATTGACCATTGCTTTGGTATTTTCATGCTGGAAATTTGTTCATCAAAATTTACTTGATTTGCCTTAAAACAGTCTGAACATGAACATCACCATCTCAGTTCTCCCCAGCATCACTCTGTGCATCTCCCTTGGGTGGAAGCAGAATCACAGGAGTCCTGGGGTGGGCAAGGAGGTCTGGAGATCAACCATTTGTCCCAAACCGTGCTCAGGCTGCCCAGGATTGCCTCCAGCCGGGCATCTCCAGCGATGAAGACCCTACAGCTGACCTGAGCCACCCTTTCCAGGGTCTGACTATCCTCATGGTAAAAAAGTATTTTCTGACTTTTAAATCTCACATCTAAGCCACCCAGGCAAAGCCATACAACAGAACAATGCTTTGTGTGACCAAAAATACAGATTTTTTTTCTTCAGGTATTTCTCATTCCTGTATTACAATACCCGTCAGTTTACAGTAACTTTCAATGCATTGTTTAAAAATACTTTCATTGCTCATTTTCACTCCTTTCAACCCATCCTGGGACTTTTTAGAATTAATTACTAAAACACTTCCCCTGTAAGACTGATATTTACTTGAGTTTGAAGCTCACCCATAATAGAATCAACAGATTGTTGCAAGCAGCTTATACAAGAACAATGGCCTTCTACTGCTGTGTGTGAGTTGGGACGAGAATAACATGCTTGCCATTTGTAAGCGCTGGGCCTTGGCTGTGAAGGAAGCAGTGCAGGTCTCCTGATATGTGCACTCACACACCCATGGACACGTATGAAGGAAGCAGTAGAGGTCTCCTGTTGTGTGCACTCACACATCCACAGACACATGTGAAGGAAGCAGTACAGGTCTCCTGTTATTGTGTACTCACACACCCATGGACACGGTGCTAAAGCTCCTTTTGCACAGTCTTCTTTAGAAAAAAAAAGGCTCATAAACTTGACTGTTGATCCATTTCCACCCTTCAGTCATGCTCAGGATCTTCTGGAAACAAATTTTGGTTCCATTTTTTAATTAACTTCCAGGCAACGTGATGTTTCCCAAAGTCACCAGCAGCAGTAGCAACTGCAGCCGTGACACAGGTCAGCCCGTCTGATTTTAGCACACTGCAGACATTTTCCCCTTCTCAGTCGTGACTCAGCCCGTGACTGTCTTGACCATAATGAAGCAGCTAATGGATTAGAAATGTGGTAACAGCCAATTACCAGAACATCAATATTTCCATGTTTGGAAGTGTCAGAGGCCACAGAGAAACCACACGTGCTTCTGCATCCCGCCTGTGATTGTTACCACATTTGAAAGAGTAATTACTTATCAATATCTGTTAGCGTACAAGATAATAGTTAATTGTGGTGTATATATCTGTAAAACTTGTCTTACATCGACACAGTTCAACCACACAGCACTAGTAACCACCAGCCACATAACCACTGAACCATCTGATATTGTAATCAAGTAATCTTTATGAAAAGCTGTTGATCATGCTGTGGACATATTTATTGCCTCCACAACAGCTACTGGATCATTCTCTATTCTCCTCTTGGTAAGATAAATATTTCTGGGAGTTCTGCTCTAGCCATACGAGAGTTATTCCTGAGATCCACTCCATTTGCACAATGTCTTACATCTGACAGCCCACAATGGATAACAGAAATTTCTTCTGCTTAAACACCAGTAAGCCCATGGCAATTATTGCTGTCACTATTGATACACATCTGCTCGTTTTCTCACACGTGCCAGAACATGACAACCTTTGGAGGGGGGACAACAGGGACATTTTTTCATTATTGATGAAAAGTAACTGTAGTACAACAGGAATTTGAGTAAACCTCCCAAAAAAGTACCTATTATTTATAGGTAAGCTTATCCAGCAACCGTGATTGTGCTCTTTGTCACCGTTAGTCTCATGAGCCACCCTACCCCAGCTTCACCTCACAAAAACCTATATGGGATAAAATAAGCTTACACAGCAACATACATATAAAAAAAAAATTACAAAGGAATTTGCACTCCAAAAGGGCTGAGCCTGTAGGATATTTCTAGCCAAAAATATAAGACTATAATAATTCTGATACTAAATCCTTTCAAACTTATCTTTGCATTCCAATTGCATTTAAGACATTGGTGCATAAAGTCTATAGAAAAATCAGTGACTATTTGACTTCTAAAGCGTCAGTTATTATCTTTTGAGATCAGGTGTACAGGGTTTGGCCTTAAGAAGCAGATAGTTTGGGGAAACCTAACAGCTTTTATGAAAGAGAGGTCGGGCTCAGGTCTGAAGTTCTTCCCAAATAGGAATAGTGTTTCCCTGTCATTCCAGTTCTTTGCCTCACTTGAGCCAGACCCTCAGTCACTTCACAGACCTTCTCAGTGACTCCCTCTGCCCTGTCTTTGGAGAGAGTCATCTCCTGCACGATATATCCCAGGTGATGTCATCTGAGACTCAGGATACACGGGGTAAATTCATCTCTGCTTTCCAGTAAGTTTTGCCCATTTATGCCAGCTTGGAATTGGGACTGCTGCATTAGCTACAGACACAATATTTCAGAGAGCAGCCAACTAAACTACCTTTATTAAATAGCTTTTGATCAAAAAATGTTTGCTGATAAAACCTCAGCCATTACAAATGTGAAAGTGTGAAAGAGTGTGGTCAGCAGCAAAGTTACTGGTAGAAGTCAAGACATTCATTGTTTTCATTAGTAATTGAATCAGATTTGGAAAGCATAAATTCATCTAAATATTGGAATTTTGCTGTACAAATGTCAGAATTCCTACAAATGGCAGACAGTGAAAGGCAAGATGAGCACTGGAGGGTGTTGGAAGGGCATTGCAGGGAAATAATGGAAAGACTTGGCTATGCTTTCCAGCAAACTATGCTGAGGAAAGCTGGTAAGGTACTTGCTTCACAGGGAGATGTGGCAGCATTTCCCCTTAAAATGAAGAGCTCCTCTTGAAGCATAAGGACTTATAGGAGCTAGGGGAAAAGAGAGTGGGAACTGGAAATTAAGGAAGAATAGGCCAAAAGAAAAAGCCTAATTGCTGGCAAGAATTCTACCACAGGGAATAGAACATGAAGAACTGCACAGGACAAGGGGTTTTTTATCCTGAATGTACTCAGATGAAACCTTTAAAAATTACTCAAATATTTACATTTTTATCAATGGCTTCAATCCATGTTGCCATTTAATTGTACAAAGTCATCTTCCACTGGTTTTCAATTAAAAAGAAAACCCTATACCCTCAACATCTCATAAAAGGTACAGATGGAGATTTATATACAGTTGTTTGCTCAGTAGATGGAATATTGAGTCCTTCACCCATTAAACGTGTGCTTACCACAGATTTGCTGCAGCTGCTGTTTTACATCTCAGTGTACCTAGTGCTGAATACTTATGGCCCATCCCCCAGGAAGCACAGGCAGGGCATGGGAAGGAGACCCGCTGCACTTGGTGCCTGACCCCAACACGTCCCACCGGCAGCAACAACTGATCCCACCTGCACATGCACAACAGATGACAAACACAGGGAAGGTTTTTTTCACAATGAGGGTGGTGAGGCCTTGGAGCAGGTTGCCCAGAGAGGCTTCGGATGTCACATCACTGGAAGCATTCAAGGTCAGGTTGGACAGAGCTTGGAGCAGCCTGGTCTAGCTGAAATGTCCCTGTCAATGCAGGGGGATTGGACTAGGTGACCTTTATAGGTCCCTTCCAACTCAAACCACTCTAAGATTCTAAGACCTAGAGCAAGATATTCTGCAGGTACTTAACCACCATTTCAACAAACCTTTCTCTATTGACAACCCAAGTAATCAGAGTCACTGTGACACTGTACCACAGAGACACGAGGACCTCCACAGAACCACTCAGACACTGTGCTTTCACCCAATCTTCCCAGGCTGAAAACTGGAGTCCATAAGACAAACCTGTGATGTTCATGAGCCTGAATAGCTTAAAGCCCCTTGTTTGCAATAGACAGGAGTTTTCCAAGCCCAGGTAGTCATCAGCTGGTACTGTGAGCCACTGTGTCTTCTTGCTTGAGGAGTGAGCTGTAAAAAGGACAATACTGGCATTTTTATAATTGTTTGTTCAAAGACAACAGTGAGTGGTAAGCAAAGATGATGCTCTTATACCTAGCAGTCTGCAGTGTCTTGGGCACTGGAGCCCTTTGTAGAGACAAAACCATCTCATGTTGATGTGAGGGGACATACTTCCTGTTTCCCTCGTACGGTGCAAGCTGCTGTAACCAACCCAGCTTTGCTCTCAGAAGTGTGTTGGCATCAGCAGAGTCTGCAAGGCAAGAGCAGTGCCCTGAGATTCCCACTCCACAGGAAGCACTGGAGAAATCAATTAAAACAATTCTGAATTTTAAGAAATAAGACTGAAAAGGAAAAAGTTTTAAAAGACCACAAGAGCTAGAAGAACAGGTTGAAAAAGGACATTGTCATGAGTGGTCAAAGGTGAGAAGGAAGTGGCTGAGTGCGCAGCAGAGCAGATGCAGAGGCGGTGGGAACAGCAGTGCACATAACACAGGAATCCTTGACAAATTCAACTCTTGGTAACTTTTCCCAGTGCCAGTGGATTTACTCACTTTACTCAGGAGACTTTAACCTTAAAGAAAGATAAAAAAACCCTGTATTTTACCTCAGAAATAAATCTGATTTTCAAAGCCATATGGGCGCATTATTTCTGTCTTGAGCATGTTGCCATGCAACTCAGAGAGGCACCCACTCCCTTGCCTCGCAGTGATTGCCACCAAACTTCCATCCAATTCACTTCATTGTGTTACTTGATATGAGTTTTGGATGACCTCATATCCATCTGCCTATATTCTATTTAGTTCTCCACTTTTCAACAAGCCAACCACAACATCTTGACCTTTCTTTTCCAGTCACTTCTCCTCAGCAGTACTACTGGAGACAGCGGAGTGAGACTGGTACTCGGTGGTGCCTATTAATTCTCAAGAGTACTCTTGATACTGATTTGTTTGACATTACAGCACCCTTCCACATAAACCAAAGAGACCCATGGGGTCTTTGGGTACAAAAACAGGCTTTCTGAGATATTTTGAGAGTAAAGAACAAGTAATTAAGAAATGTACATGACAGCACGCACTTAAAAGATAACCATTGAAACAGATAAGCAGGAGATGTGTCTTTCTCCTTCCTCAGAGGCCTGTAAGTCAAAACAACTGCATCCCTGATGAAAGTGTTTGGATCGGATGCAGGAATCGGTGGGTGTCTGTTGGAACCCTCTGGGCTGGGAGTAAGAGAGTGGAGATCATAGTGATGAAGCGAGAGAGGCAAAGGGTCACTAAAAGAAACAAATGCTATGCAGTGGACAGGCAAAGACAGGCTATTGCAGTTTACATGAGAAAAGTATTTGCTGGAGAAATATTCTTCAAAGTTAAAAATAAAAGAGGAAAGGAAAGCTAATTCTCTGGTAAAGCCCTTCTGCAATGATCTGGGATCAAAGGGCCAACTGCAGCACATTAAGCCCTGCTGTTCCTCACCATTATGCTCCTGAAAGGGATCTGCACCACATCATTCAGCAGCTGTGCAGAAAAAGACACAAGCAGTGACCAATTTGTTAATTGAGGCTTTAAATGGACAGGTTCAAGCACAGTATGTTTTGTTTCATAAAGGTTTCACCAGGGACCTGCAATAACAATTTCTGTTTGTGGTCTCAGGAAGAATATTGATTCTTCTGCAGAAAGCCAATCGATGGAACCAGGCACAACCAATGCTCCTTTCCCCCCACTGCACTAAGGGGAGTAAGGAAAAGCTGTAGCCTTGCTGAAGACAGAAAGCAGCTCCAGAGCATCCCAACCACCCACGCCACTGTTCTACCAGCGCTTGAGCAATTGCCCTAATCGAGCAGAACCTTTGAGCTTGGGGGAATAAAGGGCTTGAGAGAGAAGGAGGGAGGGCACAGAGAACAGCTGTGACCCTGAGGAAACTCCAGGGACCCTGCCCCGTGTCCCAGGCTGAAACACGGGCAGACAGATGGCTGAGGTTCTTTAGGGAAGCAGCACTGCCTGGGGCATGCAGACAAGCAGCCCCTTCCAGAGCAGCCTGACACTGGCAATCTCTCCCTGCACAGGGTGTTGGTGTGGGCTGGGAACAGGATCTGGGGAGACACCTCACAGTTGAGCAGCCCAGGGCCTCTGTTTCCAGTCCACCTGATACCTGGGGGATATCAGGGGGGTGCCCCTTTGCTGAATTACTTTTGGGAGACACATGAGGTGTAACAGCAGACAACAAAGGTGTCACAGCACTGTTGGCACTGCCACTGCTCACACTTTGCTTCTTGAGTCTGTCTGAGCACCTTTCCCCTGTAAATCTGGGACAGCATTGCTAAGTTTTCTGCTTCAGCTGCACCTTGGAAGAGCATAGTGTTACACTTAACAACTAAATGGTCATGAGTTATTAAAAACATGCCACGGATACGCAGAGTGTGCAGCTTATAACCAGTACTGCTGCCTTCTCAGTGGAAAGGAGTCACGGGTCACACTGCTGAGACTACAGCTGCTCTTTTTTTCTGCGGGAAGAAGGCACAAGAACAATGTCACCTGCAGAGCCTTCACTTCTTCTATTCCAGTATTTTTTAAATATGAGATAAAAGTCAGGCATAGCTGTGTCTCTGAAACGTTTGTATGGGAGCAACAGCACAGAGCTCGATGTTAGGGACGGTGGGCAGCCAAGTGAAGCCTGCATGCAAGGCTGGTGCATCCGCAGAGAGGACACGCAGACAAGAGAGTAAATCTCCAGGCTGCTATTTAGTACAAATTCTAATGAAAACATAGAGAGGAATTTTCAGCTCTTCCCAGCTGAGCATATGTAGGATTTTTACATGAGCATTTTATTAAAAAGCAGCCAGAGTGATGAATCATTCATAGCAAACGCCCGACTCCCACAAGTCGGGTTGGCAGGATGACCCGTGCTTAGCTGATTCACTGGCAACAAATAAAGCTGCTCTTAATGAACCCAGACAGGTTATTCTGAAGGCAGGAGAAGAAGAAGAATCAGGAGCGTTTTTAGGATTCACACGAAGTTATCTGTTTTGTCAGGATCTTGCTGGGAAGTTCCCCCCCCACACACCCCCTTTTTTTGAATAATGAATGTAGTTGTTTTAACAAAGTGTTAATGCTGGAAGTGCTGGGGGAAGAAATGCAATTGAAAGCCTGTCACAGGACTCTCTTGTTTCACTGACTAGAGTTGTCATGTTCCTGTGACACCTGATGTGCACAGCACCAACTGATAAATAGCTTAAAGACAAGATTGTCATTCTCCATTACCCTGCAGCAGCAGTTCCCTGGGCGCCTGTGGCCTGTAGTGATGGGACAGGGACCCACAGGCCCTCCAAACAGAGAGGGAGGGTGGGAGCACCTTGCTGCAGCCTTTCCTCACCCCAGGGACTGGAAGAGCACCTTCATAGCCTGGTGCAGAGGGACTCTTTGCAGCTTTGTTGGTCACAGTGATCATGGGGGTTGTTCTTTTTGCTGTGCATTCAGCAGAGAAAGAGCCAGAGAAAGCTGTGAAGGCACAGGGCAAAAACCAGTGAAGGAAAGAGGGGAGAGAAGGGAATACATGGGTAGCCTTAGGTTTGGGGAGGGGAGGGAGGGGAGAGAAACTGCAAATGCTTGCAGAAATGAGCCATAAAGTTTTAAGGTAGAAACCTCCCAGGAGGTAATTTAAATTGAGACATTTCCAGCCATAAATGAATGTGATATTACTTAGAGCTCCGAGGATGGCACCATCNTTTGAATAATGAATGTAGTTGTTTTAACAAAGTGTTAATGCTGGAAGTGCTGGGGGAAGAAATGCAATTGAAAGCCTGTCACAGGACTCTCTTGTTTCACTGACTAGAGTTGTCATGTTCCTGTGACACCTGATGTGCACAGCACCAACTGATAAATAGCTTAAAGACAAGATTGTCATTCTCCATTACCCTGCAGCAGCAGTTCCCTGGGCGCCTGTGGCCTGTAGTGATGGGACAGGGACCCACAGGCCCTCCAAACAGAGAGGGAGGGTGGGAGCACCTTGCTGCAGCCTTTCCTCACCCCAGGGACTGGAAGAGCACCTTCATAGCCTGGTGCAGAGGGACTCTTTGCAGCTTTGTTGGTCACAGTGATCATGGGGGTTGTTCTTTTTGCTGTGCATTCAGCAGAGAAAGAGCCAGAGAAAGCTGTGAAGGCACAGGGCAAAAACCAGTGAAGGAAAGAGGGGAGAGAAGGGAATACATGGGTAGCCTTAGGTTTGGGGAGGGGAGGGAGGGGAGAGAAACTGCAAATGCTTGCAGAAATGAGCCATAAAGTTTTAAGGTAGAAACCTCCCAGGAGGTAATTTAAATTGAGACATTTCCAGCCATAAATGAATGTGATATTACTTAGAGCTCCGAGGATGGCACCATCCTAGTTTGGCACCTTTGTTCCCCACTGATAGCAGGGAAACATCTGAACACCCCGTGCTGCTGGGAATTACTTTCACAGTGTCCCTTGTGTTTTTCTCATTTCTAGCTACTTTGGGGAGACTCTGGGAATGGCTGTGCTATAACCATAGCAACACAGAGATTTCACACAGCCCTCCAAGTTCCTGTCCTTAACCAAAAAAAGCAGAGTTGCTAACACAATAAGGACAAAATTCTTTTCTACTTGCATTAGAGAGATGGGTGTGTTGGAGCAGCAGTGCTCTGAGTTTGAGCCAGGTAGGGGTGGGAGCAGCAGGAGCAGGGCAGGAGGCTGGAGGGGGAGAAACACACTTGGGCTTTGGCTGCACCTGCAAGGCCAGACTGGAGAGCTGTGGCGAGGCCTGCACCTTCCCCAAGGCCCCTGGGAGGGACCAGAGAGGGGCAATAGGACCATTGGGCTCTGCCGTAGGGCTTGGAAGGAAGTTAGACAAACCCATGGCAGGGCTGAACCTGGAGACAGACTTGCTTCAGGAGCGAGACCTCAGAAATCACTTCTGCATACAGGCAGATGTATACTTCTCTGCTTCATTCAGCACCCAGTTTGTCCACTTGCCAGGAGTTTATGAGGAATTCAGGATCTGACCCAACCTCACGAAAATGTGTGATTAGTACATCTCTGAGAGCTTTGGGGAAAACAAAAGGTCTGTCTTGTGCAGAGCACTTGTTTGAGTTGTCTGTCCACTTTCCAGCTTCTGAGCAGGAGACCCAGCACCTCTCTGGAGTGGGCTCTGAGTCTGGATTCACTTGGCTTGGTTTGGTTTGCTTTAGTTTGGTTTGATTTGGTGTAGTATGCTTTGGTGTGTTGTGGTTTGGTTTAGTTTGATTTGGTGTGGTGTGGTTTGGTTCGATTTGGTGTTGTTTGGTTTGGTTTTTTGGTGTGGTGTGGTTTGGTTTGATTTGGTGTGGTTTGGTTTGATTCGGTGTGGTTTGGCTTGGTGTGGTTTGGTTTGGTGTGTTGGTCTCAACCACAATGTAAACTGAAGCTGTACTCTGAACTTCTGGGTCAGAAAAAAAAAAAAAAAAGAGGGGAACAAAAGAGAAATAGAGAGAAAAGCAGCAACTAGCAACCACGGAGCAGTTCTCATAGAATCATAGAATGGTAGGGTTAGAAGGGACCTCCAGAGATCATCCAGTCCAACTCCCCTGCAGAAGCAGGTTCATCTAGATCAGGTCATTTTGTGGGTAGTCACAGGGCAGTCCCCTACTCATGATTGCTCTCACATAGCACGCAGCCCACAGCAGTTCAAAAACCCACAACACGCCTCCTGTGGCTCTAAAAGGCAATCCTAACCTATACTGCAAATGTCAGCTAACTGTAGGCAAATGCATGTCTGGATTTCCCTGACAAAAGAGTGAAGTGTATGATGAGTTACCAGGAAGGAGAACTAGAACTGAACTACCTGCCTGCCACTGATGTTTGCAGAACGTAATGCATCTCTATCACAGCCCCATCTGCAGGAAAGGCTGTTGTCAGCAGCAGTGAGCGCTCAGCTGCAGAACAAACTGCTATTGTTTGGTTGGGGAAATTTAATGATGAAATATGATCCATTTTCATTCTCCCTGCACACGTGACTCCAGAAACTCCACGTTAGTTCTGCACTACGAGCCGGTGGCAGATGTGAGACGGCTCAGATGCAATGCAGGTGGGCAAGGTGGCAAGGCAATGGCCAGGCTTTCCCTTTCAAAGCTGAGGTGGTTTCACACACTGTTCAGGCAAAGCATTTACCGTCACTGGCTTATAAATGACACATCAACACATTAACATACAGCAGAACAGCAAGCAATGAACCTGTTAGCATAATAGTATATAA
>WBNH01001136.1:0-26874 GCA_013401255.1 Urocolius indicus
CAATTCTATGATTCTATGACTTAGTGGAGGGCATTAGAAGTACAGCAACATTTTACTACCATCCATCATGTGTTATTGGGAAAACAGAGCTTGTAGCCAAAATAACGGCAAGAAAATGCCTTCTGGAGCAGCCCATTATGCACAACCCATCCCACCCCATGTTGCTATAATTTGTCAGAGGACAGGAGATCCTGCAGCAGCCCAGCTTGTCCCCGTACATGAGGACTTGCAGCTTGTATCGCTGCTGCCTGCCCAGAGCACCAAGTAGAGGTTTCCAGGGCATAAATCATTCAAGAGCCATGAAGAGGATTTCTCCCCTCTTCCTCTCTTTCCTGGCTTATAACAAATGTTAATTTAATCAATTGGCAGTAAATCTGGCTGGTTGCTGACTCACGGCAGACAGTGCCTCTGTGGGCTATGGCAGCACTTCCCCTCCCTCCTTCAGAGAAGAGCAATGCAGGAGCCTACTTCCTCGCTTTTCATCTTTTCCCTCTTTTCCTTTGGCTGGTACCACAACATATATCTGAGGCTGCAGGCAGAGGTGCTGAGCCAGCATTGGGAAGTCCTGGCTCCTGGAAACTGGCTCTACATGCCCCTGGCTGTACACAATTCAGGGCTAACGAGGCCACAAGGCACACAGGCCTATAAGGTGCAGTGCCTGCACTGACGGCAACACTGGTATTTACTGGTACCAAGGGCCTATGGCAATATCCAAAAGCCAAGCAAGTGACACAATCCTGGCAGACAGTGTGGTTTGCCACGCCAGTGATCCCTGTCCAGAGGGAGCAGGACCCTGCTGGGAGTCTGCCCCCCCCACCCCCCACCTCCTGCCCGCTCCATCCCCAGGTAGGCAGGAGCAGGGCAAGGTTGAGGGCCCCAAGGCTTTTAGCAACATGGGATGGGCAGCATTTCAGCAAGGGGATTGGTTTAAACAGGAGAATTACTCACTGGTCATTGTCTGTGGCAGTCATGAAGGTGCCTGCCCACCTGAATATGCGTCTCCCCCCGCCCCCCCCCCCCCAGCATCCACTTGAGGATGTCATTTAGAAATGGGAAGAAGGGTAGGGACAAATATCCCCATCAAATATCCCAATGATAGACTTGGCACCAAAATGCTGCTGAGGGCATTAATCCATTGGGCTGACAGGAAAAGAGGAAAGCAGCAAGACAAAACTGTCTGTAAACAAATCTAGAAGTTCCAGTTGCTGCTAAAACAAGCTCAGTTTTTTTCACTTTTATCAATCTATCTCCAGTAATGTTTTGACCCATGTAACAGCAGAACAAGGAGGATTTGACAACACCAAATTGGAAATTGTATTGTTGAAATATTTTCCTAAATGAAAATTTGTTTAGAATGAAATGGATTTTTTTTTTTTCTGCTTGAACGTGTCCATTTTTACTCACAAAAAAACCCCACAATGACAGCTTAAAAAAAAAAAACCAAATCCTAAGCATTTCTTTGAAAGTTAAATGAGAGGGGGAAAAAAAAATCCCTTCTGTGATGAATGTGCCATTTTCATCAGATAAAACGTATTAATATTAGCTAGAAAGCTTTTACTTAGTAGGTTAAAAAAATTACTCCAGTGACCTTTTTTTTTTTTGCTGAGATCAAGAGTAGCATGTTTAATATCTTTTACAGCGTCTATCAGGAGACTACCTTCTGCCTTGGCTGGGAATACAGTCAATTATCTAATAGGTGCTTCCCGCAGGGAAGGGTCAGGCTGTCACTGTGCTGCAGAGGCCGGGGGGGATGGGAACAAGGGTGCTGTTGGTGCTAAGCATGGATGCTGCAGAGAAGGGTCTGTTTCAGAGGTCCTGCTAGGTGCTGTTTTTTCCCCCGGCAATGCTGTTGTCACCTGCTTCCTTTCAAGGAGCACCAAGACTCGGTTTTGAAACACAGTGGAAACCAACTGCAGACAGGAGTCCCTAACATTGGGATTTTCTGCAAAACTAAAGGTCAAATCCCAAACTCACAGCAGCGGCTTTGGCTTCAGCTGCTTTTAGTTTAAGATTCCTGATACAGTTTCTGAGTAGAGGAAAAGATCCTAATTCTTCATTCATTGTTCTGTTTCCTCTCCCCCTCATCCCAGGCACCTGCTCACCAATTTTTGCAGGCTCCTTCCTAAAATGAACTTGCAGTTTCAGCCCAAGTTTGGTGTCTTGCACAGACTGTGTGGCAGAAACCTTTTCTCCTGACTTCAGTTTACCCTCTGTGTGTTGGTCCTTATCCCCCCTGGAGAAGGGATGGTATCTTTTATGTCTTTTATGCCATCCACTTCACAAACAGCAGGTAATTAGCAATGGAAAACAACTCCAGAATCGTACTTTGGATGTCATTTTCCTTGAAATGGGAAGCAGACAGGGGCTATGAATCAGCTGTGCTTGCTGTTGAGAGTGTTCCTTCAATACATTGATTTCGTGTTGCACAGCTCCCTAAATAGTGTGCAGTTTTTGCTCACAAAGCTTTGATTTGACTAATCAAGGGGATTATCTGCTGCAGCATGTCTTGGAGGTCTCAGAAATGAAAGGAATTATAAAAATATATTAACATATTACAACATACGTTTGCCAGCGGCTCCTGCCCAGTGTGGGCCTTGGCACCCACCACAGGGGACACTGGCGTGGCTCCTGCTGCCTCCAGCATCTCTCTCCTTCCCTGAAGGGTCCACTTCCACACATTTCCATTCCCATATATCATCACTCTAAGCGTTACCTGGTGTGTTTCTCTGCCCAGCTATAGGAGGTGTGAATGTCCCTTCCTTGAAGAGCTTTGTGTCAATACTACCAAACCAAAGAATAACCTAGATAACGGTCAGAATAACCTGGCCTCCCATTCCATTTGTTTCTTTGATGTGACTTGGACCTCTGCAGCACCTCCCTAGGGCACATCAGAACACCACCATCCCAGTTTGCGCAACACCCGTGGGTTTTCCCTGTCCTTGTCCCGCTGCTAATCATTATCTGCCAGTGGTTTGTCTTCAGGATGCTCAGCTCTGGGCTCCAGAGCATGTTTAATGCATTTTTAATTGCCCTGTGCTTGCAGTTGTTTTCCCTGTCCTCCAGCACAATTGTTTCCAGGACAAGTGTCACCCACTGAAGCAGCCTGTCTTTTCTATCCTTACATGCAGCCCTTGTGCTTTGGAGAACTAATCCCTTCCTCACAGATACAAACTGTCCTTGAGGCAAAGCACACACATGACATGGTTTCTATATGATTTTTAAAACCTGCTTTTAAACCTGATTATAGAAACCTTGGATTTCTGCTAGACCACAATGCTCTGGAAGGGAGCTGCATGGCAATTAAAATGCTACCATTGTTCTGTTTCAATTAGAGGTCCTCCTAATTGCCAAGTCTTCAAAGTGTTTAAACTAGCCTCTGGTGAAAGACTGCAGCAACGTGCAGAGATAGTGTTCACACGTCATCTCACATGGCAGCAACCATCAGAACAGCTACTCCACTGCAACCACATCACGCTAGCACGGCTTGCTGCTTCATTTCTTTTGTCACCATTATTCATTACCAAAGAGCTCGGCCACTGTTCAACAAAGCACTTTGAGGCCTTGCTTCATTTGCAGTGAAGTCAATTCCCTTTTGCGGTGCTGCAGCATGTCTACATTAAGGATTTGTATGGGAAGCACACCAGATCGCTGCTTCTCTCACTCCTCCCAGTCTAGGCAAGATGCTTTACCTCCCAAAGCACTGCAAAGAGAGCAGGGCTGCTTTAAAAAACAAGTGCACATTTCACACAAATTCTTCAAAATAAATCTACTTAATTTAATTTGCTCCTGTTCAAAATTAGGACGAGTGCTTCTACACAGATTCTTACACTTATTTGTCCAGCCAAGGAACAATGCTGTCATCCCAAAAGTTTAAGGTTTAACGGTTGACCTTCTTTCTTGGGGCAGTCCCACTTCAAAAGGAAAGAGGTGCTATGTTTCCATACCTGCCCATCCTCAGTATGTCAGCTGCTGCTTTTTTACAGGGTCGTGCTCAGGGAGAGCAGGGTGCTGAGAGCCACCTGGCCCCTCCTGCGCCACCAGTGTCAGAGGACAGCTCCCCTAGAGGATAGCAGACCTGGGAAAACACTGTTTGATGCAAGACTGAACAGCAGGGCAAAGGGGAGAGGCGATGTGGGTAAATTACAACAATGTGCTGCAGACATGGGCAATGGGCCCTGCTGCAGCTCCCAGCACCAAGGTTGCCCCAGCACATCCCCCAGCAGCACGTGAGGAAGCTTCTGCCACTCCTATCTGATCCTGGTGCTGTTGCAGAGCCCTTTCCTGGCCAGAGCAGCTGCCTAAACCAGGTCAGTGCCTGGCGCAGATGGCACAACAAGGACTTTGATGCTCTCTCTCATTTCACTTACTGCCTCAGTGACACCGTCAACATCAACTTCTTACCCAGGGAAGTTTTGTCATCCATCAGGATAGATGGCCAGTTAACTACTGGCCTCCCTGTCCCTCACACATCTCTCTGTCCTGGCAGTGGTTGTACCACAGGTGTCAAATGCATCTATTACAAACAAGTAACCCAAGACTACTTCATCTCAACTGTGAAAGGGGATGGAGGAAAGCACTCCTCTCTGGTGCTTTTGGTGGTGCCTTTATGCCACCACCCCTCAGTACGTCACTTCTAAAGAGGCATGAATCTCTGAGGGGTGCACTTTGGGAAGAAAAAGAGATTAACTGATCTGAGTGATTGGAGGAAAATTATGTCCACATGCACAGAGGTTACTGCCTGCCTGGGAAGGGGATACGGAAAGGAATCTGTACAGAGATCCTTGCATCTTATGTCATGCATAGAGAACCAGTGTGGGAGGAAGAGGAATGAAGTTTGCAGAAATTAATTTGGGGAGGCTGATTTAAATAAATCCCACAGAATAGTTTTCTTACAGGAAATATATTTATTTGATCAAGAAAGCAATAAACTGAGCAGGTGATCCTTACCAAAGCTTCCAGGCTCTGGAGGAGCAGGGCCAAATGTAGCCGTAGTGATAACACAGACGACTTCAGTGCTGATTTGCTTTGAGTGAAGTGCTGGGACGTTGTACACACTTCTCAGATACTCTGTCATTCAGTCACTCTCCTTGCTATAAAAAAAAGCTAATTGATGCAAACCACATTTTTTTCCACCAGCGTGTGCCAAAGCAGCCAGTGCATTGTATGCACACAAAACAACCACCAAGCTTTCACATGGCTTGAATTAGATGAATGACAAGAGTTACCAGGGGGAGTCAATTAAGCTTCAACCTTGGAGTCAAACTTGCAGATTTTATAACAGTGCCTAGTAAATAATGAGTACTTGCACATCTCCTTTCACTAAGAGGCACTAGCATATGTCTTTGAATATGTTCTCCTGGTAACTGCATAGGGAGGGTACACATTTGGTCCTGTTGCCTACTATGAATAATGCATGGGGGGGGGGAGGGAGGTGGAGACAGAGGGAGAAGCCAAAAGCACCAAGCTGCTTGGTTTTAGATGGACTTTGTCATTGTTATTTAGATGTCACAGCCATTCTCCTAAATAATTAACTCCTTTATCACTGCAAAAGTGCACTTATTTAGGTAGGGGGAAACAAACAAAAAAAAAAAAATTGAACTAAAGCTAATCTGAGATTATCCATGCAAATTGGCAGCTGAGATTCAGTTGTGAAAATCTACCCCTGATAAAAATGACTAAGATGATTTATGATTAATTTCGTTTTTCTCCTGACTCACTAATCAACGCTGGGGGAAAATCCTCCCGTCCAGCCTCGTTTAGCTTAAGTAACATTAATACCCTTAAGCTGGGGATGGCAGGTGTTGGGATCTGTTTTAAGTGTGTGCTGCCACTGACTGCCGAGGCACTGCTCACAGAGTGGTGGCTTTGCTTCTCTCATTATTTCCCACATTTGCCTTAAATCAAAATGGTTAGTCAGCACAGCTGGTTCCTTTGCTTTTAACATGCTGGAG
Organism: Urocolius indicus; assembly: GCA_013401255.1. Taxonomy (NCBI): domain Eukaryota; kingdom Metazoa; phylum Chordata; class Aves; order Coliiformes; family Coliidae; genus Urocolius; species Urocolius indicus. Next base: position 5,952 of record WBNH01001136.1, read on the forward strand.
GTTTTTTTTCTCTTAAAACTCCCACTCAAAATGCAGAGTCAATTCAAAACCCGGGAAGCCTAAGGGCTAAGCAAGCTGCCCGGGGAAAATACAAAGAGTATGTCTTTGCAGGCTGAGGTTTGAACATCTTGTAGGAGCCAGAGCTCCCGCTGTGTCTGGATTGCACCTTGGCAGTGTTAGCAGGCAACAGGAGCATCTTTTGGACACATCGCCATGCTGGCTCTGCCCAGCGCCAGCAGCTGTGACAGTGAGGACACAGGGATGCCTCCCAGACACACAAGCAGTTGGGGTTGCTACCTCCAAGGACAACTTGACACCAGTTTAACATCCAGCTTGCTAGTTAGGTGTTTACTGTACACCAGTTTGCATTGTGCATTACATAATATGAGAGTTACCTACAGAAGCAGTGGTTAAACTTCTGCAAATGCATTTAAAGTAGCTGAGATAGATGTTGCACATGTCCATGCTCATGTATCCAGTGCACAATCATTTGTCCCTTGTAACCACCTTTAACTGCATCTTTATAGCACAGGCAATACAAATTGCTTGCTTCAGGTCAGTTAAATCAAAGTAGACTGTTAGTTATCAATAAAAAGATCTTTTATTTTCCTGTGACAAACCTTCTTGGAGCCCTTTAGGGATTCTGAACACCATATGCTGAGATGCAGTGGGGTTTACTCAGGACTTGAGATAAATATGCACCAGCAGCTATGGCACTCAAAACTTTGCTTAAGACAGCTCAAGACACAAGGGCCTTGGGCCAAAACCACCAGCCTTGTAAAAGGACTGAGGATGCCACAAGTCTTAGCGTGGGCAGAGGACAGTCGCAAAAAATCCTTATGACAGGAGATGGTGGCAGGCCATGGAGGGAGGGGAAGATCCTCACACCAAACGCCACCCAAGCGCCCAAGCATGGTGGACATGTGGCATCACAGGGATGGGAGAGCTGTCCTGGACTGGGGCCAGTGACAAGGGCAGGGCAGCCTACCCACATCACCGCCAGACCCCTTTGATCACTCATCGCAGCCATGCAGCATGAGACTGGAGAGGAGGGAAACAGCCATTTGTGGGTTTTCTTGTATTTTTAAGGAGGTTTGGTCCACGTGCTTTTAAATTCATTAAAATCCCAGATACTTGGACATGTTACATGGCTGACTGAAAAGTAAGGGGGTTGGAAAGGAGTATGTGAAAAAGTTGTCAACATATTCCAAGTGCCCTGAAAACTCCAAAAACATCAATCACTAATAATAAGCCCATCAGAAGCCAGTAAGAAAATTGAGGCTTGGGAGCCACTACATTCCTCCCCCCGAAACATGCCACGACATTCTGTGAAGACGATGGGTACTGCTGCCAGCCTCCAAGTCTCGCTGAGGGTGTGAGAGGATTGGGACGTGTCCACGGCCAGCTCTGGGCACCAGTAGCCTTGGCAGCCGCAGACATTTCTGCAGATGCTCATGGCCCATGGGGATGTGGAGACTCACAGACGTGCCCTTGAGCTCCCACAGCTGGGGGAGGGGGACCCACAAGGGTGGGCTTTTGTCTGGGTGGCTGGAGAAGTGTGGCAGCCCCCCACCCTGCAACTTGCTCCCCTGTGTGCCTAGGGGATGAGAGGAATGTGGTCAGGCAGCCAACATTAGCATCCAGGCAAAGCTACAGTCAGGAACTGTCTTGTTTGGACAACCTGAAAACACCAGGGCTGTATCTCACCTGCTCCTGTGAGCACAGCTGTTGATGCAGCAGCATTTTTTAATCCTGCAAGGCAGCTAGTTTTCAAGAAAAGCTTAGAAAGAGCTGCCAAGGCTTGTGCCAAAGACATTTGCGAGTGAAAGAGCCCAGCCCCTGCTCTGGCAGAGAAAGCAGGGGGCACTCTGGATTGAAAGCCTGATTGATGTATTTTAACATCTAGATTCCCGGAAAAAAAATCAGTGTTTTCTGTAGGAAAAGTTCCATTTTATTGTCAACATTAGCTTCACTAATGCAGACAAAAGGCCTAGCTTACAGGTTCAACTCTTAGAATGGCCATCTTTTACCTGGCAGGAAACATCAAAATGCTTTTAGTCTTCCTCTGATGTGGAGGAATTTAACTAGACTTTCACAGTGACTCTTGCTTGTATCTGGTGCATTCATTGTTCTGCTGTGAGAGGACCCAGGGCTTCTGATTTTTGATGAATGCAAAGAGCTCTGTTTTTTAAACAAAAGCTGGCATGAATACATGTGAGCACATGTGTCCCAGCACACAGGCACACTGCAAATGATGCAGCCAGTGCTGGAAATGCATCAGGGCCCCAAAGGGAACTGCCGGCAACTGGTCCCAGAGGCTGTTTTCTCCAAGCCTCCACAGCAGCAAGATGCCATGGCCAGATCATCATGTAGGGGGACGTGGCAAAATCGGGACAAATGGTGTAGCTAGTAAAGCTGGTATATCTCACTTTGAGGAGCCATAGAAGGTTTCCATGAGATTTTAATTATCTCATATTTTAATTATTAATTGATAAGTCCCCCAGTGAAGCAAGATTGCCAAAAAAGGGGTTTTAGGACAGAGTAAAGCCCATCTGCATCTCTCCAGGAGTTAGCCTTTAGCTTTCAGTGTACTTCCAGTCTCCTAGGTCATCAATAGTCAAGGATCTCTGACCCACAGCTGGCAGGGATCTCCCTTTCAGAAAGCCTGGGCTACCTGAGCCCCAGTCCTGGCACACAGACCTTTCCCTCCACTCTCTCTTTCTTCTGATGCCACCTGCCACTCTCCTCACACCTCCTGCCACAGCCCTGTTGCTGCCCCTCTTTGCTGTCACAGTTCCCAGTTTCCCCTCAGTGCCTGCATGCACCTGCCACAGCCATGCAGAGGCTTTTGGTTTCACAGGGGGATCAGCCCAGCTTGTCCACACCTATGTGCTGAGGGAGAGGCAAGAAGCCCATCGCCCATAGAGGCATTGTTGGTTCCAGCTCTGCCAAACTGGCAGGGACGCTGCAGGGACACTGCCAGGGCTGTGCCAGGAGCTGCTGGAGGGGTTGTGCACCACGTGCATCTACACACCTGCACCTGCGATGCTGCCCAGAGCACAGGAGCAGCTGTGCAGCTGTCCTTGGCATACAGTGCTCAGGGTAGACAGACAGACAGGTATTGCATCTCAGAACTTCCTTGGCGGCAGTAAAGGCAATGGGAGGGCTCTGGCAAGGGCAGGATGGCAAAATTGTCATATAACAGTCCATTTTGGGCATCATGTGGAAAGGTGGGAAAAAAGCAATTGAGTGCACTGGCTAGTTGACTCCCAACCCCTCCAAGCATTCTCATCCCCTCTCCTCTGGGGCTGCACTGCCCAGCAGGGGCTGCACCATCAGGTTGCATCTTGCCCCCTGAAGTGCTGGGCCACCACACTGCTCTGCAGCTCCCCTTGCACGCACGAGCAGTCCCTCTGGGGCTAATTAGAACTCCTAGGATTTTACCAACAATTAATTTGGCCTGGATGGTCACATCTCTGCACACCACAAGCTGTTATTATCAGCTGGGCTGGTAAAACTGCTGGCTACTAATTTTCCCCAGCAATTTCCATTATAAAAATTTGCTTTTGGTCACCCCACAGCATTAACCTTTTAGACAGAAATTATTCATTCCAAGAATCTGCCTCCAAGACGTTTTTAATGTCTGGAAATATTTAATTCAGGCTAAGAGAAAAAAATCATTGCTTTGCTCACAGCAAGTGCACTCTGGGTGTAGGCAGCCCTGGCCTTTCCCTACTTCAGCTTTCACAAAATGCATCTCATGTAGCATATGTATCCCATGATGAGCAACCTCAGGGCTCAGAGGGATTTTGTTTTGTTCCCAGGCAAGAGGAGGTGGGCATAGCATCATGTCACCGTGGCTTCAGGCTTGTTGCTTCTCTCTGGAGCCATTGGTACTTGAGGTTTGCTGCCTTCGATTACCATAATGCCTATCTGCTTATTTCCAGTATAGCCAATACTTGAGAGAAACCCAGCCCTGCAGTTTGTTGCTCGTGCAGGTCTGTACACACTCCTAAACGCTGACAAGGATGCCATCTCTGTAAGAGTAATGAGGCACATGGGTGCTGCAGAAGTCATGCAATGGTGGCTGCATGACCCAGTGGTGTCAGGGCAGAGTGGCTCCAGCCAGGAGTCCTCAGTGGTCCCTGGATGATGGGACCGGCCAGGCCACAGCAATGAGGGGAGACTGGCCAGGGATAGTGGAATGAGTATCCCTGGGGGAATTGCCTTCCCTGACAGGCGTTGGGAAATGGTTTGGACTGAGCAAAGTTGAAGGGCAGTGCATTTCTCTGCACCACAGAACTGCAAGCACCTCCAGGGAGAAAAAGGATGAAGACATGGAGAAAACTAGGAAAGAAAGGGGAAGAGCTGATAGAGGAGAGCTAGCAATGAATGAAAGGACAGTGTGGAGACATAGGGCTGGCAGGATGATTAGAATCAGATGGCAGGTATTAATTATTTACCATTTATGTACAATAAAAAAATACACTTTAAAGATGAGAAGAGCACAAAACAAGCTCAATAGCAATTCAAAAGCATATGGAAATAAAATGCAGCAATTTAAGAGGCTATAATAAGTGTGCATTGCTGGTTGTATTGCCCCTGCAAGAATTACAAATGTTAAGCCTTAGTGAATTACACTTAAAAATAAATGTAACATAAAGAAGAAATCAGTTACACAAATAACTTTCCATTCAGGCATTTATAAAAGAAAATCTGTTTGCAGCAGCTAATTAGAAAAAGGGCTCTAATGAGCCCCACTTTACCTCAAAGACAAGGCTGAAATGTTAAATGTGGATATAGGTATGGTGGGTACCATTAAAAACTCAACTTCCTTAACTTTCCAGTGATTTCAGAAATGAGATATCTCTTTTTCAGAGACAGGAGGTGGAACTCTGGTGCCATTAAAACTCTGCCATGCCTGGAGAGGCCATTTGAACCTCTGTGCAGCTGCCAAGATGCTGGCACTACCATCCTTTAGTATTACCACTATTACTCAATTGCTGTATCAATACATTAATGTTGGCTGGTGGGAAAAGAGGTGACCACCTGAAGCTTGGAATGTGCAACTTCCAGTGAAGACCCTGCATTGCTGTCAGTGCTATTTTTTGGTTTGTTGTAGGATGAGTAACATTCAAATTGGAAGAATGATCTTACTGCAGCGAGCAGAGGCAATGCTACCTGACCAATGCACTTTGGGGAAAGGACTAGGCCAGAAACACAACAAGGAGGTCAAAAGAGACTGCTCATTTCTAATGCATTAGAAACTTTTCATCAAAATATCATTAAACTGATTGCTTCCCACAGAGCATTTGCTTTTTTTATTAAACAGGGCTTTCCAATGATGGCACTGTAAAATAAAGGCAAATCAGCAGTGATCCTTGGTCCCCTCCCCCCACTCCAAATTATTGGGAATGACTTTGCAATTCTCCAGAAATAACGTTTCAATGGGAAGAGGTCTGGGAAAGGTTTGCTCTTCACTTAAATTGTATTTTTCCCCCTCCTTTGCTAAGGAGTACTGGTAGCAATGGAGGCAATTGCAGAAAGAAGACAGCTTCATGTCCCACAGTTTCTGTTGTGGAAAATTGTATGGAGAGGGAGGAGATGTCACACTGAGGCTGCAGGCATGGGCAGGCCAGCTTCCCCCTAACCTGGGGAAGCCTTGCCAGGCAAGGTAGCAACAGCAGGGCACCGGTGTGGGCCATGACCTGGTCACACTGATGGAGCAAGGAAAAGTCACTCAACCCAAAGTTCCTGCATTTGCCTCACATGTCAGCATTGCTTCCATATTTTTAAATATTTAATCTTTGCAGCCCGGTTGCCATGGAAACCTTCACACAGAAATCTGGACTTTGGGTTAATCAGAAGGATCCTTTCCATCAGTGGGCACGAGCCACATTTTCCCCCAGTGTGTTGCCAGCACAGTGCTGTCCATCACTGAAAGGGTTAGCTCTACCCTGCTCCTGCCCAAGGGCATTTAAGTATTGTATAAGTTCCGTATATGCTGCCACCAAAGTCTTGAGAAATCCCTTCCCTGACATCCAAATAATTCCTACATGAAGTAACAGGATGCCTTGGAATTCTTATTGTGGAAAAAACTCTTTCCCAGTTTAGGGAACAGCTGTGATGCTGGGTCAGACACCATGGACTGTCCCTGGCCCCCTCTGCACAGACTGCTGGGTGACAAGCTGCCTTTCACCCATCAAGGGAAAACAGCTCCAAGGGCGATCATTCCTGTGCGCATTCCAACGCCTCTGCGAGAGGTGGAGACCCAGACTGGGATTGCAGAATAAAGGACACAGGTTATCAGCAGGCTTCAGCCTCTCTAATTTGGCCACATTGGTGCTTGTGAAGGCAAGCTTGCTTAGGACTTCTATCATCCTTTCACAGACCAACTTTTTGCCTTTAACTTCTGGTTTCTAGTAGAACATGCTGGGTGTGCTATGAGCACGAGCAGCCTGACATCGTGCATGTTGGCAATGAGATGCTTTCCTCAATTTGAGCCCCCTCCAGCAAATTCCTGCTCCCACAAAACTACCATAATTCATCCTCCAACTGAGCTACTGTAAACCACAGTCTGACCAAAGTACATCCCATAGAGCTATCCCAGTTACTCTCCAAAAGGTTCATCAACTGCAGGAGGTACCCAAGAGTGCAAAATGCTGGCAGAAACACAGCGCTGGCCATGATTGTGTTGCCAGCAATGCAGTGGGTCATGGAGCAGAAACCAGCACTGCACAGAGTGTTTAACTGCTTGTAATGGCTGAAGCGCACATTAGCCAGGTTGTTTTTACAGCCTCACACCAGCTTTTTGTTTGGCATGGAGGATTTCACATTACTAAGCCCTAATCAGGAGCAAATCAGTGGCTCTGCTCTGCTTTCCCAGCCACTTTCCCCTAGTGTCACACAGAGAAGGCAAGATATGACTGGTGCCCCCTGCTCATGAGGAGGAGACGGGCCCCTCCACATGGCCAGCACTGTTCCTTCTCTCTCTTCTATTTTCAGACATCTCTTCCCACTCTTGTTTGAAGGTGTTACCTAGATCCATAATATTTGCCAGCCAAGGGTAGCACTGCTGGCTCCCAAGGTGCCTGGGCAATGGAAGGAAACCGGCTCAGTAATTGTGTGAAACGTGACAGTGAGCCAAAAAGAAAAATGTGTGCAAAGGTGTACTCTCCTGCCCAGAAATTAAATTACAGTGTCCAGGAGTCTTCAAATAAGTTAAACATTGTGTTACAAATTTAACTTCAATTAACAAATTAAAGAGGAAAATAAGGTCCCTGCCTAGCAGCTGTTGCACAAGGGGAGGTGTTCTGCAGCGACAACCTTTTCTTCTGCCACCAAATGACACAGTTCAAAAATCAAAAGACAAAATTCAAACACTTTCCTCAGTGTCCACCCTTTGCAGTCCTTCGCTACTCTAAGGCACCTCCCCAAGTGCTGAGGTCAGCCAGCAGTGGGTGGAAGCCACAAGAGCCTCTCTCAGGTCTTCTGCAGCACTGCTTGAACTTTTGCATGTGCTGGTTACTCTATGACCTCCCAGCCAGGGCCAAGACTCAGCCTTGCTCAGCCCTGCTCCTGTGGCTTGCAGGCATGCCAGCTGCATGCAGCAGGGCTGGGGGCACACAGATTTCCCCCAGGGCCCACAGATTGGGTGCCATGGCCATCAGGCCCAAGTCCGCCCTGCCACGTTCCCTCCGATGGTGTTTCAACAAACAAGCCGCTGCCAGCTGCCTTTTTTTATTACTTTACAGCATAGTTTTTCCTCGAATTTTATGGCATTTCATTAAAGCTGCCAGAAGGTGATACTGCCCCCTTTCCAGAAGTGAAATAAATTCAAGTTTTATCGCTTCTGGAAATGCTGGAACAGCTGTCAGGTCATTTGATGGATTTTCTCAATTACAGGACTTGTGGAGCATTTTATACTTACATCCACACTGAAGTCTAATATACTGTATGAGATGTTTGTTCCCCCCACCCCTTATCTCTTTGCATCTCTCTCTCTCTAATAATGGCCAACTTGTTATTTTTCTCTTAATTCCTTTTTTTACTGTAACCTTATTTTTGTCCCTGATAATCATCTAGCCTTTTCCTTCTTTATTTCCCAATCATGCTTAACTTTTCTATAAAAGCAAGTGGTGACCATGGAGCTGGTGAATGCTCCTGTAGCAGTTTAATCAAAAGGCACATTCCCCTATCCTGGCAGCTTTCAGGCTGTGGGGCACGGGAAGAGAGGCTGAGCAAGACAGATAGACACTCTGGTCTGTCATATGGGCACAATTACCTTGCAAATAAAACTCCTCTCTACCTCCTCCTTGAATTTGGCGCTTTCTGATGTGGGCAGCATCCCAAACACATGAACCCATCCCATCCACAGGTTACCCCATCAGGGCCGACGAGCACAGGAGGCAGCCCACCCTTTCCTAAAGATATCCCTGACAGATGAACACTCATTTCCCAGCACTCCTGAGAGAGCCCTTCTCATCTGGGCTGTACCAGAGACCGTTTTCCAAGTGGTCTATGTGAAATCATTTCTCAGGCTCTTCTTCACCCCATTGTGTACCTGACAGGCTGTAATTGGCTCTCGTGCTGTCATAAACACATCCTGTCTTGATGAAGACATTTCTCCACATTATGTCTTTCAGTGAGGATGCCCCACTGATGCCCAGGGGCAGATGGAGGGATGTATTTTACCAGGGTGAAATTATCTCAGCTCACCAATAAAGGCACAAGGATGTAAAATTACACTTTCCCAGCTGTAATCCAAAGTAGAGCAGCAGATGGGGGTCTGCAGCTCCCCATGGCAGTGAGCAGCACAGGAGTTCAGATAAGAATGTCCACCTACAGTCACATCCTTCCCCCAAAGTGAGAAGAGGGCTGTAGGCAGCAGAGCCAAGCCATTGAAAAAGGCTGCTGCTGCTTTGTGGCACTTAAAATCAGCATTTAAAATCGATGTCTTCTGAGGCACAGAGAGAAGAAATCCTGAAGAAGTGAGAGCCCCAGCACTGCGTCTACTGCTAGGAAAATTGAAATGGTCAAAGAAAGGGCAGATATATTTCAACAGTTACCTCATTTAACCCAAGATCTCATCTCTAAGAAGATGTGGTCAGCCAGGGGAGGGAAGAGGTGTCCACTCCCTGTAAGAACAGGAGTGAAATAGAGTTGAAATGAAGCCTTAAGCCACCTAAGAGGAGGTCCAGCATTTGTACCCCCTTGTTGTCAGGATCAGGCACTGCTTGGGTTTCCCACTTACCCCTGACAGCCCACAGCCCACCCAAGAGAGCTGACAGAAAGGTCTGGAGAAGTGGCTCCACACAGAACACTGCAGATCCTCAGCAAGTTTCCACAAGCCAAGGTGTGATCCCAGATTTATTCAGATTAGAACAATTAAGACAACTAAAGGCAAGGAAGTGCTTAGGGAAGGAGAGAAACTTCTACCAAACAGAATTGCTATTACAGTCTATCAAATTGACACAAAAAGATTGAAAAAATGATTTACATTAAAAAAATAAAATGAAAAAAAAAAGTCTAATGTTCCCTAAAATAGATAACACATCCTGCTGAGAAAATCACTCCACACATAAAAGAGAAGCAAAGGTGATTATATATAACAAAACTAATCTTCTCTATTGCTTTAATCACCTCAGAACCTTTCACCTGATTATTTGGAAACTCTTAACCTAAGGAAAAAAATTACTGTGAGAATGTCCTCATATCCAGTGCTGTGCTCAGATAGGCTTGTTGTCCTAAACATCTGTCCCCAATGTCTTCAACAACAGCCCTTGCTCTGCAAGATAAATGTTTGCTTAAGACTATTCTGTGATTAATGCATATATTCATGATTCGAGCATGATGCAGTGAGGGAAGAGGGTGTCGGGAAGCCATGAACGATGTGCCATGGTTGTGGCAAGAGTCTGCCTGTCCCACTGCTGCTGACAGCTAGCAGTACATTTTGCCCAAACTTCAGAGTAGCATAGCATGGGGGCCTGGTGAGTGGTCAGAGAAGAGAGTACACAAAGACAGCCCTGCAAAGTGTTATTCCCAAAGTCCTGGTTCATGAGATCAGGATAGAGCTTCCCTTGGGCTCTTGAGAGAGCTACCAACATGGAACATCATGGAACATTGTGGAACATCATCTGTGGAATGAGCAAGACGCGAGGTGATGGTCTCTCCTTTCCTATGGCACCTTCCACCCCAGTGGCTCTGTGAGGTCCTCGCATGCCAGCCATCGCTGGCACCTCACAGCTGGTCAAGAGCTCATACCCACACTCTATTGCAGGTCAGCACCAGAGAGGGAGAACATTGTGCATTGTGAATATTCCAAGGGGCTTTAGGTTGTCAGAGTGGAGTTACCAGGCAGTGGTGGCAGCCGGGCAAGGTGAACACACATAGGTTTGCAGGACCAACAGCAGCACAGAGCCCCATATGCCCATGGCTGAGTGTAGTGGCCCTCTGCAGGGTTATCTCAATTGATCCCCTCTGATACTGAGATGCAACACATCTTTTGCTAAATAGTACATTAGGCGCTGATTCTTTCTTTGCCCAAGTAGTTGCTTATGACATTTTAGAGACAGTTTACTTTTATACGTAACAGCTTTGATCCAAAGATTCCAAAACTCTTGGAAGCCCATCAACACAAAAGGTTTTGTGTCAGAGCTACAGCAAGTAAACAAACACGCAGAGAGAGACTTTAAAGCAGCAGAAGCCTAGGCTGGCACCAGGCACCACTGTTGTCACTGGTAGCTCCATGTCGTGGCAGTAAAATCTTGCAGGTCTCCACAATTCTCTCTAAACACCTTACTCCTTTTTCTTATAAATGCAGTTTCACCGTGATCTCCAAATTCAGGGCTGGCATGAGTGATACTTGTTATCTTGGGATGTCAGCAAGGATAGGTAAAAAAATTCCCTGTTCTAGTCACTGGTATACAAATCGATTTAGGGAGGAAATACGTGCACTGCCCTGTCAGAGATTAATTACCTCCAAAACCCAGGATTTTCAGAAGAGGGGAAGACATCAAGCCCATGTGCATTGGAGGGAGTGGGATGACAGTGAGCATCCTCCTTCTTTTCTTCCTCCTAGCTGTAATTCCAGAAATCGAATTAGATCATCTCAAACTGAGGGACAAAAAGCCAGTTATAGATCCATTTTGCAATGCCAGCCAACATGGCTTCCATTTGTGATGCACTGAGTGACATTACTTATCCTGAGTGCTCCTCTGACAATATAAGCAATTAATGTGAAGATGTGTGTAAAATTGCAGCAAAATGAATGAAATTTAGGAAATTATGTAAAGTTTATGGGGTTGCTTCTTTTCTTTCTTTTTTACCTTTTTGAGGCCTCTTCTCAAATTCTGCCTTCTGAACAAGGATCATCATCAGATGACTGTGCCTGCTTCGACCAACAGGCTCTTCTGCTCTTGAGGCATCTGAGAAACTTGAAACTAATACCAGCGTGCACTGAACAGCAAATAGACCTTCATGTTGATGAGGAAAATCCTGCAGCACTTAAAAACAAGTTATGCTGAAGTGTCTCATGTTTCCCCATCTCCAAAATGCAACACACTTATGGAAACTGCAGATGCTGCGGTGCTTTTTGTCTGGAAGGAGTCATTACAGATGACATATAAACCTGATTTCTCAAACATATGAAGTCTGTGAGAGAATTAAGGAATCATCTATAAATTAAGATGCAGAATAAAGTTCCTATTGTCTTTCTTGGCGCCTCTTTCATTGGCTAGAGAGTCAAGTGCTCGCAATTGTGTACCTGGCAGAGCACCAGGCATCTCTCTCTTGCTTACTGCTATAAAACAGGCAGATGTCATGCTGTGATCCCTCTTCAGCAGAGCAGGAAAAACACCAGTGCTGAGGGTTCTTGGCAATGCCAGCACCACCACCCCCCCCGCCTACCGCAGCCAGCCCTCAGCAGTCAGCCCCTACCATCATGCAAAATGCAGATGTATCTGCAATTTTTGTTTCTGTTCCTAGCTGTGCACTGCAAACTCACATGATGCCTATTCCTGAAAGCCATCAGACATAGCACAGAGATGTCATTCCAACCAGGACTGTGGGCAAGCAAGCAGCTCATGGCCCTGGGATTGCAGTGCTCAGTCCCTGCATTAGATAGAGAATCCCTAGAATATGCAACTACCTCAGTTCAAGACCATATGGAGATTTCCAGGTTTCTTCGGGGTTCTTTATGGATGAAATAGTCTCAAATGCAAGAGAAGAAAAGTTCTTCCTTCTCTGCAGTGACCCCAGGAGTAAAGCAATTAAATCCATATCACAACCCCAGTTGTACTCCACAGCAGTCCCTCTCCCAGCTGCACATCCCAAGGAGACAAAATACAGTAAGGGGAAACAAATTCCTGCTGCCATCTTCAGCTCTGACCTGATAATGCATGTATGGTGATGCTGCGCAGGGGCAGTCATGCTGGGGTCACCCTCACCCCCCCAAAACCCCCTGCAGGCAGACCCCATCGTGGCTGCCTTCAGGAAGAGTACCCACATTGTGCCAGGGGCATGCACAGGCCACTGAGCCAGGAATTTGCACTGAACAGATGCCACTCCAAAATCAGCACCCAAGAAATGTCTAAGATGTTTGTATGACTCTTACAGAGCATTCACAGTGACAGAGCAAATGAGAAAGCATCACAATAATTGTTATTTTTTCTGCAAAATACATGTTGTTGTTGCATTGGCTATTCATGGATATTTTTTTAGAAAGGGTGAAATCACTCCAAGCTACAAGAGTCTGTACCAGCTGAACAATCTGGACTGATCTGAACCATATCTTTTTCCCTAACTTTGTCCAGAAATGCCTTGTTTGCATGACTCCACAAACTGCCTAAGAGAAAACACACAGTAAGAAATTACTCTTTTCTTTGTGAGAGCAGATCTATGTGGATAAGGTCAAAGGTAGGCAGGAAAATAAAGGGAACAGAGATAACCTGGTCTGACCAAGGTTACAGTAGATGCCATTGCCAGTATCTGTGTTTGGTTGAAGCAGACTGTTGGCCAGCACTATCCCCTGAGGACACTACTGTCTGTACAAGGAGTTAGGAAGGACTAAGAAGTGAAGGATCAAGAGTTGAAGGACCTTGCCTCTGTCTTAGGGCCTCACTTTTTCTGACTGCAGTGAAAGCAGGGCAGCAGGCATCCAGCTGAGCCCAAGCCCCAAAAAGCAACCCAAGAGCATTCAGCTTGTGCTAGCAGCGTAAGGCACCTCACAGAAGGTGTCTGCAAGACGTTTTCCTTTTTGTCTGCTTCACAGGAACAAGGAAAATCTCCAAACCCGGAACATAAAAAGGGCATCAAGCAAAGACACGAAAGTATTTCCATTTGTTTTGTTGCAGATAACGTGTGGCAGATACCACTTTGAGATCAAGCCTTGCTCTGCTGAAGACCTCCAGCTGACACATCACCAGTCATTTACAATCTGCCCTTAAACATATACAGTCATTAGAACTCTTTTCTCTGTTAGTTGCAGCCTCAGGACTTCTTGCTTAGGCTGCACATAAGTTCTTGTTTCAAAGATTTAAAAGGAGAAAAAGAATTTCTGTCGGAGAGAGCACCATAGAGAAATAACAGACACCAATATGGTTAAGGTCATAACTCTCCACTTTATTAGTGAGCATCAGGCTTTTATAAGCAATGCAAAGCTAGCTTGGTTACAATAATTCTGATTGGTCTTTTCTCTGAAGGCCAGCTGTACTACTTGCGATAAGCCTTGCAGTTTCACATACTCCTTCAGGTTCTGCTTTGCTACATTCTTTTAAGCTTGCACAGTTTCTTTCCCACACAGCTGCCTTCATATATACGCTCTAACAAGCAACTCATCCTTGACGATTCTTCAGGCCCATTGTTCCCAGGCTGACGTAACCCACGTCTGAGCCTGCATCTGAGGCCTGTGTCTGAGTCTCATGCAGCTTACGGTCTCATGTAACCAAAGTCTGGGTGGACCACGTGTCCTTCAGGTATGTTACTACAAATTGCAGTCTTGGTGTCCCAGAAGCTGCCTTGTAGTGTGAGAAGGGAGCTTGTGACAGTGCCCCAGCACTGGGCACAGTATTCACACAGGCATTTCAGAGGGGAGCAGGGCACACAGCACATACACATGCCCTGGGACACAGTCCCTGGAAGGAAGATGTGCCCCAAGCCAGCCTCCTCCAGCCCTGGAAGGGCCTGGGCTCTGTCTTTCTGTGGTGGGCTGCCCCGGCCTGGACACCAAGAGCCCACCAAGCTGCTCTGTCAGTCCTGTCTTCAACCAGACAGGGGGACAAAAATGAAATGAAAGTCACATGGATCAAGGTAAGGACAGGGAGACCACTCACAGATTACCACCACGAGCAAAACAGACTCAATTTGGGAAAATTAATTTCAGTTATTACCAATCAAATCAGAGTAGGATAATGAGAAACACAACTAAATCTTAAGACAGCTTCCTCCCACTCCTCACTTCTTCCTAAGCTGAACTTCACTCCCAAATTCCCTGCCTCTTCTCTTCCAGTGTCACAGGAGGATGGGAACTGGGAGTTGCAATCAGTTCATCATACATGGTCTCTGTCGCTTCTTTGTCCTCACACCATTCCACTGCTACAGCCTGAGGACCCTCCCATGGAAGACAGTCCTCCATGGACTTCTCTAATGGGCGTCCTGCCCACAGGCTGCAGTTCTTCATTAACTGCTCCAGTGCCAGTCCTTCCCACAGGCAAAACAAGAATAGACTTCTCCAGCATAAATTCCCCACAGGGTCACAAGTCCTGACAGCAAACCTGCTCCAGCATGGACTCCACTCTGTACATGGGTTCCCAGGCCCTGCCAGGAACTTGCTCCCGCACAGGCTTCTCATGGGGCCACAGCCTCCTTCAGGCATCCACTTGCTCTGGTGTGGGGTCCTCCATGGGCTGCAGGTAGATTTCTGCTACCCCATAACCTCCATGGGCTGCAGGGGCACAGCTGCCTCATCATGGGCTGCACCCTGAGTTGCAGGGGCACCTCTGCTTCAACACCTGGAGCACCTCCTCCCCTCCTTCTTCACTGACCTTGGTGTCTGCAGAGTTGTGGATCTCACGTTCACTCCTCTCTCCTGGCTGCTATTGCACAGCATGTTTTTTCCCCTTCTTTAATAGGTTATTCCAGAGGTGCTACTACCAGTGCTGATGGGTCAGCTTTGGCCAGCAGCAAGTCTGTCTCAGACACAGCTGGCACTGGCTCTACCAGACATAAGGAATCTTCTACCAGTTTCTCACAGAAGCCACTTCTGTAGCTTCTCCCCTACCAAAACCTTGCCACGCAAATCCACTCCTGCCCTCCCAAAAGCAAGACTAGATCTGCAGGGAAAGGTGCCACCCTTCATTTGACCCACTGCTGCATTAAAAAGCAGACAAAGGAGTTTTGGTACCAATAGTGTCCTGCAGGCCAGCTGGCAGCCACTCTCCTCCTGGGCTGGATGGCAGCATGGAGAAGGGCTTGGCCCAAAGTCCACCCATTATTTCCAACTGCATCCTTTGTTCAGATCAGAAATATCACCACTCCCTACAAATCTTTCATCACTTGAGATACCTCTTCACAGAGATTACATGAGAGGAACAATGGGGAAAGAAATGATCAAAGAACACTATTGTCAGGATTTTTGGCAGCTGAAATATCATTCCAAATGCAGGCAGAGCAGACGCTGCTCCAAAGCATTGGTGGGCTCATGGCTGAATAGCAGCCCACGTGGGGTGAGGTGTCCTTAGCAAGCAGGGATCCAGGACAAAGAAATTAGTGATGGGGGGAAAAAATAGTTCTCCCTCAAGGTGTCTGACCTGAGGTAGCTCATGTGAGCTAGCCTAACAGAGCAGACACCATCGTCCGAGTTTTACCTTGGTTAAGTAACCAGCTGAAGCTAACCCCAGGTTATATGGACTTCACAGCTGTTTGACCTCTCAGGCTGGGGCTGATGTGCTCTAATAGAGCCCCACTGCTGTGCCTACAGAAACAGCATGTTTCTGTTGAGCAGGAATTAGTACTGTAGCATGACACTTTCTCGTGCATTTCAGTGGCTGTCACACTTCTGCCTCAGTGAGATGCTTGTGTCAGCCAACCCATAGAAACTTAGCACTGACATAGTACCGTGTTCCACTGTTTTCTCACTGTGCCAGCTCATCATTCGTCCCGTTCCTCACAAATCACAGTAGTCATAAGGGCTGCCAAGCCTCAAAGGCAAAAGCAGCTTTGAGATATTTGTCCCACCTTCTTGTTTGACATGTTGTAGTTGATATTTTAGCCACAATGGAAATGACATTGAAGGCAAACCCAGAGAATGAGAGGAGGATGAAATTTGGTGCTCTGGAGCACAAAAACTGCTGTAACTAGGAGCAGTCTCATGTCAACCATGAGAATCTGATGTGAGACATTGGGAAGGAGGTGAGACCTGCCTAAGGTTTTGCAAACTACAAAATTCCTACTTACTGCAATTTCATTTTGCAGAAATCAAGATTCATCCAGATGCAGTTCACTGGAAACTCTAGATTTCAGCAAGAAACCTGGATAGATAGTGTCTAATTTGTTCCTTCTCTGCTAAAAGCATCAATGAATGAAATAAAACTGTTGTCACAGACCTTTACATGGGTTTTATTTATTTCCTTATGCTCCTAGAAGGGCTAAAGATTTTGGCAGATTGAGACAGGTGTGGTGGGCAGAGAGCTAGAGATCACCCATGCCCTGGAGCTAAATAAAAGTAAAGAAGTATTCTCTGCTAAGCAACCTCAGGTCCCCATGTGCTGCTTTCTGAGAGCATCCTTGCTGCTGTCCTCTTTAATCTCGTCCTATAGATGGAAATAAGCAGGAGAGTTCCTTTGTCAGAGTAATTTACCATCCAGGCCCAAGTCTTTCCAACATTCAAACTAAACCACAAATCTTCTCTTCTAGGGACACTCAGCTGTCTTCCCAAACCTGTTCTCAAATCAACTGGCTAAGACTTTTTAAATAAGTAGACACTTTCTCTACACGTGTTTTCTTACTTCAAACAGTGTAGGAAAAAAATTGATTTGTTTTTCTCAGTCCAATTCCCTTCTGTCTAATAGGTATGTTGTAAACGCCAATTTTACTGTCATTTACACTGTGCCCATCTGAGCTATTTTATCAATAGTTAAATAAGAATACATTAAAGTAATGTGATTTTTTTTATTTGAATTCCAATTTATGTTCAGATTGTTTGACACAAATCTTGTAAGGAAGGTTCACTATTTTCATAGAACAAATTAAATTATATGTTATATAGCCACACAAGTAAATGCATTATATAATTGGAGAAATAAATACTTGTGATTAGATACAGTATCTTATCCATGCTTACACATAATAGCAAGGCTAGTGGAAGTATTGCACAATTTGCTGTGCTTTAGCAGTTAGCAGTCCGTGAAAATCGACTTGAAAGACAACAGGCAAGAATAAGCAAAAAAAAAAAAAAAAGGCTAAACTTCCTTACTTGAAGCAAGGCTTCCTGCTTGCCAGTTTAAGTGTGATTCCTTCCTTGTGAGGAAAAGCTGGGGCTGGGGTCTGTTTATTCTGTTAGAACTGGGGCTGTTTAGTCTGGAGAAGACTGAGGGGGATCTCATTAATATTTACAAATATCTAAATGGTGGGTGTCAGGAGGCTGGGCATCACTTTTTTCTTTTGAATCTAGTGACAGGACAAGGCATGATGGCATGAAGCTGGAACACAAAAAGTTGCATTTAAACATAAGGAAAAATTATTTCACTGTGAGGGTGAGGGAGCCCTGGCACAGGCTGCCCAGGGAGGGTGTGAAGTCTCCTTCTCTGGAGGTTTTCAAAATCCACCTGGACGTGTTTCTGTGTAACTTGATCTAGGTGGACCTGCTTTGGCAGGGGGTTTGGACTAGATGATCTCTAGAAGTCCCTTCCTACCCCTACCATTCTGTGATTCTATGATTCTATGATTCTATGATTCAAATCATCTCGGAGTAACTCTCAGACAACACTTAAGCCGGTGCATCTGGGCAGAGAGGTGAAAGAGTAACAAGTTGTGCAGAAGATGGCAGTGGTGGTTGAAAAGGGATGATGGATCTTGACAGTGGGATGGATGATGGGGATGAGGATGGATGATGGTGATGAGGATGAACAATGGGAATGCACTACTGGACACAGGGCAGAGTTAAAGCCTCCAGAGCCCAAACTGGTACCTAGACAACTAAATGGTTGAAGCGGTCCATTCACACAGAGTTTGAGAGAGCGCACTGATTTCGGTTCATGTTGTCAGACAACACTTTCCTCCTGACTGTGGAAGAGAAAATCAGCTCTTTTTAAGCTGACAAACACAGACCAGTTGGGACCCAATTTGTTGTTTGGATATTACAGGCTGAGAGACAGACTGGAGTCCTGGCATATTTTAAAGAAATTGTGGCTCCCTCATGCAACCAAATTAGTAATAGATAGCACACACCTGCAATGGAAACTTAAGGCAGCTAGTGGTAACCATTCCTTTCTTCCACCTACTCTCTTTTTTTGCCTGTATTTGCTTCAGATTGACCTACACCACTTTCTAACTGATTTCACCATTTCTCTCTTCTGAACAATCTCTCCCTCCTTTCCATAGCTCCTGCAACCTGACTCTATAGTAAACACACACACTAAAAATTGGAGCTGTTAAACATACATAAATCAAGGCAGTGATATAGCAATCCTGAAACCAAGCACAGCATGCAGGCTCCCCTCTTTCTGCCACCACCAAAATTATTCATCAGATTAGTGTTTGCTAGCTTCTCATAGGGAGGAAAGGCAGCTAGGGAGGTGCAAGATTTATTTTTTCAAAGTGTGAAAGTCAATCTAAATAATATTTTCTGTATGATAGGAACTTACTCAAAACCAGCAGGCTGTGCAGATAGGAATGTGCTATCTACCAGCAGAGTGATGTAGAATATGCCACTCTCAGCAGCCACTTTTAAGCTAAATTGTGGGCACTCAGGGCCAAAGCTGAGGGTATTTCCAAGAATTATTCCATAACAAATTCCTCTTCTCCTCCCCATTTCACTCTGATAGACGTTACTGGGTTTGGGTTTTCATTTCAGCTTTGACTTCCACTACACCTCATCCAACAGCTTTTTCCTCAATGTGTGGCAGATGAAATTCCCTTCCCATTTGAAAGAAAAAGCTCTCTGACTAGTGGGTTACTAGGAAACCTGAACTCCTTCTCTCTCATGCATAGGGCTAATATAGCCTCATGATAACAATTGTTTCATGGCATTCAGGGTCTCAGGTGCACCCACAGTGCCTGTCTGTGCCAGGTCAGTATCTCATTCATATTATATATTATTCTGGCAATGTAACAAATGTTGATAATATTGGTCATCATTTTTTCTATCTCTTAAAGCAACAGAAAAGTGTTCAGCATACACAGGCCCACAAGTCATGAAGTATGTGATAAAAGGGCTTACTAGATAAGAAATGTCACAAGAAAACACAAGATGTTCTTCAGCTTATGTGACTTTTAGAGGTTCAGCCCAAAGCAGTTTTACTGACACCTGGCACACGAGGGACTTGCCATAAGATGGAATAACAACAATATCCAAGGCAGACAGGCTGTAGCCAGGCTTGTACAGTGATCAGTCAGACCTTCGCTAAGTCATGGAGGAGACTGAGATAGAGACAAAGGAGACAGCCTAGTGGAATGGGGTTAAGTGGAACACAATTCATCTTTTATCTTTGGATAAAGAGTGGGGTTCCTCAAAAGCCACCTACATGAGCCAGGACATCTCTGCAACAAGAAGGCACTGTGTGAAAAATGTTGTCTAATTCACAGTTAACAAAGTCATCAAAACCAGAAATGGTTCAGCAGGGATTAAGCAGAGGTCACCAAAGTCAGAAGAAATTCAGGTTAATGAGGAAGACAAAGAAAAGTGAAGATATAGTGGCAAAAAAACCCAATTACTTTCAAGATGCATATTTATGAACTGAAGGGAAACCTTAGACTTTTCCCTAGTCTATATGGAGTTGTTCAGACAGTGGGCTAGGCTGGGCTTGCTGCAGTCTGCTTGGGGAGCCAGAAGATTTATTTTACCGGCTATGCTTAAAAACCACAACACACTGCTCAAGCGTCAAAATGCTGCTCGTGCTCATCTGTTCCTGAGGTATTCCTGCCCTTGAAACATCCCTTCTGCTTCTGTTGAGAGATGATATTTGGTAATTCAGAAATGGGTGTCATTTAGTGGGGAATGGAACCAGAAGCACTCAGGGCTCGTAAATTAATTGCTACACTGGCCAGAATGTGCAAATCCTGCTGCAGCAGCCTGCAAGCAGGGGAAGATTGGCAGCACACAAGGTGAGGCACGGTGAAGAACGGCTTGGGATGGAATATTTTCCCTCTTCTGCAGCTCCATCAGTGGAAGAAATGTGATCCTGTTCATCAGGATGTTGCGGCAACAGGGCTCCATATTTCAAATGGCAGGGGTTAAGCAAAGTGACTAATTTCCTTGGACTAATTGTCATGGTTTAGTAAGGAGTTGCTTTTGCTTGGTAACGGGGGAGCGGGTTGCAGTGAAGACCCGGTAAAGTTTTTGGACTCTCTTCTGGCTCCTGGGTTCAGAACCACCCCCAGCCCGGCTGGGCCAATCTGGCACCTCTGCGATCATTATTTGGGGACGGGAATTTGAAGTGCTTGGCAGGAGGTGTAAGGGTGATACAAGATAGAGGTGACCGTGCGGACCCCACAGTCGGAGAAGGAGGAAGGAAGGAGGAGCACCAGACCAGAGACCCCTCTGCAAGCCGTGGTGAGAACGCAGGTGGTACCCCTGCACCCTATGGATGGCAACGGCAGAACTGAGAGCCAGCAGCAGCTCTGTGTGAGTGCGCCCGGACGGGCTGGAGACTGTGTGAGGAGGCAGCCATGGCACAGGACATGCTGGAGAGCCTGTGCGCCGCAGAGC
>WBNH01001136.1:27028-81480 GCA_013401255.1 Urocolius indicus
ATTATTTTCTGTTTTCCTCCCCAAGCCGAGTAGCCTGCTCTGCTTTGTCCTGCACCTTAAACGGCAATTAAGCTCTCCCTGCCCTTTAGCAATCCTCAAGTCTTCCGTACTTGAGGCTAATCGTGGTCTTTTGTTCCCTGATGGGGCCTAAACCACGACATTTTGATGGCCAACGTGGGGCTGGCTGGAAGTACTGGAGATTGGTGTTTGTGATAATGATGGTAGATTGGGAATGGTAATGGACAAAACAGATGACTGGGTGAGGCTACCTTGTGCCTAGGCGTGATTTTGCTGTTTATATTGAATGTGTATTGTATTTATGTGCATTTATTTATTATATGTATATCATTTATTTATTTTCAAGGGAAATGTTTGATTCTATTTAAGTTAGTGTGTGGTGATTTATGAAGATGGTTCAGATTTTCTTGATGATTCCTTGAATAAGTGATTCACAGAGGTGAGAGGTGGAATGTCATGGTTTAGTAAGGAGTTGCTTTTGCTTTATAACAGGGGGAGTGGGTTGCAGTGAAGACCCGGTAAAAGTTTTTGGACTCTCCCCCGGCTCCTGGGTTCAGACCCACCCCCTGGCCCGGCTGGGCCAATCTGGCACCTCTGCCATCACTATTTAGGGACAGGAATTTGAAGTGCTTGGCAGGAGGTGTAAGGGTGGTACAAGATGGAGGCTAATCGTGGTCTTTTGTTCCCTGATGGGCCTAAACCATGACACTAATTGAGCATGCAATCTGCCTGCTTTTAAAGCCTGTATTTGGCCAGGAAGATTTATTACTTTTAGCAATGATGAATGTCCAAGAGCAGGGAGGACAGACCTGAGCTGAACTTCATTAAGTGGGACGATGGTGAAAAACAATTTATATTTTCGGTTACTTTGTTCTGAGTTAACTGTGAATTTAGACTTCTGTAATAAAGTGCTCAAGGAGTCCAGTGAATCTTGTTCTTCGTGGTAGATACTAAACCTTAGGGTCCTTTTACTGATGAGTAAGCAGGTTTAGCTGGTCCTGAGAGGCTATCAAATGATGGAAGACTACTCTGTACAGAAGTCTGAAGTTAAGCCTCCATCTGTCTCAGAAGCAGAGAGTAAAATGAAGGACTAATGTGCCTTTGTCATTGGGTTTCAGAATAACACCTCTTCATCATCTTCTCAGAAAGTCATCATCATTTCAGTGCTTTGTCTGTGCTAGTGAGAAACCACATCCATCACAGAAGTATGGTGGCATTCCCCGTATCTTCCACTACATCTGCTTTAAAATCATTTGCTCTCTTTGTATAGGACAGAAAGTGCAATGCAATACTCCTTACACTGAAAAGTGGTGGACACCTTACTGTCTAATGTAACATCTGCCCCCCTCCACATTGTTTGCAAACACTCTTTTTCTCGCTTTCCTTAGGACAATATCCATTAGCGAATGTAGCTGCAAATCCCCAGAGCACACCATGACAACTTTCCTCCCCAGCAATATTTCTACTTAACATCATACTTGTACAAAATACACTTTCTACATCCCTACACTGTGATACCACACTATTCCTCTATAAACTGTCAGTGCATGTTTGATGCTGAAAGACAACTTTGTTATAAATCACCCCCAAGAGTTCACTGTGCCCTGTAAAAAATATGCTTTTGTTTCTCTCTTTACAGCTATGTGTAGACTGAAAACCCACATATATCTATGTTTCCATAATAAATATTATCTTGTCAACTGTTACAGGTTCTATGGTATGTGTTGTGCTCTGGCACACCTTACAGCCAAGAGCAAACCTTTCTTTGTATGTCACCCATCAGCCTCTACAAACCCTGAGTCATGAACAATCAGCCTGCAATGTTGCATGCAAGGAGTCCACAGCCCACAGTAACCAATCTGGAATCTGCAAAGCTAAGGAATTTGCCTCCGAGGCTTCCTTGTAAGAAAAGTCATTAATCTTGCTGGGTTTCACTCATCATCAAGCAAACTTTTGCTGATGAAGAAGAAAGAAGAAATCTGCTGAACATTCCAGTTCACTGCCCAAGTCAGTCTCTCCCTGTTGGACTTTGAGGGTGATTGGCACATCATTGATATCCCATTTTCTACAGATTCCCCGAGAGGCAACTGTGAAAGCAACTCAGTTTCCAAGTGAGGGAAGGGGGCTTTGGAGGACTTTCACTGCTCCCAAAGAAGTTCCAGTTTTGCTTTGTGTCCCAATTTTGCTCAGATATGGTGAGAGGCAACCCCCCACCCCCCAAAAAAAAAACCCCAAACAAACAAACAACAAAAACCAAAACAACCAAACCACACAAAACTTATAAGGGAAGGAGGAATGTACAAAATGGCTGGCAGAAAGTTTCACAGCAATTGTGTATAAGATGTTCACCCAGCCCTGCCACTAGATCCGTATGAGTCAGGATGACCAGTCAGGATGAATTCATGTATGGTCTCACCCCCTCAGCAACGGAACAAGAGATGAAGGTACCAAAGACACACAACACTAGGCATAAACTCAAATCACTTCAGGCATTTGGCCTATTTGAGGATCTGGTTTAGTTGGAGATAAATTGCACTCCTGAATTGTCTATTACACATGAAACCTATTCTGTCTGGCACAGAAGTAGCCACCGTTGCAAGATGCCCTTTGCAAACCCATCAGCGAGCTGACAGACTCTCAGAGAACTGTTGAGTCAGCCAGAGAGCTGTGAGTGAGAGCAGGGCCGGCAAGCATCAGCCATGCCCTAAATGGGCAGCAGGATCAGAGCCATGCAAGGAGCTGCCTAGCTACACGAAGGCAGTCCTAGTATAATTCATTACCATCAGCATCACTCCACTCTAATCACTCAGGTTCAAAGTGTTGCTCAGGTTTCTGACAGGAGCCATTCACTGAGATCTAGTTAGTGTGTTTTACTTGCCTTTTGGAGACCAGAGTTTATTCCCTTAAAAGCTTACTGCTCTGATTCTTCAGGCTTGCTGCATCAGAGCCTGCAACCCAGTTCTGACTAACATGCACAGGCAGAGAATGTATATGACTTTGGTCATTTAAGGGAGCAAAAGAAGCTGATGCATGACAAACATTAACACAAAGGGGAAAGATAAGGATGGGAAAACAAATGGGAACATGAGTCAAGCAAGAGACACTCAGATGGCTACATTTGTTCTGCTCATTGTAAGCATTTTGTCACTTTACTCTTTCTAAGAGGAGCACAAATGCTGATCCCTTAAGCCTTGATCTCAGGATCACTCCTTGCAATGCGTGAATTTCAGCCAACCTTAAAATCCACACAGCAAATGTCCCTGTTTTAGCTCAATTAAACCATATTTTTAAATTACCTAGTTTGATTGACATCTGCACATGGTAACCAAAGGTGTAGAAGATATTCTATTAAACACATATTAAAATATTAAAATTCTATGCAATGGGGACAGAGTTCTAATGTCAAGACACTATCACAAACAACCTTCTACCTCAGGATCTAGTGGAAGGAAATGAGAAGGATGTGACTGTGAGACAAGTCTTTTGCACCTCTACAAGATATTTGGAGTGAAAATCATTTCTATTCTCTTTCAATGAATAGACCAAATTAGAAACACCGATTTTAGATTTCTCGCCTGTCTTAAAAGCCTTAAATAGTAGAAAAATTCCACTTCCAGTAGAATCTGTAAAAGATTTACTTAGTAGATCGAGTTTTCATATCCTAGCAGACCCTAAAAAGAGAAAATCCTTTCAAAAAAATATGTCAGCCAGGATTGGGTATAAGCCAAAGGCACAGCACAGTTCCACAACAGCCAGGGGAAGTGGGCATGGAGATAGTGATAGTGGAGGCTACACTGCGCTGCCACCTCGGAGCTCTTGTCAGCAGGCAGGGCAGAGAGAAAAGTGTGGCAGAAGCAGAAAATAAGCTGCAGTACAAGTCATAATAGTACATGTTGTCAATAAAGCAATGTTTTATTAGTTTAACTTGAGCTGCTTGTTTGGGTTAGTTTTTTTTTAATGTAAAAAGTGAGAGCTTTTCCAGTTTATTTTAGAACTGTAATGAACAAAATAAAATGTAAAGTAAACCTGTAACCTCTCTGCATTGTCTCTTGCAATTTTTTGATGGAGTTAGATAAAATTCAGTGTGAGTAAAAGCAGTTCAACCTTCTTGAGAAAATAAAACTTGAAAAGAGCAGAACTAATTTAAACTGTGCACCAGTGCTGTTGTCTAATACAGCACTGATGGCAGTTAACAGTCTCAAAGTGTTGTCTCACAGAGTGGCTGTGCCAGGCTGGCTGCAAAAATGAACTAGACTCAGAGCTTCAAATCTTGTTACATAGTGCCATCTTGAGGTGTCAGGAAATGAAAAGTAGTTTTTTCAAGGCTGTCTATAATTTTTTTATCTTTTTGTAGTTTGAGTGGTTCACTCCAGGGTGTATGATTGGGCTCATTTCAACTGTGTTTATAAACTGAGGCAGACAGGGCTGCACTCACACAGCTGGAGCACCACTAGCCCATTCCCTGCTCCATGCATTAACTCTTTGAAAAAACTTTCCTAAGATCATCTACCCAGCTCTTTAAACACTGTGATAAATGATGTCCCTGAAACAGGATTCTAATTAATTTTTTTTGAATTTATTAAAGGAATAAGAGCAAGCAAACAGCGCTGGGTGCGCCGAGAGCCTCTGCTCTATCCAGACGCACACCCGTCACATCCCGAGTTCACATTAAATAGGCTAGGCCTTATACATATTAATAATTTTCCTTTGAAGGGGCTGAAAAATGTTTTATCATTGTTGGAAAATGTTAATCATTTCTGGGAAGGGGTTGTCTCCTTCTTGCGCATGCTTCGTTCCATCTTGGGGGTCTTTCTCACCCTCTTTGGGTGGTCGTTGGAGGAAGTCAGCAGTCTTCCTCACGGTGTCCACCAGGCGACCTCCATGTGTATATCTCTGCAGAGCTGATCCAAGCTAATCTTACCAAAACATCTTCCAAGCTGCGACCTCCTGTGTATATCTATGCAAAGTTGGTCCAAGCTAATCTTATCCAAACGTCTGCCAAGCTGCTGTTACAAGAAGCAGAAACACCTTCCTTATCAAAACCTGGTTCAAGTGAGTCTTACCAAAACTCCTGTCAAGCTACGAAAAGCAAGAACAAGTTACGCAAGAGCAAATAAAGCTACAAAAAATTACCGTCCATATCCCTTATTCCACATTGACACGAATCAAAGAAACACATTTCACAACACCAAGCAACAGACATCACACTGGCACTGCAGATGTGGTTGACTTCTACAGCACATGAATGCTTCCCCTTCCCTTCCCTTCCCTTCCCTTCCCTTCCCTTCCCTTCCCTTCCCTTCCCTTCCCTTCCCTTCCCACTTCTCCTCCCCAATGAGAAACAAACCTGTATCTTGTCTCCTGTTCCATCATCACAATATCTGTCTCTCCCAAGAGGTGGCGAAACACGAGACTGGTGTCACGAGTACAAAATGTTGCGTCACATGATGCTGCCACAGATGCTCTAAAAATCGTGGGTTTACACCTTCAGTGCCCAGTGTCTGCCAAAACAGGTTTGTCCCTCTGGCACCAGAGGAGGACAATTATTCAGCTCAGGCCTGGGGGATTTCATAGGGCCATTTGTGTCATGATGAAGCAAGCAGTCACCCTGTGGCTGGTTTAGGGCTGCCAGGGCTGGCCAGAGAGCCAGAAAGGGTAGAGAGAACAGGAGTCATGGCCCAGAGCGAAAAATATAAAGTAGAAGAAGGTTTAGAGGAGCGACCTGAAGGACATGAGTGTTTGGAGAGAGTGGTGGGTACACCCGGAAGCCTAGTCCATGGCACCACACCTGCAATGTTTTGTTAGGAAAGCAAGGGGTGGTTGGCTCTTGGGAGCGAGAATCGGGGAACTCAGGAATGGGACCCAGGCAGTCGTGACAGGGACTGGCCAGGGAAAGGATCCCGCGGGTTCGGGAGGATCCGAACCCTGGGGCGCAGGTGGGATAGGTGCTCGTTGAACTTGAGGGGGGAGAGCAAACAGGGGAGGAGGGGAGCTCTAGGGTAGACGTGTCCGCGCTCGGCCACTCGCCTCCGGGGCGGCCCCGCAGCTTCCACGAGTACACGACGCTCTCCGGCTGGCGCACCCAGCGGCAGCGGGGTGAGGGGCGCGTAACGCTCCCGAGCCGCGCTCGCCGCGTTCCCGCGGGGGCCGACACGGGCGGAAGCGCCGTCGGCGCCTTCCCGCGGCCGCTCGGCTCTCTCCGCCTCCCCTCTGGGGCGCTTCGTTCGTTTCCGCGGCCGCTCGGCTCTTTCCGCGGGGGCCGGAGGCGCGCTCGGCCGTTCCCGCCGCCTGCCGGGCGCTCGGCGTTTTCCGTGAGCGCTCGGCGATTTCCGTGCGGGTCGCGGCGCGCTCGGCGCTTGCTCCCTGGCTGGCGCTCCTCAGTCGGCCGCTGCCTGCCTGTCGCCGGGCTGGGAGCGCCTGTGTGTGTGAGTGACGCGGCGGAGGTGTAGTTTGACGCGGTGTGTTACGTGGGGGAGAGAATAAAACTGCGGCGAGATCCTAGGCGCGAACGAAAGCAGTGACGGAGCAGCCTGGTAACCGGTAAGAGGAGGAAGGCGCCCAGCAAACAGGGGCGGGGGGGAGGGAAGGAAATGGAGCCCGGCGGGGACCAGGGGAGCCGCCGGGCGGCAGGACGCGGGGGCCCGGCCTTGCACCGCCCGCGGGAGGGGCGCCCGCTTTAAAGATGGAGCCGAGCCCTGCAACATCCCCGCCGCCGCCGCGCCGCGAACAAAGGATAATGGCGGATAGGAGCCGGCCCCGGCGGCGGCCGCCACCACGGCCGGGCGGCAGCGACTCTGGCGGCAGCGACTCTGGCGGCAGCCAGCGGCGGCGCTCACCGCGGCGGGGAAGGGGCATCGCGCCCCCCGGCCCCAGGAGGAGGCGGCGGAGGAAGACGACGAGGGGGGAGCGGCGGAGGCGAAGGACGGCCGCACATCGGCCCGCGCCCCCTCCGCGGCGGGGCCCGCCGCGGCGGCAGGGCGTACGGGCAGCCCTCCTGCGGGGCAGCCGCGGCCCCCTGCGCCCGCAGAGTTTCGCTTCCCCGGGGACAGAGTGCGCTGTATAAATAAATAAACGAACTCTTGCCGTGATGGACACGAATACGTGGGGTGCTCCTAGGCTCTGTATCACACTCCTAGGCTCTGTAACGACAAGCTGTTAATAAAATCTGTGCACGGATGTCGGGCCAGCGCTTGGTCTGGTGGTTTATTTGCAGCGTGGCCATCTCCAGGAGTCTGTGAAGGGGGAATGGTGCTCGGTCACCCAACACCGCGCTCCGGGGAAATACCAGAGGGAAGATCTCTAAGCCCGGTGCGCAGATCACGTAGCAGAGATACGGCTCCGTTTTGCTGCCTTATTTCTTTCCTGTTAGTATTTTTAACCCAAAGTGTACTAGAGCCTGTCCATGGCTAGTAAATCTAGGATCTGGTTTTGCTTTTGCCCGTTTTCTACAGTCTCTTGGCTGTTGTTGCACAGAGAGCAGGATTTGACCTGTAGCCCTGTTTTAAAAGCAAATGTCAGCTGGGCTGCCTTTTCCACCTTACACCAGCCTTGCTGCAGCTGTGGGGCTTTTTTCCTTGTTTTGTTGCTTAACGTAGAAGACAGTATTTTTACTATATTTTCTGAATTCAATGGATATCTGCATTTTTGTGTACAAAAGTAAGTAAAAATTATATGACAGTTTTACAAAACTTCTATTAACCACAGATTGTTACACCTCTCAAATGTATACATGGATAAAAATATTTTATGGGTCATCTGACTTTTCTTCACCGACCTTTTTTTTTTACCCCTTTCTCCCTCTTAAATACTGAAATGCCTGCACATAATCTACTTCTGGAATAACACCTGTCATTAATTTATTTTTTATTTTCTTTGTGTTTTTGGTTTGGGTGTTTTTGGTTTTGGGGGTTTTTTTGGCCCTGGGGTTAGAAACAAGTTTCCTATTTATTAAATAAAGGACTAGAAACTTACTTAGGAATATCTACTATGTCTGTTTAGTCCCGTTATGACAACCAAACACTATTTCAGATTATAGAAATTTTGAGACTCTGCTTTCTTTCCCTGTATCAAGGAATGTGGATTTTTAGAGCAAAATGTGAAGTCACTAAAAAGTTTTTGTTCAAGATGGATATTTCTTATTCCCGTGTGTTAATAGGCCTGTCCTTCCTTGTATGTGAATTTCTGAGTTTTGTCACTTCTGCCACTTCTTTTAATGGCCAGAGGTACTCAACATCACTTCAATATGAATCATACCAACATGAGAAGAGGATTTCTAAAGTTTTAACTCATTAATAGATATCTGAGGACTTCAGTCATCAACGTAGCTGTTGACAGCGATTTAAGTGTAGTCAGTGTATTTCATTAATTCTTGGTTTGATGGACTATGCACTTCATTTTAAATACAAAAGATGTGACCATAAATCCTTGCTTGTTTTTTGTAGATTTACAAACACGGGATTTTATTTTATTCTATTTAATAATAGAGTGCAAAGACTCGGATCCATACTTGACAACACAGAACTCTGCATTTCTTTACCAGCTTTGTATCCTCACAAATTAAAGAGTAACAGGAACAGAGAGGTGGTTGTATATTTGCTGAACATCCCTTACAGGTTACTTAAAGTAAAGTATCTTTGTGTAGGAAAGAAGAGCATAATAATTCTTAATGCTTTAATTCATTGATAGAATGTTAATGTTTAGATTAGTAGTCTCAGCTTGGTGTCTGAATCTGCAATAAATGGTCCGCATCTGATCTTTCTGGGTTTTTTTCTCCCATACTTTTGGTGATAATGGTGTCTGCTACCCTGGGTGAAAAAAAAACCAAAAACAACAAAGCTCTGAAAAGGGAGAGAGGTTTGCTGATACAGAAAATTTAGAAATGTCTTGACTGTCATCTATCTGTCATTTTCATGGAAGCCTACACCAACGTAGCTATTGCTGGTACTAATGTCAAATACAAAATACTCTGTAGCAGCTGATGTTTTTCTGGAGAGTAGCTGTTCTGCTGCAGCTGAAGAAGCAATCAGCCTCTTCTTCCCTGAGTGCAGCTACAGCTCTGTAGGAAAGGATTTTGATAGCAGACAAGGCCCTGACTAGGAATTTCTATTGACACCCTTTTGAAACAAATGGGATATTCACACTTCACTTCTATTTTCAGATCTTGGGAATGAAGTGGAGATCAATTACTCATGCTGCACTTCGCAAGGCTTTTGTGTAGTAGGAAGGCTGTTCTAGCTTTCTGCAACTAAACTAATCTACAGTTAGCTTCATGGGACATAACAGCAATCCTTATCTACAGCAACAACCCTACAGAGATCGGTTTGAGCTCTCTGGTGCCCAGCTGTATACATTTGAAGTTTCATGGCAGGACAGTCAGTGTTTTTTCTCTGAATACAAAATTGTGCTACCTCGTCTACAGTCTATGTTGTCATATTTAAAAAAAAACACAAAACCCTGAACAATCAGCCATTAATGATCTTAGTACATCACCCAGCATCAAGGCATTGATACTTATTTTACACTTCAAAACTTTTAGATAACTTCATTATACTGCAGTTAAAAAGGTGAGTGAGAAAGAATATGGTACCTTCAGTTTTTCCATGCTTCTAAAACAGCTTTGTCAGCTGTGCAGGACATGAAGATATGCCCGTGTCTAGTTGGTCTTTTAGGTAAAAAAACAATTTGAAAACAGACAAGGATTTTCTAATTTCATGCTGCTGCTGGTTGGATTTTATTTTTCTGGCAGTGCTGGATTTAGAATATACTGTGAGAAGTCAAAAGAATAGAAAATAAGTGGTGGAAAAGACACTTAAAGGGGGGAGAACAAACGATTTGTAGGAAGTGTGTTTCTGTTTGCATGCATGTGTATATTTTTCTCTATATAAAACAAACATACATACATAAAAGTTTACAGCAGCACTGATATTCTCAATGATTTTGAGCAAAATGCATAGGTACAGGGTTTCTTTTACTGCTTACAATAATAAGCATACCTGTTTTTCTCCTGAGAAATTTCATGTTTCTGAGATTAGGTGTTTGTCATTAGGCCATTAGGTGAAAGATGGAAAACTAGTTCCAAAGACAGGAGAGTCCTGACAGGTGCTGTTCTGGATTTCATTACTTTTCAGTTGGTCTCTTGACAAAAGACTACACTAGCTGCTTTAGATAAAGATGCAGGAAGCTTTAATAATGAACTACTGTTGAAACTACCTTCATGCAGGAAACTAAAACAAAAATATCTGCACTTGATGTTTTCACACTTTTTGGAGAGGAAAGTTCAAAAGATGCATAAAAATCTCTCTCTGATCCTCTAAGTGTCATTCCAGTGATAGCTTGTTTGGTCAATTAAATTATTAGCAAAACTTTTTATCCTTGCATTTGGAAGAACTGTGAAGCTGAGTTGTATTTTCTTCTTTGTGGCAGAAACTTTTTTCAGATAGTTTTCTAAATGTAGAAAAGAGGAGATTCTCTTCTGCAGCAGACTTTAAAAAATATGCCTGAGAAATCCAGGAATTTCTAAAGTTTATCACTGCCTTATGGACTGAAAACATAGTTCCACTTAAACTTTTTTTATATGGTAATATTGGCTGAAGAATCCTCTGTGTGCTTATGTCTTCTCCATTGTGCTGGCAGAAGTGTTTGGGCTACTGCATGGTAGACCTGACTGAGGAAATGATCCATTAGGATGAGGGATTTGGAGCCTGACTATTGTTCACATGGACCGTTCCTTTTCCTGGTTGCTGCAGGGCTGCACAGCAGCCAGACCAGCATAATCAAGAGGAGTGTAATGAGCAGGAAGATAAGGGCAGCTCAAACAGCAGTGCTGCTAAATGAAAAAGTGCAGCCTACGTAAAAATGTCTAAGCTATTTCTGTGCTTACAACTATACTGGATGGCATAGATCCTGTTGTTGCTGCACTGGATCATTTAGCCAAATTTAAGTTTTTACATGTATTAAATATGAGCAAATGAACGTGAGGTGTTAATATCATGTGGATACATATATATATATCTACATGATATACATATATATATATTCCTAGATGTTAATATAATGTATACAATTCTATTTGTTGTGATACTTATTTAGATGGCTTAAATAATTTTTGTGTGTTTTTTTGAAAAAACTGTTATGTTCACTTCCTCAGTCCAGTTCTCACATGTTTTATTTTAACTTCTAACCTCCTGTGGCAGCTTTCTGCCACAATCTTCTTATTCAATCTCTCCAGCAACTCGGCAATATCCTGTGACGTTTTGGCTGCAGTATTACATGCATTTTTCTTAGAGATCCCACCCTAAATCTTCTCTCATTCTCTGCTGCTATTCCAGTATCAGTTGGATTTGACTTTCCTTTGCACCTTTCCTAGGGCTTAAACGTAAAATCTCATCTAGTTTATCTTTTATACCTCATGGAATAACAGATGGGAAGCATTCTTTCTTGCCTTTTTCTGATGACTCTTCCCCTGGCTCCATGTAGCTGGCCTGACCTCAAACTCTGCTGGTGCCTGTCCATTCCTCCAAGCGACGTGCAATATGAGTAGAGTTTGTAAAGTTATGGCTTTGTAGATTGTAGAAAGCTTTCTCTTGGAAAAAATCCTAGAACATTACCATAGCAGTAGGACCCCTACTCCTCTTCATGAAACTCATCCAAATTTTTCTCTTTTCCACTGATAGAAAAATTCTGGGAGATACCAAGGGAGGGAAGATGGGAAAAGGGGCACTGTGTACTAATGCGACAGCATAATACCAACAGAAATCGGCTGCTGAGGTTTCATCTGAGCATGTAGCTCTCCAGAGACAGATATTTTGCTCCTTCCTTCTCTTCTGCTCCTGGTTGTGTTGGTGTTCAGCCATCCCTTACGTTGGCTGGAGTGTAGAAAACTAATGATCCAGTTCAAATCACTAACCCAGGAGAAAACAGAGCTTTTTTTTGTGAGCTTAGTTTTCTTCCGCAGGAGGGAACTGAGTCTTTGCTTACTGAGATGCTGTTAGCACCAACAGTGATGCAAATTTACAGGGAGATTGTAGGGGAAGGAAGGGGAAGAGGACACAACTTTCTCAATTCAGCAGCAGAGAGCTGGGTGAGCAGACCCATCTTGGGGACCTGCAGCACAGTGAGAGAAGGAGTCAAGCTCTGCCTGTGGTGGTCAGAGCCACATCAATTTGTCTTTTCAGCTAAGAATGTTGGAACACAAGTGTCTAAACTGAAAGGGGGGAAAAGTTTCCCTCTTTTGAAAGCCTAGTAACACCTGTGTGGTTGGTTGAACTAGCTGTTCCATATCAGAGGCAAGTATCAGTCCTCTCAAGCAGTTGGATCAATGTAACTCTTTGGTCCAGTCAGATGGGGAGAAATATATAAAACATTTTTCTAACCAAACCAAAGCTGAAAGGTGGAGCTCCAGAAAGGGAGCCAACACCTTGGTGTAAATCCTGTCACCTTGGCCCAAGGCATGGGCAAGTGAGCTTGCTTTAGTTTCAGTCTTGCTACAAACTGATAGATGCCTTGGCCTGTCTTCCTGGTTTTAAAATAATAACTGTGGCTGAAACTACATGCGAGAAAGTTGTGCGTAAGGTTAATATGGAGTACATGACCAGTACATAACATCCTGGGCTGAGTAGAGGAAGAAGTATGTTAACTGCTGCGGACAACTGCTTTGTCAGCAACGAGGCTGTTTGAAAAATGCATCTGTGCCCCATCCTCAGAAAGCTAATGTTGACTATTTAAAAAATAATCACCCTCTTTCCAGCCTCCCACTCTTAAGGAGAATTGTCAGTAAAAAACTTCAGCATCTTTGTTTTGTTGACTTCCTGCACTCTTAACAGCACCTATACCCATGGTTTTATCTACTTTGCTTTTATTGGCAGGCCTGCCTGCAGCAGCGTAGACTCTTCTCCACTTGCCCTGTTCCTGCTAAGCTGTCCATGAGGCAGTGATGTGAACTGGATGAGAGAACTGGCCTAGGATAAAATAAGTTGTGTGTTCTGGTCTGCGTGTAGTGCAGATTGGTGACGGTGCAAAAAAAAAAAAAATCTGGAGGAAGGCAGAGCCTGAGCTGGCAGTGCTGTCAGCAGAAATGCGTGTAAGAGTGTCGTTGCACTGTAGTGCAACACACTGATGCAAAACATGGATTCTGTTTCTTCCTCTGTCCCTTTTGGGTTCATCAATAGCTCCCATTGCTTACTCAGGGTCATCGTTCTGACCTTCACAGTTACCATCAAGTCTCATCTCCATTCCTTGTAGAGGGCTGTTTTGCTCCCAGGTAATGCAGGTCGTAAAGGCGAGTTAAGTATTTGAGAACCAAGATAAATTTTTCTCTGTTCAGGAGGTGATACTATTGCAGAGTAAGCCTGCCTGGCAGGCAGATGAGAGATCTTTTACATGTAAAAAGCTCTCCTACAGCATCTAGGCAAATATCAAAATACATGAAAAATAAACCAGAATCCACTCAGTTGATAACATTAGTCAAAGTTCTTTTACAAAATAATTGGTTGCTGTTTCATTTCAGTTGGTTTTTAGGGAACGGATAGGTCATAGGTTTAATTTTAGTACATTATGCAAGATAATGTGTCTGCTGTTGCTTCAAGACTACTACTAATTGGCCAAGCAGTGTTAATTTTAATGTAACTCGTAAAGCCAGAGCAATGCCAGGATTTAAACATTTCTGAGTCTGAGCTGTGTCTTAAGCCCCAAATCTTTTCATTTTAATGTTGCAATAAATTTTGTGATTAAAATGCATTCAGAAGTTGGACAAGGACAAGGTTTGTAAGGAAGTGCTGTTTTTCTTGTGCATACCTGGATATACTCTACTGTAGCGCTCGAACTGCAGAAAGAATTGGAAGTTTTTCACTTATGTGAAAGCACTGAAGCAAAAAAATAGTCTCTACTGCCTGTTAAGAAAGAAACAAAGCTATTAAATCATAACAAAAAGTATGTTGCTGGTACAGGTGCAGGTTCTTTTTAATTTGTTTCAGACATTTGACTTTACGTCTGGTAATTGTCAACTTTGTAGAAATAATTCAGTCTGTCTTACTTTCAGAAGACCAGTTAAAGATAATCTGTAAATAAAACAATGAAAGCGCTGGGCTGATACATCCATTTGGTTGTGTTTTCTTATTGAACACATTAGAAGAATGGGCTTTTTTACCTGAGACTTTTCAATATTTACCACGTTATATAACTTCATCCTCTGATACTATGGGCTGAGGTCTAGAAATACCACATACATTCCAAGCACCAAATAGAATTAGTGGTGTTTGTTTTAAGAGTTTATGCCTACAAAGCTTGCAGCATAAATACCGGAAGCCTTTAGCCACTGACATTGAGAAGTGGATTAGAAATGAAGCTGTCTCTTCTCACCCAACGGATAAAATCTCAGCACAGACACAAATACCATGTAAAACACCATGCTTGCCTTGAATTTCTTAACTGATTTGATAGTTCTCTGAAACTGAAGAATGATATAAAAACAAGTGTGATCTATATCACTTTGGGGTTCCAATATCTGATGCTTTTCAGTCTGCATGATTGTGCTGAGGTGACCTACAGTACTCAAACCACAGGCTTTAAAAAAAAAAAAAATTACACAAAACAGAGGATGAAGTTCATATATCTAATGTAATATTTTAGACCAAACAAAGAAAGGAAACTTTATTCACAGAAAATCCCCTTAATTTCTGGGACTTTTCAGAAGATTAAGTTTCAGAATACAAGTGTATATTCATCTTTTATTAGAATGGCTTCTTTAATCACTAATCTCTTAAGAACTTTCAGTCCAGTCTTACAATATGCTGTTCTGATAAATGTGACATATCTGTTAATATTTTCACACTGTAAAATTAACAGAGACTGTGGAAAGAAATTACTTTGGAACAGAAAGATTTCAAGTAATAATCATGTTTAGATGCTTATCTGTATCACATTCTTGCATATGCATCTATTATATCATACCTGGTGTGTAATTTAAATTAATTAAAATTAAGGAAACACTTGTATGAAGGTGATTCTCTGTTACAGGTGGATAATTACTGTTTGTTGTATTCTTGGCCCTCAGACTTGGAGCACTCAGGTTAACCAGGCTGATGTGTAATGCTCTGGTTTTTATTTTTATGTTTTAGTAAGTTTTTCCTGACCACCTGTGAGCACCAAGAGAGAGCTGGGTGATCTGTATCAATTCAAAGTAGCTTTAGCTTTGTTCACTTAAGCATTTGTCATGGACACAGTGGTCAAGACTGTGAATCTCTGTACCACTTATACAGAGCAAAGCCTGTGCAGGAGGCAGTTGTTATTGCTCTCATCATGACATCATAGTCCTACTTCCTTCTTCAGGACTAGAGTAGCTATGTTGAGCAGTCAGTCATCGCTCCTGTAGTTGTTTGCTGAGAACAAGTTTGAATAGTTTCCTCACCTCAGGGATAACTTTCTTTAACACAAACGTTTGTAGAGTCTCTTCTTATAGGGTTGCACACTGCCACAGGTTTGGGATTGCAGCAGTTCTTCCAGCTGATGCCTCTGACCTGAAATGTGTAAGGGTTGCTTGGCACCAGGACACAGATCCTTGCAACACATCAAAACATTGTCAAATATTTCATGCAGCATTTAGGTGGTTCTTAATCTGCCAGAATGAAGAACAAGGCAATACAAGGCCACAAGACACAGAAATGCATATGGAGGAGAATAAATACGATCCATCAAGCCAAATTGAAATCTTAAATCCTGACTGGTCTACTTGATGGAAAGAAGGAACACATGCAGCTTCATAGATGGAGATTAACCTTGCTAATTTGGCATCTTTTTCTGCTCCCAGTACTACTTTCGTTGGCAGTAGAGACACAGTCCCCTCTTCTAAAATTGCTTTCCTTTTTCTCCCTGTCCCTGGGGAAGAAAGTCTCTGCTTGCAGAGTGAGCTCTCCTTTCTGGCACTTTGGAGTGCTTCTGCTCTTCTGTTGGAACATGTTCACCTGCCAATGTTTGCTATGAAAGGAAATGGCCCAGAATGTTCTGCGTGTTGACCAGCAGAGCAGGATCAGTTCTTTATTTGGCATATCTGGGTAGCTGGGTGGTACCAGAGCACTGTTTCAAGTTGCTGGCTGTTCCATCCAGGTAGAACCCACCTCCTTGCACAGGGATCATGCAGCTGCTTTAGTGTGGCACTGAGCCAAGCCAACAACCGGGAGAGGTAGGGTGTACTAGTTCGGGCACAGGACCTTGTTAGCAGCAGAGATTTTAAGTTTGTTGTACCTGTTGTTTTACTAAGATTATTATTAATACACCACATGGCTTTTAGATGGGTGCTGCTTCATATCCAGCAAGCTTTCCCCAGGAGCTGAGCATGTCCTGTCCCCCACCTCCATGTTTGCAGAATTAAACTGCAGCATCTGGTAGCATCACAGGGGCTGCCTTTTGAAGACACACACACACACAAAGATGCCTCACTAGTCTTCATACAGGCATAATGTTATCTTCCTTTCTTTATTAAAAGCTGACATCAGACTACTGTGTGGTCACAGTTTAGCCCTGAAGTTAGAAGTGCAAATATGAGAGCTGGCTGATGTCATGTCACTGCAGTCAGTTGTGCGTAGAGGTCAGCTTCAGATCTCATGGAGTCATATATTCCTAAGTTCTCCACCCACTGTTGTTTCAGTCAAAGCTAAAAGAAGCATTTGACTAGGGCCAGAAATTAAACCTCATAATGAGTGGCTATGCTGATTATTAATTTTCTAGACCAGTACCACTTGCAAAGAGCTTGTGTGTGGACCTTGTGGTGTATTGAGTCGGAGCATTAGCTCTCACATGCTCTCACAAAAAAAAAATCATTTGATGCCAAGATTTTATGTTGTGTTAGGTATCTTTATGTAGATGATACGTTCAGATAACATTGCTGTGAATTTTTCTTAAGTTACCAGTAGGTAAGCGTTGCAAAGAGACCCAGGTAACTTTCAGCAGACACATGGACACAAGAGATGTGTATTTTGACAATTTCACATGGCTTCAGTTTTGTGGAAGTAAAGCTGCTTTCTATAGTTAGTAAGAATTGCAAGAAATCACCATAGTTTGAAAATTAGCTACTTTTTATGTGCTAAAGATAATGTCAGAGAAAAGATGGTAAGTAAAGAGTGTTCAGTTTGTATATAAATGCACTGCACTAATACGACGATTTCAAGAAATGTATAAGAACTACAAAATGTGCTGAATTCTCAGAAGCAAGTTCTTACAAAGTCTTTGTGAATAGATTGTATGTACTGCCCAGGAAATCCATAAAAATGTCTCTTTTCTCTAAATTTGTTCTAGGGGAAGACAGGTTACTACAGAATTACAGAATCTCAAAGGGCTGGAAGGGACCTGGAAAGATTATCTAGCCCAGCCCCCCTGCCAGAGCAGGGTCACCTAGAGTAGGTCACACAGGAACTTGTCCAGGTGGGTTTCAAATGTCTCCAGAGAAGGAGACTCAACAGCCAATCTGGGCAGCCTGTTCCAGTGCTCCACCCACTAAGGGTGTTTCTAAGTAGTTCTCACAATTCTGTTCCACACTAAGGATCACAGACATAAATCATGTGAATTAGGTCTTTAATATGTAAGTGAGAGGACAAAGCATTTATAAATGTATTCATGGATTAATTTTTTCAATAACAATAAGTTACTCAACTTTATAACCTTTCTGGGATTTGTTTTGACATTTTGTTTTGTCTCAGTGAAGTCTGTCAGTATTTGGGGGGAATTTCTGAATGCCAAGGGGGTAAGACAGTGGAGAGGCTTTTGTTTCTTTTTTGTTGTTAATGCCTACGGAAATGTTTGCTCTGATCTTTCTCCTCAGACTCTTCTATTGCACTCCTAGTAGAACAAGTGTATTCGCTAAGACCTAACCCAACTATTAAATAAGATTTTGAAAATGTTGGAGCTTTTAAAATACATTTTCGATAGAATTAAAGTATGTCTTTTGGGTGTTTTTTTTAAGCTGTGTGGGAGGGTTCACCCTTACTTTTAAGCCAAATTCAGAGTCTTAAAGGGAAAGGTTGTAATTCAGTTATGTCCCTTGATTCTATATTGAACAAGGAAAGGCAGTATAATCTTGGTACGTGCACATCATTTAATTCAAGTGCTTGCTCAAATACAATTAATTACTTTCAGAGTCTCTTTTCTTTTTAAAAAATCTGAAGGCAGAAACACTAGACACTAGTACAATGCCAAGAGTATGGAGTCAGATCAGGAACATCCATCAGTAGTGAGCGTTTAAGCAACTTCCACTCATAAAGCTTACCTGTGTACTAATTCACCATCTGCCTGGCAAATGTCAGGTTTCTGTTATGCTAACAGGACACAAAAGCTAGAGGTGATCCCTGATTTGGGTGCTTGCCAGTGTAGCTGTGACATTAGTTTTTTGCTATTCTACCTTTGTTTTAAAATCTGCCACTGCTTTTTCTTTAGTGAAGGGGAGATTGGGCATGCGATGCAAGTAATTTGTTCCAACACTTTCATCATTTACATGTCTAAATCTGTTAAGTACAAGAAATTTTCAGTGACTGTGGAAGTCACTAGCTAGCTGCACTAGCTTTGTTGGGAAAGTGGTGAGCCAGAAACATTTGCTATATATAATCAAAGCTCCTGGTTGCATTTCTTCTGTAATCTGTATGGAATTATTACGTTGTTTACCTCTCTTGCTTTCGCTGTTACAGTGTGTATTCAGTCAGCGAAGAGCTTTCAGACAGCTCTCCCAGACAGCTCTCTCATATTGATGGAGACAGAAGTAGGACTACAGGTGTAATATTTAACTGATGGTCTGTTTTCTGCTTTGTGTAAGATCTCTTTACATTGAGATTCCATTTTTCTTCTAAGTTCAAGATCTTTACTTCAGCAGCAAGAAGAATTTTCCCAGCTTTTTATTCTTAAGTTTGCCTGGGAAATTGTTCAGTGTGAATGCAAATAATCTGAAGGTACTTCTCCAGTTATGGCATTTCCAGTTACGGCATTTTCAGTGAACTTGGTTGTAGAAGCCATTCTTATACTTCCACTTCCCTTCAGTTTGCCCAGCCCTTGTACCACCCCAACCCAGAAGCTGCTGTGATCATTGAGTGGTTATGTGGTAAACCCATTTAGAGAAGTGGCAAAAGGTAGATTTAGGGTGAAGCAGCAAATGTAGGTTGTGTTCACAGTATGGCATACAGTCTTGTCACCCCAAGGAGAGGGCCGGAGAAGTATATATCCAGAGGGCAGCAGCAGAGACAGTGCCAGCATGGGATGACAGAAAAGCTATGGTGTAAATTGCAATTCCTGTGCCAATCCAGTGTAGTCGTTACTGACACAGAGAGATAATTATGGGCCTATCTTGTCCTGTTGAGGATTTATTGCTGGCTATTTGATGTCCCATGTGTTAGCTGTAAATAAGACTTTTTCTCTGAATATTTTCAGTCTAGCAGCCATTGAATGAAGTTTGTAAACCGGCTGTTGAGCCACAGCTGAAAGGTAACAGTGGAAATGTTTACAGATTTCATACCAATGTCCTCGATAATTACACTGAATCAGTGAAAACAAATAATAGCATACAAGAGTAGTGTTGAATGACACTTTCAGTGCTTTCATGGTGGATATGTGGTTTTATAAAGCCAAACTGAGCATTCAGGACCTTCACATACAAAAGCGGATGGAAAGTTTAATCTGCTGTTACAGCCACAGTGAGGTGTTTTGATTCTTGGATTTAATGGTGTTTGGGAAAGGACCTCCACCTTTTTTATCTAGACCATCCTGGGAGACAAAACGCAGCCTTTTCTGCAGAACAGGAAAACTCTATGGCTCATGTGAGCAAGGAGAAACCAAAGAGCAGAGCTAAACATTTGTGAGTTGCTAGAGTTTATGGGACCATTTCAGATAGAAAGAGAAGAAAGCAAGATACACCAGGGAGACCACAGATGAGTCAATAGAAGGATACTAAAGAGTGAAGAAAATAATATGAAAGCTGTGGGGAGCAGAATTGTCTCTTCCTGCTCTGTAAGCAGATGGGAGGGGTAGCTCTGCTTATGCTCTGAGTACACAGCATTGATGCTAACTTTAAATAAAAGAGGTTACAGGAGTTACCATTATCTGTAGAACACCTAGTTCAGCATCCTGTCTTTAAAATACTGGGAACAGTTTGTACCTCAAAAGTGTGTTGGAACTTGCAAGAATTACATGTGACATCATCTCCCTCCCTCGTGAAAATATTTTTTTGAATTTGTAAGGATTAGAGATTGATTTAAATCCTGACTCATGAGTTTTTGTCTTCGTTCAGTTCTGTACTATACAATCATAGAATCATAGAATGGTGGAGGCTGCAATGGACCTATAGAGATCATCTAGTCCAACCCTCCTGATAAACTAGGTTCACCTTGATCGGGTTGCACAGGAACAAATTCTGGATTTTTTTTTAAATATTATTTTTATCCATGTGCATGCCTAGCCCCTCTTTGAATCCTGATAAATTATTTCCTGTGTGCAGCACCAGTCCTCTGTTCATACAGTATGGGAAGTGTCAATGTTCACAAGTTTTAATAGATTTCCTAAATTTTTCAATTTCATACTTTGAAATTTGCTGTCTTTCAGGTTTACTCTTCTTATAATCAGACAGTGAATGTTTCTTATTTACTTACCCTGTAATTAATAGAAGTATATTTTTGGTGTTGGAAGCATTTGTCTCCTTTCTGAGGTAAATAATACAATTCTGTCCCGTCTGTTCACACAACACATTTTCATTGCCCTAAATGCTTGCTTTCTCTGAACATGCAGAGTCCACCAAAACTATTTTTAAGATGGCCTCTCAATCTCTGCACCATAATCTAGTTGATGTATAAAATCCATCTATACAAATATCATTTTTAAAGATTACTCTATATTTGATGGCTGTTGCAGATTAACATTTTAGCTTTTCCTGTCATAGCCATGTGTTAAGCAGAAATCCGAGGGGAGCTGTCTGCAGTAGTGCCAGGCCCTCTTTGCTGGTTTATGCCACTAGTGAGACAGGTTTATTTGAATTTTTCTACAGGCTGTCTAGTTTGATTTCCCCCTGCATTCTGTGGCTGTTTTTGTTTATTATCATCCCTCTTCTGCTGTCTTGATGTAAATTCAGATAGTACAGTTAATTATCGTCAGCTGAACTTCCTTCTCCCATTCTTCATTTGGCTCAAACAAACTCTTGTGTGTCAGCCAGATGTTGCACTGTTTGGCTCTTCTCCTCTAGTTTCAGATCATTAGTAAGTCTGTTATTAGGAAAGTATTGGTAAGTATAATACTAGCTCATTTGAACTAGTAAAGAAAATTGTGTATGACATAAAAGTCAAGAGTTAAACCGTCTCCAACCAGGTAATGTCATCAGCTATGTTCAGAGTTCATAGCTGGGGTGTTGTAGGTGAGCAGATTCTGGTTTTCCAACTCTGTTTTTCAATAGATAACTGTTTTTTTTCAGTTAGGAGGTTTTTTTGTTTGTTTTGTTTTTTGTTTTTTTGAGTACTTGGTTCAAGATGAACTACATCAAATACTTATTTTTTTTTCTCAAAGTGGGGTGTGTGTCCTCTCCTGACAATATGGAAAGTATCCTGGAAGGAGGAAGGAACAAG
This sequence comes from Urocolius indicus, assembly GCA_013401255.1. Classification (NCBI taxonomy): domain Eukaryota; kingdom Metazoa; phylum Chordata; class Aves; order Coliiformes; family Coliidae; genus Urocolius; species Urocolius indicus. Next base: position 48,625 of record WBNH01001136.1, read on the forward strand.
AAGAAGATGTGCTCCCTCTGCTCCCATATGCCTTCCTTGCCCTGGACACTTGATCCCCCAGCAGGACACTTTCAGATCCGCACCTCCATTCCAGAAGCCCTGATGTGAGAGCTGGTGGGGAAATCGGTGCCAGGCAGCAGGGTGAGCCACTGCAAATGAGGCTGGAGGAGCAAAGGCATGGAGTGGCAGAGTGGGCTTCAGTGCTTGTAAGAACAGAAGGACACTGAGGTACTGGTCAGTGAACAAGTCTAGACCTGGGGTATGTGAGAGCTCAGAAAGGAAGTGTAAAGATTGACGTTTATTTATATGTGTGTGGAGATCAAGGTTTCAAACCAGACATCATTTAATCTGTTACATTATAAATGGCAAGAACTAATGGGAATTCACAACTTTAATGTCAGACATCATGGTGTTTACCATACACACAATCAGTATTTCTGTTCCACGTTTCTGGTCTTGGCAATCTGAATCATACTATACTATTAAAGCAAACATGAAACGATGTAGCAATCAGTGTATCTGTCATGATGCTCAAAAATCTGGTTCCTTCTTTTCCTCACAAGTTACTGTAAAAAGGTTGTAGTGCAGATGTTAGAATACAAATACTGTGATGTATACATGCAAAGTAAATTGAAGCAAATTCAAGAATACGTAGAACTTGCAAATAACATGATGCTAAAAGCTTGTCCAAAAAGAACAAGTCACATTGGAAATTCATTTAACCTGCATCTATCAGCACATTTCTTGGTGCTTAGTGTATATTATGAGATGGTCTCTTTTAAGTGTTTCCAAGTCATTTTCAGAATTTAATTTCCAAAATGGTGGTGGTGTAGAGGAAAAAGCACCTCAAACTATTAATGCTTTTGCTGTTTACAAATGCAAGAGGTGATGCAAGTGTGGAAGCCAAGCTTGTAAACTAGAGGTCCGTTACTGGGTTGTGAGAGGACTGGAAATTCCGCCTAAAATAACATTGCATTTATCAGCATGAATTTGCCAGCATGTACCTTGGGTAGGATACCTGAATTCTGCCAAATACCTCATTAAAGAGACTCCTCTTGTGCACATTTCATGTATTTCTAATACCATTTGTATAGCAATTGACTCCATACCAGAGTCATGATTTCTATCAAGAAACAAAAGCATTATTAGCTTTGCAACATATTTTAGTTTGTAGCTGGGAAATTGTTTTTTAAAGTTCTTTTCAGATGCCTGGCTAGAAGATGTTCCTAATGTAAAAGATCTGCTCCTGAAATGGTTCCGATGAGGTAGTCACTTGGCTGGCGTCACCATGACACATGCATAGGAATTGTGAGAAAGTTGTTGATTTGCTTACCCTGGAATAGCTGGCTGGTACTCACAAAAAAGCAATAAAACCAGACACCTTAAAAATTAATGGGAAACCTACAGTACTGTGGTTTGTAGTTTGTACTTTTGAAAAGGCACTTAAGTGTAATAAATAATATAAAAAGTTGGGATACAAACCCACTTAAACTGTTTTCATGAGTGAAGCCTTTAAGAACTCTTTAGTAATGTATATTACAAATAGTGCATAAGGGAGTTTTGTGCATTCTGGAATATGAAATGCAACATGGAGAAGACTCAAAGTAGTGTAGGAAAGAGTGGACTTGTTACATTTGCCTGGACACAGGCTATTCTTGAAATCCTTATAAAAACTGTAATATCTGTGTTACTTAGCATGCAGTGAGTTTACAATTAATTTGTTTGCATGGCCAATTTACCTCTGTGTGTGTGTATATATAGATATCTAAAACTATTGTTTATGTGGGAGCATTTGTCAGACTAATACCTGGTTTATGTAGTATGAAAATCACGGCAACAGGGAGAGGCATAACAAAATTAGAGGTGCTTAGAATTTAATTTGTTTTCTCCAAACATTTTTATGTTTTCTTTATTTTTTTTTTTAGGAGAATGAGGTTCTTTTCCTTCTTTTCATTTCCTACTAGTTTCTAAACATGTTGGAACTAAATATTTGGTGCTTAAAGCATTGCACTGTTCATGTACACACATAGGTTATTTGAATAGCCACTTTCAATACTATATATACAGGATTTTTAGTTGCTTTCTTTTCATGTGACATGCAACTGCTACTTTGAAGTGCTGTTTTATCTGTGTTGATTAGCAATCCTTTACTGTAAGGCAGACTTTTCATATTATACTTAGTGCTGAAGTGTGACTCTACTGCTGAGCATTCATTCTCTCTTCTATAACACTGAAATGTAGTTTGCATTGAAATGGCAGTTTCCCTGTCTTTGTGTTCCAAATGAAATGTCTTGAATGTCATCCCTGTATTAACTCTCTAAGTCTTTTCCTGGTGAGGGAGAGAGCAGTAAAATTGATCAGGGAGAAGGGCATTTCCTCTTCTTTCCACCTTTCTTCTGGTTTGAGCATCTTTTGGCTCCGGGCCCTTTTCCAAACCAGAAACGCTTTTCTAGTTGTTTTGCTGCAGTGCTGAAGAGAGATGTGCTGCCTCAGGGTAGCCAGGGGCCTGAGGCAGGACAAGGCAGTACACAGAATTAGTATTGTGTCTATGGAGGTAATATCCATTTTTAATATTTGGTACTTGGAGTTATGTATAATACAGTGGTATTGCTATTTCACCATTAGGAGCATTTCCTTGTATTTTAAAGTTATTTTTAAAATATTAAATATTATATCTGTTTTTGAAGAAGAACTGAAGAGTAATTTTCACAGATCAGTGCAGAATCGAACATTCATTGCACTCAGCCTACATGCATGGTTTTGGTAGTTACGTAACCTCTTTTTAATTTATAGAGTGTGTGTTCTGGTGATCTAGGCTTCCTTGGTTATTGCTTAGAAATACAAATGTATTAGGAGCTATGTATGCTACAGACCTTAGGTCATGATAAAATACTATGTGCTGCTAAATATAAAAATATTTATTTGCAGTAAGATTCACGTAGAAATTACTTTAATCATTATATTTAATGGGCTTTAACACTGCTGAATAGAAAAGGCTGAGTTGCTGTGACACAGGACCATACACATCCTGAGATGTTGCATATTTAGTTCAGACAGAAGAAGACTGAAAACTAAGTCTCTAAGAAGCAATTACTGTTGTTTACCTGCAGTTGGAGGGAGAGGGAGGGTTTCACCAGGGCGCATTGTCACCTTGGCATGGAGGGAGTGCCCTTCCTGACAAACTGCCAGTTGTTATTCCACATTGCAGAGGTATGGGATCATCGTAGTGGAATTCCTCAAGCAATTTTTTTAAGATGAGCAAAACACAGTTTTTCTCATCTCATTATTGTAGGAGACTGAACCTGTTTTTCAGAAACATTACACACAAAAATCAACCTGAGGCAGACACCTGGCATGAAAAAAAATTGCCTGAATGCTAATACTTCGGCAGCATTTTCATAAGCAAATGGAAAGAGTATGTAGTAATGGGACTTCAGCTGCAGTGATTGCTACCAGATTCACCAAGAATAATGGACTTGCATACCAACCCAGACTTACGACAAATATTGTGATTGTAGGTAACTAAATGACCATGGAATCTGGAGCAGAGAACCAGCAGAGTGGAGATGCAGCCGTTACAGAGGCAGAAACCCAACAGATGACAGTACAGGCACAACCACAGATTGCAACGTTAGCCCAGGTATAAAATCATATGGTGTAATAGTTTACCTATTGGATAATTTTTTTAAGAGGAATAATGTATGCGCATGGTCCTAAGAGGAGATTCCGTTGATACAGTTTTGAAACACGTGCAATGTATAGTTCCTTTACTTATTTGTCTTCATATATTTAAAACAGTAGAGATTTTTAACCTCTCATCACACTAGGCCATGTCAGTTCTGAACAACTGTATGTGTGTAAACTGTGTAATGTTAACAGGATAATGAATGAAAATATTTCTAGCATTCTTTACCACAACTGTACCACTGAAAGGTTTGTGTTTTTTTTCAAACATGTAACTTACTGTCTTTTTTTATGTTGACTGGATTGTTTTGCAATTATGTTTTCCGTTAGAGTCTTGTCTGTAGTGGTCAGTTTAATTCTGAAGAAAATAAACTGAAAATAGAGAGAAATAATGCAACAAATACAGCACCTTATCAGATGAGATTAGTCTTATAAACATTATAATCAAGTGGAACAACCTGGCATTTAGCAGCTCATGTCATCCTGTTGTCTTCAAAATTTCAAAGAATTATTGTCTGTTTAGGCAGACAGTAGCAGATAATTTATTATTCTGAAATTATTTTGTAGAGGCAAGATATGCTGTCCTAGCTACATCTCTAATTTTGAAGCCTGATTTCATTCTTGAATATACTGATGGTTGGCAGAAGCAATTCCATTGTGTAAAAGAGTACAGAATCTGTTCTGCTCTCTTCTCTAATTTTAAAACTATTTGCAGTCTGCAAAGAACAAACAGGTTTTTTAGATCTTGTAATTTGGAGAATTGTGTGTCTTCTAAGTGGTACAAGTGTCAGATCACTTAGATTAATGTCTTTTTAAACTTATTGTACCTTTTGGTACACCAGAGGTAGTACACTTACATTCAAATGATAGTATAGGGTTTGGAGTTGTTAAAAGGCAGAGGATTATTTTTTTGAGTGAAGCTGTAGCATTAAATTACTCTCTAACTTAGGCACAGGATGTAGGTGGTGCAAATAACACTTCAGTGTGAACTGAGTGGAAGTAGTTTATTTTGCTTGCAAAACCAGTAAACTGCTTCTCACTTGGTGTGCATTTAGTCCAGAGAAGCAACAATATTTTAAATTGGTGTGTTAACACAAACTTTCAGGTAGCTGAAGTGTATAGTGGGTTGAATGCACTTTACTTGGGCAAAAGAAGATTACTTGAATGAGATTTTTTTTTTTCCCGCTAAGAAAAAGATGTACATCTATGGTTAAAATCCACGTGAAAGAAACATGTTACGTTTTTCCTAATTTCTTCTGTTGTCACTCACTGTATTATTTGCACCTTAGCTTTTCCCCAGGTTTTATATTCCTCGTGGAGCTGGTACAACAGCCTAAACATAATTACTTGTGCTGTTCACACCAGTATTACATTATTATGATATTTTTAATATATGAAGTGACAGTGTTTGGCTTTAGGTAGTGCCCTGAGAGGCTTAGACAAATCTAAATAACTAATTAATTCAATTTAATGCTTTTATTCTGTCTTGTAAGGTCACCCCATTTGTAAGCTTGGTTTAATTACTGCATTTTTAGTAAGTTCAGAGTAGTTTTCAGAGTCAAAAGGAAACTTGTTTCAGTTCCACAAGATATGAGTCAGAGACATCTGCGGAAGTTAAACCGCTGTTGGCGTAATCCAGCCACAGAGTGGCCTCCAGTAGTTGATCAGCTTTTTTGTCATTGCAAGCACTGTTTAGTCAAACGTGCATTATTAAAAAAGATCTCTTGATAAAGGAATATAATTTGCCAGAGGAAAGTGCATTAATGTTAATCTTAATCTCGGTTTTACTCAGATGTGAATTAAGTACCAGTATGTAATGCTGCATCTCTTTTCCTGAGAGAGGAAGGTAAAGGCAAACAGAAATTTATGGATTAGGGAGAAACAGCTGTGAAGGAGAGGGACCTGTAATTCCTTTGAATTTTGTTATTAAGCAAGATTTCCGTGTCCCTGGCGGATGTTTATGGCAATTCAGAGATCAGCTACTACAGCTTTTTGAGAATATGTTCATGAGGAGAGCAGAGGATTTACTTCTGCATCTGATACATAGCAGCTCTTTGAGATTAGGTAGGACAGTAGTGCAGCCCATTCTCATGTAATAGCTACATGGATCAAATTTCTTGAAAATACCATTGAACACTGGAGAATTGTTACATTTTCCAGACTTGGATGTCTAGAGGAAGATTGCTGATCAGTGACCTGTGACCTGGCTCAACGCTTGCCTACAGTCCTTGCACAAGGGCTGTGGTGGTATGAGTTGGGTGCACACCAATGGCTGTGTGTACTGGCACACCAGCTCTGGCACCCTCCTGCCTTTCAGGAGTACTCCTAGCCATGAATACATGCATCATGTCACTACACAGTTACTGAGTTCTGGATGTGCACCGAGGCATCTGCCCAGCCACATAGCAACCTTGGTGCATGGCCCTTCAGCCATGGTTCTTGTGATCTGCTGGAGTGAGAGTTCCCCATGTGACCTGGGCAGCTTTATGTGGGTATGACTGTCCCTAGAGCCTGAGCCCCTGCACTAAACACATGTGGCTATGCATGCATTCCTAATGTACCACACTGAAGGAATTTGCCTATCCCTGTTGGCACAGTCACTATGCCTACTGGTTTGTGCTGGAGAAACAAAGTCTTGGTTAGGAACAGAGGTTTTAAAATGTGGACATTTTTTCCTCATAGAAGTAACTCTGAGGCTAGAGTTTGTGTTGACCCATTACACTGAATCACCATAACTGGCTACAAACCATTCCTTTCCGCTGCAAACCCAGGGGTCTGAACACATAGTCAGTTTTCTTCATGTAAATGGATGTTGCCACCAATTCAGTGTGGTTTAGTCTCTAGAAAGTCTGAAAGGTATGACTCCCTAAAAATTTTAACTTCCTACATCTGGCAAACACTTTGCATTTTCTTGAGTGAGAGTGAAAATAACTCCACTCCCATATGTTTCTGCCTTTGACTCAGCAGTGTCTGTAGGAGTACACCCAAGTCCTAGTAATATCCAACTGCAATAAGCAAAAGGTAATAATGTGGTTTTATTAGATTACCTTAAAATAGAGGCAGTTGTGTTTTTCTCATTCTTGACAGTATTTTACAGGCGATGTTTTCAGCCTGCAGAAATCCTGCATTAGATTAATTCAGAAAGTAGGTCAGATGTTGGGGTTTGACAGTCAGGGGCTTTTATATTACACTGAAACATTTGGGTCATCTAACTGGGGTCTAGAAGAGATGTCATTCTTTCACCAAAAAGTGTTCTTGGTAGTGAAATAAGAAGATTTTGCAATACCCTAATTTATGCTTGCTGTCTCTTCCTTGCAGGTATCTATGCCAGCAGCTCACGCAACATCTTCTGCACCCACGGTGACCTTAGTTCAGCTGCCCAATGGGCAGACAGTTCAAGTGCATGGAGTAATTCAAGCTGCCCAGCCATCAGTTATTCAGTCTCCACAGGTCCAGACAGTTCAGGTACTGACTGAAGAAATTCCTCATACATGAATTGGGCCTTTTGATTAGTCCTGCCATTTCATGGTTTCTAATGTGTATATGTCCTGGATTGTGTTTCTGCTTATATAAACTTTAGAAACATGTTGAAGGCAAAATCTGTACAGTATTTGCTACTCTCTGACTTTTTTCTCTTCTGGTTTAACCACTTTTCACTTTCAAACGTTGAGTTTCATTTCTGTCTAGAATTTCTAGCAGCCTCGTAGGTTTCTTTTTCAGTATTGCTCTACTTTTTCTCTCTATTTTTATACATCTTATTGAGTAAGAGTTGATACCGATTCTGAAGTGAACAAAAAGGGATTTCTCAGTAATATAATCTTTAACCATTAATGAGGCTGATATTCTGAGATGAGAGTCTTTTCTACTTGGAAAACATTTGCTTTGGTTTACAAAAGAGATGTCTGTATATTAGCAGTCCTTCAAATAAGCCTATCATTTCTCTAGTTAGGAATGGTTTTAAAATTTTCTCATGGAATGTTGTTCCCTTTGTAAAGCCTTAGTATATTCTCTTCTGTAAAGCAAAACAGACAATGCAATATGGTGAGATAGCTTGAAGACATAGGAGATAAATAGTCTGAAAACTGTAAAACCTGTAACTTTTTTTTTTAACCACTTCAAGCTCAGTTAATAAATGCAGAAAGAAAAATTGCTTGGCGTAGAGTGGCTACACAAGGCAAGGACTGTACATCATTCCTTTGCACTGAGCTCAAAAAATGGGTAATTTTAAAACGTAGACATTGTGGCTCTTTGTTAGAGGTATCTATCTGGGTGTTATTAAAGAAAAATGTAAGGCATGCATAATTGAGAACTAGACCATTCTGCTAATAATCTTTGTTTACTCCTTATCAGCTTTAGTTCTGAGTTTCTGGCAGACTACCCTCCTCAGCCACTGGAGTCAAAAGTTAGAGTTTTAATCTGTCAGAGGTGAGCAGTTTTCAGATAAGTGCACAAGTTACTAGCCCAGAGGTAGAAGATACGAGACTGACAATGAAACCGTGCTTGGAACTCACTTGGCTCAGTGCAAAGCCAGCATATTTTTTATATTCAAAGCTGGTAGTTCACAGTCAGCCTTGGACCTATTCATGCCCTCTCTCTGCTAACTGTGAGATTTTGGCGCCAGCAAGCTTTTTGAGCTCTCGGGAATCTTCCTATAGTACATAAAATGCCAGACTGTGAACAGTCTTTCTCACACAGGCATTTCTCTGTTCACTGTCCTTGGCTTTTGTGTATTTGTTAAGCAACTATAGTCATTTGGAAAACAGACTCTGTTTTTATGTATTGCAGATGTTTTTCCATTTTTTGCACATTTTGAATTTAAAATTATTGCAATATGATTGATAAAACACTAACTTTCCATCATAAACTTTTGTCTTTTTTTTCACACAGATATTCAGAATTACAGCACTGCACTATTTTTTATCATCTTAATGTGTGACATTTTCCTGACAATTTCACGCCCAAAAGACAGTCTCTCTATAATGTATCTACCCAATTATTTATAAATTGATGTTCCTCAAGTCCAGTGTTTTTCAGGATTTTGCTCTTTGTTTCCTAATATTTCTGCTATCTTAATTTGGTTTTAGTTATTCTCTTCCTAAATTTTACTTTTAAAATCTTTGTTTCCTTACAATAGATAGAAACAGGGAGTAATGAAAAGTAAAAGATGCATGGAAGTACTGTTTATATTTTCTTATTATTTAAATTATAAAGGATGTTCTCACGGATAGATAATTGATTGTGTTCATTCTTCACTGGATCTGTTACAGAATGTCTTCCTCTTTCTGTTCACTGCCTAGGTGTATGTAGTTTAGAATATTTGTATCGTAGTGTTTTTCACAGGATATCAGCATTTCCTTAAAGACATTGGAAGTGTCTTGTTAAATTTGATTGCTATTCTTGTTTACAGATCTCCACTATAGCAGAGAGTGAAGATTCACAGGAATCAGTAGACAGTGTCACAGACTCCCAGAAACGAAGAGAAATTCTTTCCAGACGACCCTCCTACAGGTATGGAGGAAAAGCACTTTGCTTGATGGATGCGTTCTTCACATGGAGACATAGTGTGATTGTATAGCTATTTTTAAACTTACCATTTAAATGAGCTCTCTTCTCTTCTGCGATGTCTTCCTATGGAATAGGTTGCAATAGGAGAAGGAGGAAGAATCCTCATCTGCTTCACTTGGTAAAGGCAGATTGGAGCTGAGAATAAGCCAATTGCCACATTTGCGAAGCACTGAGGTATCATTGTGTTAGGTACCTTAGAGACAGCTTTAATGCATATTTAACACATGAAACACACTGAAGCTTTGCAATCAAGTGAATTCTGTATAATTTGTCGGTCTGCAAAGAATCGGCTCTATTGTTTTTCATTATTGTTAAAATTCTAGCAGCAATCAAACTCAATTCCTTTCTCCCATGAGATTTGCAGTGAAAATGTGGCTTAGAGAATTTCTGCTTGAGCAAGTTGGCTATGTTTAAAGTTCAACAAGTCAGGATACCAGTTGAATGTAGTGATAGGCATCAAGTATCTTTAGTTGTCATGGTAAATACTTTCGAGGTAAGACCAACTAGGTGCTTCTTCACATGGTGTTAGTCATATGCTACTTTATTAATTAAGCCCTTGTTCAGCTGTGTATTACTGCTACTTCAGAAAATACAGATGCTCCTTTTTTCTTTATAAGTATAGCCTTAGAAATATAAGCTAGACTCTAGGCCTGAACATATCTCAACCCATTAATTTTTTTTAGCACTTGGAGATTATTTTCTACCTTCTGCAGCACCCTTTGAGCCTGTTTTGCAGAAGATAATGAAAATAGTTGTCTGAAGATCCCTAGCCATAATAGATCTGGGAAAACATCTTTATTTGTGAGGAGCAGTGTTTGCTAACCTCAAGGCTGCCACAGACTTCCTTGCAGTCTGCTTCTGCAGTGAGACACTTGCCTTTACTATATATGGACAAATGGCTGTATATCGTGAGACAACAGAGCTAAGTAAACATGCAGCAAAACTGAGAAGAGGATACTTGTGCATGCTAACTAACCTCACTGAGATGGACTCCATTACACACACTGATGCCACCACACCACAGCCTCTGTCCTCAAATCTGGTGATCCTGGTGACTCTGCAAAACTTTGTAAAACTTAATACACAGCACAGACTCTGGGCCAACATAGGGGTCATGTCAGAAAGGCTAAGACAGACTACTGGCATTATTCAAGCTGCTGTAACTAGCTCCAGAGACAAGATAGGCACAGATAGGTTCCCAGGAGTGAAGGCTATACTCTTAAGTCTCTTAAGTGGCTCTGCTCTGGCAGGGGAGTTGGACTAGATGATTTTTAGTGGTCCCTTCCAACCCTTAAGATTCTGTAATTCCTCAGAAACTACACTTGGCTTATGCTACTGAAGTATATAATTTGTTCTCCATGTCAGTTCATGGATCCTAAGTTTGTAAAGCTGCCACCTTACCTCCTATCTTAAATCCAACTTAGTGATGTCAGAGGTAGGTTTTAGCCACCTGATCATATCTGACATGGCCTTAAAAACCAGTGAGCTGTACATTCTTCTTTTCTATTTTTAGCATCTTGGATTTTGTTCCTCGTTCTCCTTTCTCTCTCCATATTTCTTTATCTATTTTGTCCACTAGTGTTTCTGGTCTGATACCTAGATTACAAACTCTCTGGATGGAATTTTTTTTTTAATTCTGTCCAAGTGGTGTTAGGCAGAGCAGAGCGCTTGGAGTTCTTGCATGCACACAGAATCAAAACAGAAAGAGCTCTGTTTGTCAAGTTGCTTAGCAGAGTGACTGCTCTCTCCAAATAGCTGCATACAGATGTTCCGTCTCCCAAACCCTTAAAAGCCTTATTTAAGAAGTGAATGTTGTCTTGGAGCTCGGGGTCAACAGCTGTGTTTGCTTTGTCGCACTTTTGAGTTCTAGTGATGGTCCACAGGAAAATATGCAAATATGGTTGTAGAAGATGTTGCCTTTTACCCAAATAGTATTTTGCAGTGACATGACAGAATATACCAGCAGTGAAAAGGGCTTGACAGTTCTCTGAGGGACAGTGTGTGGTCTAAATGATACGCATATCGTAGTAGCTGCTATGGTCAGCTTTACTGGCATGTTCAGTGGGACCTGTAGCTGTGATGCTTTAGCAGTTTTGGTGTTAGATAAATAACCCATGGAAGTAATTAAACAAATTGCTCTTTCCTTTGCCCATGCTAATCTCATAGCTTTCTCAGGCATGGCACCTGTAAATATAACTGTGTGACCTCAGTCAAACACTTGGTATTGTCTTCCAGGTAAACAAGTTGCTCTTTGCAAGCATTTCTGCTGATTTTATACTCATCTCTCTTTATGATCTCTGAAATGGAGACGTTCCCTTAATGTGAGGAGACAGGTTTTTACATACTTTTGCTTTCTTAAATCTTTATGTGGCTAAAAGCGGGAAACACAAAAATTTATGAGGGAAATGTGTGTTTTGGAAAAAGAAGATTGTGATAGCTATATCTTGAGTTGACGAGAACCAATTGAGAAGCACCTGTATCTTGTGTTAATAAGCACAGCTTTTCTGTGCTGGCTCCCTTGCCCATCTGTGCATGGCATTTTGAACAATCCTCTCCAATAAGAGTTTGAAGATAGTGCGGGTTTTACATTCTGTACCTGTATTTTCCCGGCTGGCTTACTGCACTTTTTCAGTTTGGTCCAGCATTATGTATCAAATGGACTTCTTTTTTAAAAAACAAATTTATTAAAATCTCTACAACACACTGTCTTTGCCAGAAAAATTTTGAATGACTTGTCCTCAGACGCGCCAGGAGTGCCAAGGATTGAAGAAGAGAAGTCTGAAGAGGAAACAGCAGCACCTGCCATCGCCACTGTTACGGTGCCAACCCCCATTTACCAAACCAGCAGTGGGCAGTACAGTATGTAGTCTGAATTTCTCAGTGGTGCTAGTAAGTGGGGATGAGAAGAGGAAGAACTATTATTTCTGTAACTATTTGGAGAAATCAGGACCAAGCAGGAGGTGAAAATTAAGGTTACTTGAGTTTGACTGTTTGGTAACCATGCCTTTTAAACACATTCTCATTCTAAGTATTTGAAATGTTCAGTTAAGATTTTGGAACTGCTTGCCAGCTAGTGCATCCTGAGGCAAATACGAACTAACCATATTGCTATTATAAACTTTTTCACTTTAGGAGCCAGATGAGGTAATTTAGAAGTTTGAGATTTTTTCCTGGCAGATTATTAATACCAGTTCACAAAATTGTAACCTCGTTAATAGAAAAAAACATTAAAGTCTGCAATCACATTTTTAGAAAGTTCTGAAAAAATTAAAACTTTAGCAACTTCATTTAAAAAAATAAATACACATTCTTGTGTTTTCTTTATTCATTAGATGTTACAGATGTAGTACTTTGTCTTAAAAGATTGGGGATACAGCAGTAAAGGTAGACATGCTGTCTCACACAAACAGTGTTAAATATACAAAAGGGAGAAAGAACTACTTGTTCACATCTTTCTCTTAAAATATTTTTAAAGTTTTGTAACTCTTTTTATTCCTTAGCAACTTTGCCTAATATTCTACTTAATTTTATTGAAACTGATGTGGTCAACTCTGATTTCCTACCATAACTCTAAAATAACTGTTTATACAAATACTTGATATTTTGATATGTCTGTTTATAGGAAATCAGTGAAATTCTGTGGAATCACAAATGAGGGGAGTGATGTCTTAGAACACCTGAATGGCAGCTCAGGGAAAGAAAGGAAAACAAAACAAAACAAAAAATAAAGGCAAAGTAAAGCTACTTGAAGGGAAAAGAAAAATGTGTGAAACCAGACATTTATGAAGGAAAAAAGTACTAGGAAGATGCTGAGAAGGTTGTAGAGAAGGGGGGATACAATAAGAAGAAAAAAAAAAAGCCAAAGCAAGAAGAAAGTGAAACACAAGATGGATAGCAATAGCAGCAGAGGAGACTGAAGGGCATAAAGCATGGAAGAGGAGAAGAATTTCAGATGAGAAGAAAAAAGGAAGGACTGAGGAAAAGACCTAAACCAATCAAGGAGAAAGTCTTAACTGGCAAATTAAAATGTATTCCCTAGAGGGGAATTTTAACTCCTCTGTGTGATGCTGTTTTATCAGAGAAACTAATTTGAAGTTTAGGCTGTGTTTTTTGGCCCCTCCAAAAAAATAGGAGTCTAACAGAACATTGAAAATGTACTTTCAAAGCATGATTTAATGTACATTAAAACCATTTATCTGATTTGAGAGATTTAACTCAGATCAGTATTCTTCCATGTCTAGGTTTAATACTGTAAGTTAATGAATAAATTAGTGTCTTAAATGCTATGACTTTTTTTTTTTTTTTTTTTTTTTAATTCAGTTGCTATTACCCAAGGAGGAGCAATACAGTTGTCTAATAATGGCACAGATGGAGTACAAGGTCTCCAGACGTTGACTATGACTAATGCAGCTGCAACCCAACCTGGCACCACCATTTTACAATATGCACAGACCACAGACGGACAACAGATCCTTGTACCCAGCAATCAAGTTGTTGTACAAGGTGAGAAACTTCACTGCTAGTCACTCTGTATAACATGCAGATGTAAGTTGCCAACCTGACTCCTTCAAATGTGTTGGGAAACAGAATTAACAGATTTGCCACAGATAAGTCTCCAAAATTATTACAGGGAATTCTGGACAAAGCTATTTGTTGCATTTTCATGGAGCCTTTCCCTTCAGATTGATAAAATTGTGAAAATTCTGGGCTTGCATCTTAAACAATATATTTATTTTTTATTTTCCATGCGAAATGTCCTATACTTTGTCCACACAAATATTTTTTAATATGTCCTGCAAAAACTGATAGTACTTCAGACTTCTGAGTTCTCCCAGATAGTCATCTGCAACAGCAGTACATTTAAAGCGAAGCATTAAAGTTAGGAATAAAGTTGCTGGATTCTTTGCGTAAGGACGTTTTATGTTATTAGTATTTTTTCCATTTTTCAATTACAAGTCATAATTTCTTACAACTGTGGCTTTTGTAACTACTTACCAAATACTTAATCATTGAGTCTTAGAATCATTCTAAATTATTCTAAATTTAGGTAAGTGCCTTCAGATATTTTTGTGGTCTAGCCCTCCAGTTAGAACAAGCAAGGGCTATTTCAACTTATAATAAGTTGGGGGGGGTTATTGTATTATCATTTATGGTTTGGTTTATTAAAAATTGGGGGGAGTATTTAAAATTATTTCTTAAAAATAATGGAAAAGCATACCTCTGCACTTACGATTGTAATGAAGGTGATTTAAAAGTTATCCAGTGAAGATGTTTCCAGTCTTCAGTAAAAATACAGAGCCAGGAAAAATACTGTTGTTGTACTGATTTTTTGCTTTTTGTGTTCTTACTATGATTTCTTTGGGTGGTATCATATTTTTTTCTGAGCTCAGGTAAATACACTCCTAGAATACAACAAAAAAAATGAAACCCAATAACCTTGTTCATTCTAGAGAGGCAGCGAGGTAGAGTGTCTCTCTCTCACTGGAGTAAATGCTACTTTTCTACATCTTTTTTTCTATGCCACATACTTACACCTGCAGTTTCTCCTTTTCCAGGTAGACATTTGGAGCATAGCTAGAAATACTGTTTGCCATCCTTTATCTTCTTAAAACTGCCTAAAAAACACAGAAGTAAAAAGCAATGTACTAAGGGAGAAAGAAGTGCAGCAATACAACAAAACAAATTGAGTTATCCAGTTCAAGTGAACACTTCTTCAGCCAGAATACCCCAAAACCTTGGCGATGATGACCCAGATGATGGTCATCCCTCCTGTACTGTAGCCTAGAATGCGTCGTTTGGGAGATGACTAAATGCTCTTGCACCGCATTTAACAGTACTGTCGCCAAACTGAGAGTGTATTCCTTTGTGTCTTTCAGCTGCCTCAGGAGATGTGCAGACCTACCAGATTCGCACTGCCCCTACCAGCACCATTGCACCAGGCGTAGTCATGGCGTCCTCTCCAGCACTTCCAACCCAACCAGCAGAAGAGGCTGCGCGGAAGAGAGAAGTGCGTCTAATGAAGAACAGGCACGTATATTTGCAACACTTTTTTTTCTTCCATCACCTCTGCATAGAACTAGAATGTTAAGCACTGGGAATCCTCGGCCATTTGGGGAAATGCTTTCCAAAGAACTTGCCTTTATTTAAAGATGCAAAGCAAAGCAGCACATATGCTAATGTCATGTATTATGAGTATGAAGCCTTAAGTAAAGGTGTCAGACTCATTCTGTGAGGTGTGTGAATTTGTCGCTGTAAGGAGAAAAGTCACTGGTGAGAGACTTGTATGACTGCAGATGTATTTGTACCAACGTGGGGGTGAATTGATTTTATTTTAGTTAATATATTCATGTAGTTCATTTCCTGGATTCTTTATCTTTCTGCATGCATTCTCCTTGCTGGTGACCCACCTTGCACTCTTCATGAGTGCTTTCTGGATTGTCTCACTTGTTCACTTTAGCTGTTTGCCCTTTGGATTTTAACTTCTGGAGGCAGAAAGACTCAAGGAAAGGCTAAATGAACAGCTGCTCCTTTTGAAGTCATGTGGAGCCAGTAGTGGCAACGGAGAAGCTGAAAGAGAGAGGAGACTTGTCCCTGTAGTATTTAGTGTATCAGGACAAACAACCAGGCTTGCTGAGGTGAGACTTGGTGGAGGCAGTGAAGGAAGGGAGCAGCAGAGAAAAGTTGGGCATGATGCTCTTTAAGCCTACTGCTGTGGGAGGAAGAAGGGGTAGGCCTGAGCTGACCTATCACAGCAAGCTTGAACTCCATCTGCAAGCCACATGTTTGAGCCTGTATGTTATGCGTGATTTTGGGAAGACAGTATTGCTTCCCTCCCCTCTAAAGAGGGGAAGCCCTACAGAAGCACTGTTTGCTTCATCTGTCAGTCCGAAAAGAAAAAATAGTGTTGTACAGGTGCATTTATTCTCTGCAGATTGCTGAGCTGTGAACACAATAGAAAGTTATATGAACAGACCTAATGTATTTCTGAGGGGCTTTAATGAAGTAAATAATGCTGAACAGGAGAGTTCACTTCTTTAAAAGTTCTTTTTATACAGAATGTCTCCCATCTACCCTTTTTATACATTTTTCTGTTGTCAGTGAATAGTAGACATCACCCTTCCAGGTTCTGCATTGGAGAAAAAATTAATTAGCATTCTGCATCCACTCATTTAGTTAGCAGTCTTATTCCAGTAAAAGAAAGCTTTTGTGTTTGGGAAAGCCAAGAAAAACAATGGGGAATTACCCTCACTTGAGTTCAATTGACAGCATTTGCAACAGTATCCTGTTGCATGTGGTGCTTTTAGCCTGCCGGCTTAACAGATAATTGCAAATCTAGGCTCCATAACAGAGCAGGGGAAAGGGATAGAGGCAGATGGTGAGGTGGTACTTATTAGAGGATTATGCTATAAATATTCATAGATATCATTGTGCCAATTTTCTATGTAAAATTTACATTTTAAAGGCACTCTTGTAATTCAGTATAACTCTAACTGTTCAAAACAAATAACTAAGGAAACAGACTTGTGGTGGCTTAATATGCATCTCAACCTGGCACAAAAATCACCAAAAGAAAGAAAAAGTTGTCACCCAGGAGGGCAAGTTAGCAGGTAGCACTGAGAGGCACTTCCTGATCCAGTAGTACTTAATATTTTGGGTACACAAGTAACAGCACAAAATGGCTTAAATTCTAAATGTTGCACATGGCCCACTGAAGTGCTGCAAGCATATGGAATTGTAGTGGTGACAAACGGATGCTTGAGTCCTTTCAGGGCTTACAAACTGGGTTTTCTTCATCCTGTCTCATTTGTGGAGCTGAATTTTGAAAATTGGTTTTAGAGTCTTCTTAGCAGGTAGGTGCTGGAACAGACATTCCTTTTTACCTAGTACTACACCTACTATTTATCTAAATAAAGGTTAAATTTTATTCTCTCATTTCCTGAAAGATTGACTGTATCATCAATCTGCAATGGAGGGACACTCAGACTCTCCTGTTGAAGCTGCCCTGCTTTGCACCTAAAGGTTTTGGGAAAGGAAGCATGTACATTTACATGAATCTGCTGCGTGATGCTTTGGCAAGCTGCATTGCAGGAGGAGAGCCCTCTGTCTGGACTCCCATCCACCTGCAGCTTAATTTGTGCTTAATTTGTACAGTGGTACCATTACTGTTGCTATGCAGGATAGCTTCTGCCTTGGTGTTACTGCCTTCAGGATGCTCAGCAGCACGGTAACACCTTTCAGGTATTTTTCATTGGTGTTCCTAGTATGTTGCCAAGTTACCTGGAGGCAACTCAGTCTTTACGAGCAAGCCTTCAAAATTTGTCTCGAGATTTGCTTCAGCACATTAACACTGCCATGTTCTTGGCACAGCAGACAAGGACTAAAGAATGACACAGTTGCTGATGACTGTTTATTCTGTGATGACTGTGATTTTTTTAGTTGTTTATATTATCATTGAAGTGATGCAGACGTTAAGACAATGAAAACATTTATCTAGACCAAATATATGAGTGCTCTAAATACAGGGGAGTTTTCACCAGCTGAACATCCTGACCGTTAGTATTTGATTAGACTGCAGCAAATGGAAGAATTAAGACTATAAAGAGACTAGTAGATGAACCTTAGTCTTATCTATGTTTTATCTGTTATCATCAAATCAATTAAATCATTGCAGCACCATTCAACTGAGACTAAAGGCTTTAATGTAAATACTGCAAGCAGAATTTTCTTATTGACTAAGATCCTTTACTCACTGAAGCAGAACTTTATTGGTGCTGACTTACTGGGATCTGCACATTGAAATGATCTGTGGATCTTGAGTATGAGGAGCATGATTTATGAGGAGCAGTTGTTACGAACTCAGCATTTTTTCCTAACTTGCATTTCTTAACAATACTTCCGTATTCTAAAAATGGCAGTACTAGGTTAAATTTTGACCAAACAGTTAAGAAGCCTATGTCTGCAAGTAATTGTTCTGGATTTCAGTGGCTTTTTTTTTCACTTTGCAGAGAGGCAGCACGTGAATGTCGCAGGAAGAAAAAGGAGTATGTGAAGTGTCTAGAAAATCGAGTGGCTGTGCTTGAAAACCAAAACAAGACACTGATCGAGGAGTTGAAAGCACTTAAGGACCTTTACTGCCACAAATCAGATTAATTTTGGATTCCCATTTTCACATGTCCAGGTGGGATAGAGACTGATTCTGGCCATACCCAGAAAGACAAAGTAAACTTTTTATTTTCTAAACATTTCTCTTTTTTTCTATGCGCAAAACTGCCTGAAGCAACTACAGAATATATTTCATCTGTGCTTTGCATCAAACTGTGAATGTTCAAGTACTTGCCTCCACTTCTCCCCCTTCGTGATTATTTTCATCATAAAATCTCAGCGTGAAGAAGAACAGGCTTCTTTCTCGTCTCCCCATCCTCTTCAAGGAATAACAGTGGTCACTTGGGAAGTTACTGCAGGGAGGTCCTTTTGTGATGATCTCAAGAATTTGTGCTGAGCTCCTTCCATTGCCTTAGAGATAGAACCACCCCAGCCTCTTGATCCAGAGAACTGTGGGCCACATATGTGGAGCATGCATGGTGCAATGAAAAAGCAACGGTTGCCAAATTGGTCTCACATATTCTTTATGGACTACAAAAATACATGGCTAAGCAGCATGCCAAATGAAAGACGCTTCACAGTCACGTTCTTGGTGTGGAGATAATAACCCTTTTGCAAACTAGTCCAGGAGGGGTTTTGATTTGTAATGTCGATTAAGCTCTTCCTGGACTAGTGAAAACTTCTCCGTACCTCAGGAGCAAATTCATTGAAATGAGCTTTACCAGTCAGCTGTTGTTCTCGAAGCTTATGTGTGCACGTGTGTTCAGCTTTCTGAATGCACAAAAAGCAGACACCAACTTCATATGATATTGGTGGGGAAATGGTATTTGGATGGGAAAGACATTCAGAATAATAAAGGTACAGTAGTAACATTTCAAAAACACGGGTAACACATGAAAGCATGTGTTACACGTACATACCTGTATGTATTTAGAACAAGTAAGCAGTTGAAGTGTGGCCAATTCCACATATATACTGCGTGAGAACAGTATAATCTGAGTACAAAGTCTTCTCAAGCAACGAGGAAATTCCTATTTCCCTACCACTATCTTGTGTAATTGAAATTGTTGTACTCAATGGAAA
This sequence comes from Urocolius indicus, assembly GCA_013401255.1. Lineage (NCBI taxonomy): Eukaryota > Metazoa > Chordata > Aves > Coliiformes > Coliidae > Urocolius > Urocolius indicus. Next base: position 68,059 of record WBNH01001136.1, read on the forward strand.
CGGCAGCCTGGTTTGCTGGATTATTTTTCAAACTTTGAGGTCAAACTTTGAGGATGCTTTTCATGTATAAATTTAATTGCAATATGACAACTACCAGGACAACCTCAACTATTGAAGAGGACTTCAGACACAAATATTCCAACTCCTGCTTTGCAAGGGACAATATTAATTATTTGAACCTGGCCAAGCTAGCTAAATTCTTAATTTATTTGGAGGATTTTTTTTATGTAAAGGGGTCAGATTTACTGAGTAATTTATTCCTGTACATAAAATTACTCATGTGCCTCTGATGTTTGCAAGATCAATTTTTTTTGTGTGCACTGAGGAACTGTGATCTTTCCCACAATTGTTAAAAAGGTAGTTCATGTTCAAAACCAACTCTGTACTAATCATTAGGACTTCAAAAGAATCATGCTCAAAAGGAACCAAAATGAATGTCAACAAGTTGTCAAAGAGAATGTGTCAAAAAGAATCAGGTGCAGCTTTTTACTAGCCCTCTGAAGTCAGTCTCTTGATAGATCAACTTGGGTCATTTGATGGAATAATTTCACTTCAGGTTTCCAGTCAAACTTCTATGTATAGAGACACCTGAGTAAGACTCTGGTCTGTACTAATATCTTGCCTACTGAAGTATTAGCTAATATCTTTTTCCCATTTGTTCTATCTGTTTTTAAGATGAATCTCAAGCATGAGCTTCTAAAAAGTTATACAATCAGTGTGACATTATAGAAAGAATATTTGAAAGACTTTGTGCAGTTGAATCTTGAACAGCAAAGCAGTATTAAAAGTTCTAGCTTTCTCTGTGAGAGGGCATTCAATTTCCAAGAGATTTTAAAAGGAACAGGGTTAAACTTACAGCATTATTGTTAAATCTAGAGTTATTGATAATTTCATATTGGGCTTGTATTTTGAGAACACGAGTATCAGAATTATGAAATGTTTCGTTTTAAGGGGATTTATAAGTGGTCTATTTTTATCTGCCATAGAGAATTGTTTTTCATGTTTTTTATTTAATGGAAGAGGAATTTATTAGTTTAGCAATGCAAATTTAAAGAAGACCCTAAATTCTCAGCAGTTACTTTATTAAAAGTATCTGGTTCTTGATGTCAGAGAATACAAATACGTACAATGGTTACCAGTTTTTCACAACTGTTACTGAGGCAGAAATGTTGATAATGCCGGAGTCATTCTTGTAAAATACGAAGTTCATGATGGCCCAAGTTACAGAGTTCCATGGAATGGTTCCTCCATATTTGAGAAACACAGAAAAGCTGTACATGATTATGTTAAGACTGTTTCTTTTGTAGAACCATCAGCTTGTGAAAAATTGAGGTTTTGGAGTGAACCTGAATGAGGCTAGCAGTGATCCAAGAGCTGTTCTAGTAGGTAATGAGCACTGTCTAGTGCTTGCTGATAGTCACCAGCACAAAGCCTGGGAGCTGAATGGACCAGCAAGCCTAAACTGGTTCCCAGACCGGGTACTTCTAAAACAGGGTTTGTGCAAATTTGTGTGGCAGTGAGAGAACTGTGTAACCAGTTTGTCTGTGCGTGGTCTGCAAGTAGTCTAGTGTTATTAATCTAGACCTTATTAGCAACTAATGTTTCATTAAGGACATTATTTTAAAGTACCTACAATCTGCAAGAATCTTTATTTATGTTATACTGAGGATTTAGGGACTTCAATTTATTTAATGGAAATTTTAAATGACAGTAATAAAAAATATCTTAGACCAAGCACACGGCTTGCTAGGGGTACCCATACATGCTTTACTGTTCATATTGACCCAAAAAAAGGGAAATAATATGACATAGGAATCCATTCATACGTTACTTACCAAGTAGTGAGGTTGGGGTTACCAGCTTCTATAAACTAAGGCCATTTGGAAGTAGGGTGGAAATTTTGATGGCAGCGGGGGGGGGAAGGTTAGTTTTCTATCTCACAGTTGTGAGTTTTCAAGAACCGATAGCCTGTTTTACCTGAAGAGAAGGTTAGAAAGGGCTAGATCCATTATGTTCATAATAAACAAGAATTGATTTGAAATATAATTTTTGTAATGTCATTATTTTGCAAAACAGCAGCACCAATCAGGCAGTTAAGATATTGTCAGAGGTGCTCTTTTAATTTAGATATTCTTGGAAATTACGTATGTATAATATATGTACATATATATATATACACACAGTATATAATCTACAGCTCTGAGAGCTCTTAAGTCAGGAATGCTGAGTATTATAGTATATGGAGGTCAGAAGAAGTTTTTACTTTTCTGTGTGTGTCTGGGTATGTGTGGATGTGTGCGGGCGTGTGAAAGCTTCCCCCGCCCCAGTAGTTCTGGGCCGCATTATTCTAGCGCTTATTACGGATTTGTTTTGTGCTGTTTCTCAGTTACCTGTTTTCAGTAATCTTATTTCATCGTTCATGGCTTTTGTGAGGTTTCTTTTTGGTTTTTTATTGATGGAGGTTTTTGAAATTATGCAAACAGTGGGTTTACAACAACCATCACCCCCTAGAATGATTCGTTTTCTTGCTTTTTCTCTTTGGCAGCTATATTTCAGAGGCAAAACAACTGGAAAAGTTGTTAAGGTGGTATTTTCTAAAGGAACCACTGGTAATATCTTCAGTTCTTCTCCTGGGGTAGCGCCGATGTATTTTTCTTTAAGCAGCGATTTCAGCAGAACCAGGTAGTTGCCAGCACCATTGCTCGTCTCTGAAAGCACAATTTTAGCCTGTAGTGCACAGCAGGACTGTACAGACACCCATAGGTTCTGGCTGTTCTGATGTTGGCATATGTGTTGTATACCACTGTCCTTACTCTCTAGTACCTGTATGTTGATCAGAAAATTGGTTATGTGTTTGGAATTATTAAGAGGCTCAGAAAAAAAAAAAAAAAAAAGATTTAATAAGGAGAAAAAGCACTGATGGTTTCTAATCTAAATTTGTACTACAAATTTTAATGTATGACAGACAGAGTGTGCTTTTCGTGGGTTCAAGTAAAAACAAGTCTCTCCATCAAAGCAAATTCAGTATCAGTGGTTGCAAATCTATGACAATTCATAGAGGATTTAATTGATTTTCTAAGACCGTGTTTCTATTGTTTATTCCACCCTGAAGCAGGTTGGTTAGTGAAGTAACATTTGCCAATGATGTAACCAAAAGGTCATGTATTTATTTTTGTTACAGTATATTCTTTGTAAATGTTTAATTAAAATATACATTTTGGGAAAAAAAAAAAAACAAAACACAGAGCAAAAAACCAAATGAGCAATTGGGTTTGCTTGAGAAGCTTCCTGGCAAAGTTGTAATCCTGTTGCCTGCACACAATGCACTCCTCTTCCTTAGAAGTTGACTCCTTCACAAATTTAACTTGCTGATTAGCACCTGGCCTCCAGCAGGCATTACTTCAAAATGGCAGGAGATCTGAACTGGCAGTATTGAAGACTGGAAAGAATTAAGTGTGTGGTGTCTCAGAGCAGTATGTACAGGATGGATGTGAAATTATTTTTAGACGAGAACTAGTTCTCTGATCCCAAGTGGGAAAGGGAGGTTAATTTGGAAGGAAAGCTAAACTATTTGTCAGACACTTTATTCCCCTCTTCTAATTTGGGATTTGGCTACAGATTTTAAAAGCTGCATACCAAGAAAATAAAGGGCTTTCCAATTTTTTGGCACCAGGTAGTAAAGGTACATTGACAATGTCTCACCCTGCTTTAAAATCAAAAAAAAAAAAAAAAAGCATGACCACCTTACTTTTTGCAGGAACAATGATAATTTAGGTATAATGCTGAAATCTGTCACCGTGAGTGGGATTCAATAGCATACAGTAAGTACATTGATGGTTCTCTGTACTGTGCCTGAGAACTCACTTCCCTGAGCTTTTGAATTTGCTAGCTGCAAAAGGACACCGATATTGCAGAAACCTGAATGTATCGTGAAGCTCACTTGGTCTGGACAGAGCCAGACTGATGAGAAGAAGTAGGGTGCTTAAGTCCTGTGTACTGTGTGCTTGTGACGAGTTCAGGTCTGTGGATGGATATGGCTTAAATCTGTACATCTCTCTGGGGAACAGGGACCAGATCCAGTTGGTAAAGAGGGTTTACATTTCAAGTGTTTTGCCTTGGAATGTGTTATTTATAAATTTATTTAAGCTTTGGCCCACAAAGAGACTTGCTTAGGCTAGCTGGTGCAGCACAAACTGAAGATGGTGACCTGCTTGTCTTCTGGTACTTCAAGTGCAGTGTGTGACTTCCTGTCTGAGTGGCGAGTTCCAGGTCTCGCTTTCACCAACGAGAGGCAGAAGTCAGCTGTTCTCAGGAGCTGTGTGTGGCCAGGGCCAGGTCCAGGCTGTGACGATCCACAGCTGGCACACTTCATAAGCTGACCACTCACTGTACTCACAACTTTGGAGCAGTCAGTTCACTCAGCCTCAGCTATGTATTTCTCTGAACTAGGTGATAGCTGAGAGCAGGAGGCTCTCAGGAAAGAGAGGCTTTGAGCCAGTTATCTAGAAATGGCCACTCTTAAGAAGGTTGTTTGGGTGCTCTCCACAAGTTGTGTTTTATCCAGGTGCCACTCCATTTTTTGTGTGTGCTAAGACATTTATTTATATTAAAACATTAATTTTTTTAAGTTCTAGAATTTTGAGGTTGTATGAGATCTGAAACTGAGCTCCTCACATGGACTTCTTAGGGATGGGATGGGATGGGATGGGATGAGATGGGGAACAGGGCAAGAAAAGGTGCTAGTTGGCTGCCAACCCCTCCGCAGACTTGTCTACAGATTGGTTGTTTACTTCAAAAAGAAGTTGTTTCTACTCTGGATTTATAATTTGAAATTGTTTTGGAACAATGTTTTTCAAGGAAGCTTCCGGAGCAAGGGTTGTTATTGTCCCTTCGCATCTGCATTTCCAATTCTTTACCTAAACTCTGTCAGCACAGAACAGAGTATTTTAGCTCGACTCCACATACATGTGAAAGTTATAAAACTAAATGAAAATCCATTACCGGGGGAAAATAAATTCTTATTTACATCTCCCCAAAAATCTAAAAACATCCCTGTCGGGGGGGGGGGGGGGGTCCTTTTTTTTTTTGTGTGCTTTATCTGTGTTTTTTAAAAAATGTACTGGGTTATAATGCATTTTACTAACACTATGTACATATTAGCTGCTTTGTGTTTCAGAATGGTAGTAATTGCTTTGTATATTAAAGTGATTATTGTGAATTTGTGAATTATTGTCATAAAGAAGTACTTTTTCTTACTGTAACATTTGTGGTATAAACTGTCATAACTCCCTTTTTACACAAACGTGCAGTCACATAAACATGCTTTAAAAAACTCTACAAAGTCTCTTTTTTGAGCAGGATGTTCTATTTACACTAATTTAGTGGCAAATGGTAGCTAGATAGGAATATGGCAAAAGGTGTATTTTAAGCAGATTATGGTGTCCTTTCACTATCTGTGGCCTGCTGTAAGTATTCATGAGATATTTTCCCCAAAGGCAAGGCTTTTAAAATCATAATTAAATTGAATTTATATTAGTGAGAAGTTAAGTCCTGAAAAACAAAGCTTCTCTTCCACTTCCTGATGGTTTAGAAATTGCTTTCCAATATCGATTCTGGTCACAAATTAGTTCTGTTGTTCAATAATGTACAAAATACTTTTCCCTTTCACAGTTCAAATAGGCTCAAACCATGTACCACTGACGTTAATAACAGAGCAGAACAGAAGGCAGCGAACACTGCAAGGATTGCAAACTGGTTATGTAATCTGCAAGGCTGGATCCAAGCACTGGGATGAAAGCCAGGAGAACAAATTTCAGCACCAAGGTAAACACACCTCCAGTGGCATTAAAGGGAAGCAGTAAGGTCAGCTCATTATGGCTGGGATTCGGTGGTTTTCACAACTGAATGTTTTCATAATGCCATTCCCCTACTTGCTCAGAAAAATCTACATCTCAGTAATGAGGGAGAATCCCAAACGGGTTAAGTCCATGAGATAAAAATGCAGTTTGGCTTGAATTTCGCACTGAAAAGAATCAGGTAACACAAGACTCCTGTGCAGTCAGTAGGTCAGCTTGTAAACCTGATTTTTTGGACACTGCTGCATCTTGAAGCTCTTCATAAGATACAGAGCCAAATGTCATAGTGATATGAGTCAAACATGACTGCAGAGAGAGACCTGGGAGTCCTGTCTGAAAACAAACTAACCATGAGTCAGCAATGTGCCCTCGTGGCCAAGAAGGCCAATGGCATCCTGGGACGCATCAAGAAGACTGTGGTCTGCAGGTCAAAGGAGGTTCTGCTCCCTCTCTCCTCTGCCCTGCTGAGGCCGTATCTGGAGTCCTGTGTCCAGTTCTGGGCTCCCCAGCTTAAGAGGGACACAGAACTTCTGAAGAGAGTCCAGCACAGGACCACCAAGATGACCAGGGGACTGGAGCATCTTATGAGGAAAGGCTGTGGGAACTGGGACTGTTTAGTCTGGAGGAGGCTGAGGGGGGACCTCATCAATATTTACAAACTTCTAAATGGTGGATGACAGCAGATTGGGGCATCCCTTTATTCTTTTGCCTCCTGTGACAGGACAATGTGTAATGGAAAGAAGCTGGAACACAAGAAATTGCATTTAAACATAAGGAAAAACTATTTCACTGTCAGGGTGAGGTAGCCCTGGCACAGGCTGCCCAGGGAGGATGTAGAGTCTCCTTCCTTGGAGGACTTCAAAACCTACCTGGGCACATTCCTGTGTGACCTGATCCAGGTGCACCTGCTTCAGCAGAGAGGTTGGACTAGATGATCTCTAAAGGTTCCCCTTCCAACTCTACCATTCTGTGATTCTATGACTTTAGTTGCAATGACATTTTAGAAAAGTTTGTTACTTTGCAGAATGGCACGTTTCAGGGGTGGTTTCACAATCTCACAACATGTTCACGTCTTATCTGGTTGCTTCCCTGTGACTTAGATCCTCGCACTAGGGTGCATATTTAATTTCTCAAGAGACTATTTATGCATTACCTCACTACTCAGGGACCCATGGCAAAACACTCCCTATGAATGAGTTCAAGTTTTGTGTTACAAAACAGGACCAATACAATGGAACCAGACAAAAATCACACTGACTTCTCTAGTGCAGGCATGACCAGGGTGACAGAAAGTACTTGGGCAAGGTGTAATTGCCAAACAGCCACTGAAACATTAGTGTGTGTGACCTCATAATTAGAGGGACCCGTGGGTCAGGACGCCAGAGTTTGTGGGCTTCATTGTGGAAGGCTGCTCTCTGTGTGTCAGCCAACGGACAGTTGCATCTCGTGCTTCTGTCCTGCATGTCTAGTGAACATCTCCCTGCAGCTGAGAGTGATGAAAGTATAAAAAAGGTGAAAAGTCCAACCTGGGACAACAGAAGGCACCACTCACTGCCTGGTATGGGTGGGCTGTAGGTTTCAGCTCAGTTACACGGCTGGTGCCTGCCCCTGAACACTGCAGCTTAAAAAAGCAACCAGAACTGAAGCTCTTGTGGTGGTAACCTAAGCCATATTCCTGGGACTAGTCTCCTGAATCCCAAGGAGTGCCCACATCCCAGTAGCAGTCAGAGAAGAAGGTATCCATCCCTTGAGGGAATGCCACTCTCTGAGCTGGGGAGGGACCACCAAGAGCTCAGGGGAAAGGCATTCACCTGAGCTGCCAGCATCATCTCACACTTTTCTCCAGAAGAATTTACTTATGGGCAGCAGCATTGGTTCAGCCTTCAAACGTACTCCCTTGGGTTTGCATACAGCTGCTGTGTAACAGCAACACAGAGAAAAAAAGCCAGGCCTGCTGTCTTCTGGCACATGCCTGCTCTTGCAGGAAGGCTATGAGCTGTAACAGCAGCAATGGGAAAAAGATACTGAAAGCTGCTAAACAACTAGAATGAAATGCAATTAAACTGATTCGGTTGAAAAGTAGAAAACCTTTCCTATCATCAAAGTGAGGCCCTTTCTTGAAAGTGCAACGGTTGCTGCACTAGGCTTTGTTCTGTACTATGCTGAGCTTTATCCTACGCTATTCAAGCAAGTTTTTTAAGCATGTTTCTGCTGTGGGAACAACACAAACTGCTAAGGCTCTCAGTATTGCAAGCTGCAGCCTCTCACAAAGGGATAAGCACAGCCAGGTGGCAAGTCACATATGCTCACAAACCCAAGTACTGGCACGCTGCTTTCTGCCAACTCCAGCCCAGAGGGAAGCCTAACTTGCAGCAACCACAGGCAAGCTCAGAGAGAAGTAAACACCAGTGGAGAGGAAAAGGAAGAGGAGTGGTGAGAACTCAGAGCTACACTCTGAAAACTAAGGCCAGAGCGACCATGGGAAGAGCTCATAAGTTTTTTTCAACTGTTGCTTACCCAGTTGACAGGACAGAGGTAAAGCTCATATCATGTTCTAGTTTTAATTAAAGGTGCTGTCTTCTTTCCTTCCAAAGGTCTTCAACTCTGGTTTCAGGCTACAAATTCCCAGCCAGCTGCGCAAGTGCTGTTTTAGTGACACCGTGTGGTTTCTGAGTATACTGTTGTGGGCAAGTGTTTCAGAGCAGTAACTCGGGCCGAGGCCAGAGTGTAAAAAAAAAAAAAAGAGATGTGTCGGAGATGAAGCCCAGGACCTCTGGGCCTCATTCATGGGAGCTGTAACAATTAACATGGCATTTCTAGATTACAGTCTGTACATTACTTCTGGACCACAGACCCTTTGCATGTTTTTCCAGTTAGGAAGTTTGATGGAAGCAAAAATAATTAAGAGCTCCTAACATCCATGGCCCAAAGCAGCTGCCGGTGTTTGCTGTTGCCAGTGCCAAAGACATGCACATGCTTAACGCCTGAATCTGATCTGGGACTTTACAAATTGAAGGAAAAATGAAATGTTCCACATCCACCAGAAAAAAAAATAAAAAAAAAGCACTATAGCAATTGCAGTGTGCAGAAGCATAGCCACCAATTTTCACCAATTTCAGTCTTCCACAACTAGGGAAAGAAGGAAGTCTGCTGCTGGAGTGAGCGGGATTCTAGGCTGCAGCATTTTCCATGTAGGATCTCGTTGGATAAATACATACAGCTATTTTTACAAGGTTAAGGCATGAAAGCAGTTACTTAGAACCATGTCTAACTGCCACTGTGCACAGAAAGCCATTTAGCAAGGAGCAGCTTTCGCTTAGTAAAGGGGGAGTGGGTTTCAGTGAAGACCGGGTAAAGAGTCCTGGGACTCTACCCCAGCTCTTGCGTTCAGACCCACCTCTGGCCCAGCTGGGCCAATCTGGCGCCTCTGCGATCACTATTTAAGCTATTTAAGGATAGGAATTTGATATGCTTGGGAGGAGGTGTAAGAATGGTACAAGATGGAAGCAAGTCAGAGAAGGAGGAGGGCAGGAGGAGCACCAGACCCTCTGCAACCTGTGGAGAGAACGCAGCTGTGTCCTTGCAACCCCTGCAGCCTTTGGGAGGAACACACATGGGAGCAGCCCAGGCAGGGTTGCCATGTGTATGAGGTACCCTGCGGAGGTGCAGGGAGGACTGGTGCAGAGCCCACCTGCCCTGAGGAGAGACAAATGGCAGAAGCCATCAGGAACAGACTGACTGAAACCCCCATTCCCTGTCTCCCTTAGCCGTTCACTGGGGGGTGGGNGGTCTTTGGTACTTGAGGCTAATCGTGGTCTTTTGTCCCCTGATGGGCCTAAACCACGACAAAGAACAAGTACACCCAGAGCTACAGAGACTTTACAGCAGCACCCTCCTCTAATAAATAACATCTCTCAGAAACCAGTGAGCTGCAAAGGCAGAAAATAGAACATTATTTAGTGGTACTTTGGGACTCAAGTTGAGGACTGACTTGATATTTGAAGAACAGTTTGAGCCTCCTTATTCCACCTTCCCTGCTGGTACACTGCACGTGTATCTGCTTCAAGAAGCCTTGATTTGTGTACCTTGTTAGGGATAGCCCAGGAACTGTGACTGCTTTGGCACTCCATGCATAACCTTCACCCTTGCAAGTCAGGTAAAAACACCATTCCCAACCAATCCCCACCTACACATCTTGTTCTTTTTTTTTTTTTTTTTCTCCCCCCTGTGCCTCTTTAATTCAGCAGTGACAGCAATAGAACAATTTTATAACAGCTGCCTTTGTTGGTTTTGCTCTTTAAATGGCTTATTTTACCATAACAAGAAGATGCAGAAGGCCTGGAAAGTTAAAGCATTTAGAGCATTTAAAGAAATCTCAGTTTCTACTTTGTCCAGTTTTGCTTTTCTGGAGTTAAGGAAGTGAGAAAAGAGGAAAACCCACTCTAATCTGGTTTTTAAGTTTCTCACAGAAACTAAGTGTGGCTTGATTTTAAACATCGGATCTATTGATGACATTTTGCATGCCTGGAGATTTATGCAACTTAGACCAGTTTCAAAGATTACATTTAATAAAAAGTAAAGACCCTATACAATTCAACTGAGAACCATAGAACCAAGGGGAGGACTGAACAGCATCAGTGGTTTATGAACAAAGCATAGACTCAAAAGTCATCCTTGCGACTACCTCTCTGTGCTTTGTAGATATGAACATCCTTACTGGCATCATAGTGGACCTCATATACAGAGAAACGGCCTCTCAGCATCTTCAAGAATCTGTGATCCCGTTCATAGCGGATACGACAGGAAAGAAGAATCACAGTTTGCTCTGAGCACAGGTGCTCCAACGTCTGAAGCAGTTCTGCAAAAGTTTCTTCAAGATAGACGATGTCTGCACCCAAGATGAAGTCAAATGCTCCTGGAGGAAAGTTACCCAGGTCTTTTCCCCAAGTCAGTTCCTTCACCACAGCTCTTGGACGTAGTTTAGACGGTAAGTTAGCCTGTACGTTTGACTCCAGGAACTCCAGGGCTGCCGCCCTGTCCGTGATGGTGACACGAGCACCTAAGCAGTACAAGAGTATATGTCTCAGGCAAATAGTTGGTGTCTCCAAATATAGCATTTGGAATACAGTGCTCTTAAGTCAAGCAGGCTCCTTAGTTCCTGTTAAACATTAACAATTCCCCTGAGCTGCCTGATTAAAAAGAAACAAACAAAAGAATAACACAAGCAAAAAGCTCACTATCTACATATATCTACCCTTCAAGAGCCACTTAATATAAAATCTACTCCACATGAAGATTAAGTTGGGTAGGGAATCAAAAGTGTTTTCTGGAGCTTTTCAGTGCTTGGAAATATTGGAGTTACTTTCTGCCTTTCCACAGGTGACAACAGAGTAAATTACAGGGACTGTTAGAATTAACCTGCTCCAACCTACCATATTTGTTCAGCAGGAGAGAGGCAGCTAGAGAGCTGCTTTCACAGCTCAGATGAAAGTTACCACCATGTGATTTTGTATGGCATGACTGTATTTTGTCAAACTGTTTTGTTTATATTATTGCAATATGCACCTTCCACAGCCACTGGAGCTTTTTATTACAAAGTTAACCTGGGATGGTTAGATTTAACATAGTACCCAGTCCCTGCTTCAGCTGCAGACAGATCACAGGCAAATCGCTTAACTTTCTCCAGACCTTGGTTTCCCTGCCTGCAAGTCAGGCTAACAAGGCTGACACCAGCTCATGAGAATGGTTTCCATCTGTATAGCTTTATCTGTGCTGCATGGAGGACATGTGTAGAAGACAGGGCGCACAGCACATGCTCCCTGGGGGAGAACAGCTGCAGAACTGAATGCTGCTGAGCCCAGTACTATGGTAACAAGGTCCCACCATAAAGTAAATGCAATGGCACCATCACTACAATAAATAGCACAGCAGGCTCTGAAACATAACAAGAAAGGAAGATGACTCAGACAGGAAAACATCACAGTTCACATATGTAGCTTTGGTGCTAGCTTCTATCCCAGGCATGTAGATGTAGTAGTGCCAGGTTTACTTTGGTTGTAAATTGCTTAAACAAGCTTTAAACAAAAAAACCTCTTACCTAATAACGTGGCCACTATTCCCAGCAATCCAGTTCCAGCTCCCAGTTCAATCACAGACTGATCCCTGAGATCAATGCCTCCTATCTCCAGATAAGTACACAGGACAACAGCCTAAGCCAAGAGACAAGGACAATTAAGCACACGGCTTATTTCAGTCACACTGAACACAAGATTTCTGATTTACACCGAGAAGGTTATGGGAAAAGTCAAGCACTTCAGGTCTGCAACAAGACTTTGTTCAGCCCTTCTCTGCCTCCTGTGTGCACGTGTGGGTCTTTTTATGAGTTTTATGGAAGACAGGCAAAAAGAAAAAAGAACGACAGAGGCTACAACTCGGATGTGGTAACACTGCTTCACGGATCACCAAACAAAACAGGAGGTAGAAAAGAGTTGCATTTGGAAAGGAAAAGCTGGGGGATGTGAATGAACACAGTATTACAGAAGTTCAGGGTAAAGTTTCATACTATCCTGTGTGGTATTTCACAAGTTTTCTGCCTTTTGAACACTGGCATGCCAGCAGGAAGGACACGGGGAAAGTGAAGCTGTAGCACTTCTATCCAGTTGTATCTAATATATTTTAAAGAAATCTTGATAAGGACTTCTCTCCATAGCAAGTTCGGTCAAAGCCTATGTTGGGAAAGGCCAACAGCCCTGTGCACCAGTTCATTTGAGGAGTTTACTAAAATTGCTGTGCTTGTTCTTTAAACCTAGACATAAAAGTGCAGTTTGTGTCTGGTCAGAGACCTGACTCACGGGAAGCCCTTGGAGTCCTACAGCAATACCGCAACTCAGCTGCTCTGCAGCCTTGCGCCCACTGCAAATCCCTCAGTCTGGGCAGCTGTTATCCCCAAGATAAAGACTATCAGCAGTTCCTGTCGATGCTGCAAGCAGCAGCAGGATCTGTGCTGTGCCATGAAGGGTATTAGGCAAACCGTCGGTAAGAAGCGGGTGAGACTTCTGTGAGTTATCTGCAACATTTCCTGGTTTAGCCTCGGCTCCGCAGAGTTCGCCGCGGCCAGCTTCTCTTGCAGACACCAAAATACCCATAGAGCAAAGACAAAACAAACAAAACCCCACACCTTTCCTTAACAATCCGGGGTTACGTAACTTTCTACGGTGATTCTGAAAGCTCAGACAGGAGCTACGGGAAGGCGTCGGGTGCAGAAGGGCTCCCTGCGCTGTAACACGTACCGCGTCCCACACCACCGCCGCCACCCCCAGCCGCCGCCAGTCCTGCTTGAGGCGGACGGTGCGGCCGGCGAAGCGGTAGCTGGCCCAAGGGCTGTGCAGCTGCCGCGCTCCCCAGCCGGCTCCCTCTTCGTAGGGGACCAGGGCCATCGCCTCCCGCGGCGCGGTGGGGCCCGGCAGCCCCGGCCCGCCTCACTGCTCCCGTGGCCCCCGCGCCCGGCGGGCCGGAGCCAGCGCCGCCGACACGGGCTGTCCTGAGCACCCGGCTCGGCTCGGCTCGG